>CAUJNA010003291.1:605000-661715 GCA_963377175.1 Effrenium voratum | reverse complement strand
GCGCGCAGCGCGCGCACGCACGCACGCACGCACGCACGCACCCACACACATTCCTTTTCTCGGGGTTAACCGGGATGATCATCCACCAAGCCTAGCAAGGATCCTTCTTGACCGTTATGATGATTCTTGGAAAGAGGGAACCATGACCATAGGTCCTCACTTCAGAGGTGATCCCCGGTTAGTGTACAGGCATGCTGGTTGGGGGGGCATTGTTGCGTGCTAGGGTGGGGTGGAAGGTGAGTTTGCGCACAGGGTATGGCTTGCCCTGTTCCCTGCAGCTTGCCTGCACAGATGGGACTGGCAAGGGCCAGAAATCACCACATGTTCACAGGCACTTGGTCTATTTTGCGTGGCCGAATCTCTTGGGGACTGGCAGCGCATCGTTCCTTGACTTCGGGGACGGAGGGTGAAGGTTCAAGTCCTCCTGGCCCGTTCTGCAGGTATGTTTCTTCTTACGAAAAACAAAAACAATGTATTTATACATGACATAGAAATAGATGTATATATATATATGGTCCAGCGTCTATGGTCCCCGGGTCCCCCCATATATGTATATATATATATATACGTGTGTTGGTGTGTTGGTGTGTGTGTGTGTGTGTGTGTGTGTGTGTGTGTGTGTGTGTGTGTGTGTGGAACCGCGCCCCCCCGCTCTGTTTCCAAGGTGTGCGCCTGACCTTGCAGCCGGGCCTCGGCGTCCAGCTAAGAAGCCCTTGCAGATGATGTATGGTGTTGGGTGGTTTTAAAGGCTAGGTCCTCCAGTTTTGAGCTCAGAATAAGGGTACCCACTTTTTGTCCGTAGTCTATTTCAATACAAAGACCCCTCCCCCAGAAAAAGGGTGAGAAAGGGCCCGCTGCTGGGGGACCTAGGAGGGAAACTGAAGCCCCCCATTTCGGCGGTCCCTGCTTCCCATGAAGCACAAAAAGCGGCTGCCCACTTCATGCGCAGCTTCTGCTTACCCCGCTACATGTCTCTCCTCTGGGCTGCGTGCAATCTCCTCCTGGCGGCTCTGGTGCATACTTCTTGCATGCCGAGTCGAGCAGTGCTCTGAGTCTCGACCAAATGGACATGCAGATTCTACCGAAACAAAGGCTCGACAAATTCTACAGGGGCACGGTGCGAATTTGCAAACTTCATGCCAGCATGCCCGAAGCCTTCATTTCATCGACGAGATCTGGCCTGGCAGTGTCTGGCATGTAAAACTCCAGAACTCACAGCACGCACATGCCAAAAGCAGAATGGATGAATGATGCGCAAGGACCAAGGGACGCTCAACCCGTCGGGTGTACGCCATGAAGGTGGCCTGGTGCAAAGCAGGCGACAAGCCTCTTTTGGAGGTTTCCTTGAGGTACTGCTCGCCGACTCTGTGGCGCTTTTGCTGTATGCGGGATGGTTGAACCCATGCGCCAATTCACACACTGATGATTCGCATTTAAGCACATCAATATGAGCGTCTCTAATTGGAGGATGCCCCATTTGGAGTTTGCTTAAAGGGAAGCCACAAGGAAGCCAACCATTTGTTTAGGTTTCTTATTTTGTTCTTTGATAAATGACCTCTTTATTCACAAAAGTTTCCCAAAGTTGGCGGAGGCCGGGTCATGGGAAAGGCTCCTTGCAACATGCAGCATGTTACGTTTCAAACCCTCGAGGTTGGTTGAACCAGGAAAACCAACTTGGTTGCATGTTGCCCCCCCTGCAAAAAGTTTAACTTTTTGGGGGTTCAGTGGAAAACACCTTTATTTCGCAAGAAGTTAAAGTCTCAAGATCCAACCCAATAGCAGTCCAAGATACCCTGGACACAAATCCCGCGCCCCCGGGAGCTCCTCCTGCACAGCCTTGGGCTCCAATTCACACCTGGCGCGGAACCAAACGACCTGCCATCGATACCTTGACGTCAGCCTTTGGTCCACAAGGCTAAGGGGTCTGGTTAAAAATATATACCCTTCCTCCGGCTATAGCATTTGTGGGAGATGTGGAAGATCATTTTTCTCTTGCAGGGAACCCCTGTGCCACTAACATTGGGAGGGTGAAGCGCCGAATGCATCACTCTCCTATGGTCCTGCGGGAACAGAACACCGCATGCCTCAGTTGCCCAAAGGAGCCGGAAATAAAAGGTTAACCTTTGGGGCCAGGACTAAGAATGGACCAAAATGGGAAAAGCAACAGGTCAAAAGGTCGATTCGCTTTGGACAACTGAGAAAAACTAAAGGACATCGATTTGGATGGTTCTTGGACCCTTGGACCCTTGGGCCCTTGGGCCTTGGGTCCCGGCTTCTCCTGCAGACATTCCCATCCAAGGCCAAGGTCCTCTTTCCAAAAGCCAACGTGCGCTGCCTTCGGTGAGACTCCGGCGCGCGCGCTCAGCTCGAAGCTTCCTTCAAGGGCTGGGCGGCCCCGGCGGGCCGTCGGAACCCAGGGCCATATCGCTCGGGGGCGGAGGTGGCACCTTCGGCACCTGCGAGGGACTCCACCTGCCAGGCATCAAATGGGTCAAAAGCCAAATCGTACCCCCAGTGAACATCCCAATCCCCACTATAGACTAAAATGGGTGGCGCCAAAATGGGATCCCATTGGTGTTGACCCACAGCCAAATGAACGTTTTTCAACACACACCACGGATGAACAGCGAAATCCCTTCGCACCACGAAATGAAACCAAGGTGGAAACCATCACCTTTACCTTTGTTACCGCCTTTAAGAGGGGAATCCAATCATTCATGGTTTCTGAACGGTGCGAAACAGATGTCCTCCATCCACTGTAGGAACCAAATTTTCGCCTGTGTTCGTTGTATCAGATTGTCAGCGCATGTGCATTCGCCTAACGATGTCCGACATGCTGCGCAGGCCACACGACACGCAGTTGGCTCAAACTCGTGAAACGCGTGTTTACGTTCCGTCAGGGCCACTTTTATGGCCAGCCCAGGTGATCCGGCCCTTGTGACAGTGAGCCACCAAGCGATGCTTGCCTCTTTCTCGGAGATTCATGCGTCTTGGCAACGTCCTGGCCATGTGAAGCGGGAAGTGTCGCAGCCAGGGTTCCACTTTTTTGAATACCCCGAGGTCGACTTACACCAAAGGAGTGTTTAATTTTCGTGCAAGGGAAACGGGGTTTGAGTCTACCTTGCGGTAGTCAAAAAGTGGCACCCTGGTCGCAGCCATTTTTTGGCAGCCACTCTTCCATGTGCTGAAAGGAATATTTTTCATTTTCCCCTCTTGGTTGTAGAGGGAATCGATTTCACTCTCATTTTTTCCAGGTGGCGAAAACGCAAATGGCAGCCATAAGCGTCCTTTTCGGGGAAATAGATGGGTTTCCCCGATAGATGATGAAACCACCAGGTAAACCAGAAAAAAATATTCGACCAAAAACACCTAAAAAGGACACCATGGTCGCAGCCATTTTTTTGGCAGCCAGTCTTCCATTTGCGTTTTTTTTTGTTTTAATTCCCCCGTTGGTTTTAAAGAGAATCGGTTTCACTACTGGAAACATATGTTCTTGCATGTTTCCCAGGTGGCGAAACCGCCAATGGCCGCCAGTCCTTTGTCTCCGCCGCTCCTTCCGCCTCCGGCTCGCTGTCCTGGCAGCACCGGGGACGCCGAAGCGGTGGGTGGCCGGCGTCGGCCATTTTGTGACGTGTTTCTTGTCGCCAATCAAATGTCAACACCGCATTTGTAGGAAAACCGAAGGGCCCAATCCCAGTTTTCATCTTTGAGCACTCTGGGCAAGTCGACAACTTCCAAAAACACTTCTTTGGATCATTCCCCTTGCCAAGAGGAACATGGTGGTGGAAAGTATACCTTTCTGTGATACTTGATTGGGCCATGGCTACTCTATCACTCGAAACTTTGAAACGTGATTCCCTTGGAGTCACAGAAAATGGCAATCCAACGCCCAATGGCCTACATGAAGCGAAAAGCACAGTGCAAGAATAGCCTGCAGTATTCTGACCGTTTTCGGCCAGGTTTCTTTTCAAGCCAACCTAAAATAGGGTATCCTCGACATCAGCCACCGACATGGCCATGGGTCAAAAGCCAAATCGTGAACATTCCAACCACCAAATAGGTTCTAAACAAAATGTGGTGAATATACCTAAGCCAAAATGGGATCCCATTGGTTTATGGGTGGTGAATATACCAAAGCCAAAATGGGATCCCAAAACGGTTTTGACCACGGCCACATCACGGTTGCCATACCCTCCACAAGCCCACCGAAGAGGGTTCCGCGGTTCTGGCCTTCCGTGCCCCCGCCTGCACCGGCCGGAGCCTGCCGTGGCTTGGAAGAAGCTGAACAAACAACATACTGATTGCCGGAGATGTCTCTAAGCAATCACGTGGGTCTGGGTCAAAACTCAACCAGGAGTTGGACCGCGGATTTTTTCGTCCTTGGCGGTGGCTGAGAAAAATAAGTCCTACATGGGGGTTGATCAATATTCCTTGAAAGAAGATGGCTGTGGTTGTCAAAAATGGGGCGACCCCAAAATGACACCTTGGTAAATGGAGCCAAGGACGAAAATCTGCGGTCCAATTCCTGGTGGTTGAATGTTGACCCATACCCACATAGTGATTGCTTAGAAAAATATCCTACATACATGGGGATTTATCAATATTCCTAGACTACTCATGATTATGGGCAACTTTCCCCCATGTGGGACATATCATCTGTTTGTAGTGGCTTCCAACCAGTTGTCACCCCACCCGGACCTGTTGATCAATCCCCACATTGATGTCTCCCACCAAAGAACGTGAAGCCGTTCGACGTTCGGAGGGTCCTGGTTTGGACCATGTTTTTTAGGGACCGGGTCCCGTGTCGCGGTCAGGTTCCAGCAGTTAATTTGTGAGAGGGTACTGGGTGCATGGATGTACACAGGGTTTCACTTTTGGCTAGGGTAGACTTAAAAATAGGAAAAACAAAAACATTTCTCCCTCAAAGGGAGCAGCCCTGGGTTCGGCTCTCTATCTGGGGGTCAAACAATCCAAAAGCTTTTCTGGCGTCTTGGCCACCTCAAAAAGGCCAACGCTTTTCAGGATTTCGAACGTGCTGAAAGCACATTTTGGACATACATGCATATGTATATGTATGTTTGTAACAGTAATCATCCCCAATCAAAGCAGTTGTAACTGCGCCGCCCTTCGCCATGGCCACAACATATCCTTTGAAGAGACCAGCCAAGATTCATAGTCTACACTTGCTTGTCTTCACACTCACACATCTTGGGGAAACAAAATTGACAAACAGTTGGGTCTTACTCTGCCTCTTTCGGTTTCTGCTTCTCTCTCTCTCTCTTTCACTCCTCAGCACGCCTTGCTTCAGGCACTGACTTCTTAATGGACAGGTCGTAGTAGCGCTTCTAGGTGCCAGGGCCAAGATTCGAACACCATCCTTTTCAACTCTCCCTCTCCCTCTCTTCTCTGTTGTGCATGCTATCTCTGGATATTCCACCTCGACTGCGAAGCCAAGCTGTTTCGATTGCTGGGCCGTGCCACCAGTTCCAGGCAAGCGGCACCACTTTTGCTCCGCAGCACCTTCACCACGTCCGCGAAGACGTACTTTTTCAGCTGCCCACTGAGATAGAGCACCTGGAAAGGTTTCGACAGCTTTCAGCCAAAACCAACTTACCCACCTTCTGGCCCACTTGGTACATCGCCGATTCCTGGCAGCTCAAAGCTGTGACATCCATCACAGCCCTGCCAAAACTTCCCAATGGAAAGCAACCTTCAGATTCAACTTGCTGGTGCTCAGTAGGGAATGAGGGTGAACCTGGGGATCCCCTTAAAGGAAACCATAGAAAATGGTTTATAGGGGTCATTCCCTCATTCCCTCAGCAAGTCAACACGACTTCATCTCATTTGATCACAAGGATCGAGCCTTGACTTTGGCCGAGTCCGTTTTGGTCACGGCAGGAGTGGACTCGGCTGGGGCTTTCGGCTCTTCGGCTGCCGCCTTTGCTTCTTCTGTCTTTGCCACACGCGGGCGTAGCTTGTGTGGGGCTGCCTGGCTGAACATGCTTCACGCACGTGCCATGCGCATGGTTTCAGATCACGCTATGCTTCTGACTTGGTTTATGGATTGAACCAAAAGATTGATGTCCACCTAGGATTGCTTAATGCCATTGTTTGGGTGGAGAGGTTTGGGGGGACCCCCCCTTTGCTAATATCCCAGGTGGACATTAAACACGCAGCAACGCATTGAAGCAAGCTGTTTGGCTTTTAAGAAAAAACAGACAACCTCGGCCCTGTCCACCGCCTTGGGCTTCCCGGAGCAGTCGTATGACACGATCTCGCCTCAGTGCGCGCTGCCTCGGCGCCTCGGGGCCTCGACGGCGAAGGCTCTGAGGCTCTGAGGCTCTGAGGCCAGGGGCCGTCGGGGCCCAGGTTGACACCCTGGATCCTGGTATGCAGCCACTTCCTGTGTTTGCGCGCTGGCGGCTTCGTGCGAAGGGGGCTGCATGTGGCAACCGCGTGAAGAAGCTGCACGTGGCTTTGCGTGATGAAATTGGTTTGTGGCCATGGGTCAACCGTGCAGGCAGAAGTTCAAGCAAGCAAGCAAGCCAAGCCAAGCCAAGCAAAGCAGCAAGCAAGCAAACAGACAAACAAACACACAAACAGTACGAAAGACAAAAAACAAAAACAAGTGAATGGACAAACAAACCAACACGTACACAAACAAAGCAACCACAAGAAAAGAAAAGAGCAACAGAACAACCTGGCAGGAAGGAAGGAAGGAAGGAAGGAAGGAAGGAGGGAAGGAAGGAAGGCATGACTAAAGACCATCATGATTGACCCGGCAACTAACCCAACCCAACCCATCCCAACCGAACCCAACCCGCCAACCAACCAACAAGCAAATTGCACATGTTTGGGCGTGTGTGCCTATCCTCACCAGCTGGCCACTACCTGCAGGCAAGCGTCTTTTGCTGGCTGCTCCTGAGTATGATGGACACTTTGCAAGCCACAGCACTGGATGGCAATGGTCTCTCTCATGGCCGGGTGAACACAGGTATGACGGGCCGGCATCCTTCCCTTGCACTTACCCCCGCTGCGACAAGGCTCCAGTACCACGCTCGCTCGTGCACCTGGAAGACATGCAGCTCCTTCAGAGCCTGGCATCTGGTGACATCTGTGCCAACTGCAAATGAAACCAAGTTGAGGTTCGTGCCATCACCAAGTGTGTCGAAACTCGGCACAAAAAAGGTTCACCCAAAGCCATGTAAAGAACTAGAAAGGCAGCCGCAACTAATTCTGGCTGGCTCTTTCCCTTTCTAACCTTCACTTCTCCGGGTTTTGATTGTCACTCCAGTAAGCACCCCAGAATTCGACCGGCATCACCCCCGCCATCCCCCCAAGGCTGCTTTTTTTTCCTCTCCCTCCGGCGGAACTTCCACGATCCATTTTCGAGGCGTCGGAGGGAGCTGCGTGACTTGCCCGCCGGCCCTCCAAAGCAGCAGCTCGTAGAGCTGAAACTCCTCGTCGTGCCAGGCCCAATCCGCAGGCGTCCGGCCTCAGCAGCATGCAACTCCAGAAGCCGAGGGTGGCCGTCTGACATCATGACATACCGATGGACCAAAATCCAGGTCGCGCCAAGTGGAAGCCATGCTTGACCAGTGTGGACACGCTGAAATTTACAAGGGAAGTCGAACCATTTCCAAATGTCTGAACGGTGGTGCGACATGGATCTCGCAACCATCCAGAATATCAAAGAGGCAACATGGTCCGAAGTTCCCATTTTCCAGAGGCTCCATACATTGTTATATACATACTTACATGCCAACCAACCACCTAACCAAAACAAACAAACCAACAAACAAACAAGCAATCAAGCAATCAAGCAATCAAGCAATCAAGCAAACAAACAACCATTCTGCGCTTCGACCGGCCTTCGTGGTCGGTTGCATCGGCTTGGGCGCCGAAGGCCAACAAGAGGTGCGCAACCTCGTCCGACAAAGACATCGGGCGAGTGCTTTTTTGAGGGAACCCTTTTTAGAGTTTAAAGGGAAACCACAAGAAAGGAAACAACACTAGGGAAACCGTGCGATTTTAAGGGAACCCTTTTTGGAGTTTAAAGGAAACAACACAAGAACCACCATGTTGGGGGCCATTCCAGTTTTGCTACATGCCCATGAGGATGGGCAAAGCCTTACCCGTCTTTTGCCATGTCTCGGTACCGTTCAATTCCTGGATGAGCGGGCTCCGCAATTCTGAGTTGCCCAAAGGACCTGGAAATAGAAGGTTGACAAGTGAGAATTCCATCTGGCCCAACTATCTAGCGCCCCAATCAACATGGAACTCCAAAAGGCCACACAACGGCAAGCGCCCTTTTTTTAGCGGGCCAAAGCTCAAAGCTGCAGCCCTGACCAAACGACACACTGCACGAAGTGTTCAACTGCTTCTTTATGGGTCCATCTTGGAAATCACCAAAAAGTGTCAACCAATAAGTTAGAGTCCAAAGAACCATTCCCCGTACAATATAACAATATATATATATATGTTTATATATACATATGGTCAGCCCTTCCCCCATGATCTACCTTCTCTTTCTTGAAGCCTTCTTACCTGTTTTATACTTCTACATATGTATTTGCATGTATATGTATGCGTGTGAAGCAAATCTCGTGGGTTTCCCTGGCCTTTTCCACAACCCCCCCAAAACCCTCCCCCCCCCCGGCTCCCGCCTGGGGGTGGCCCCGGGCCGCCCAGTGCAGCGCCGTCTGCCCGGCGGCGTCCCTCGGCTCCACCGCGGCGCCGGCGGCCAGCAGCAGCTCCGCGGCCGCCGCGTGGCCGCGGAGCGCGGACCACATCAGCGGCGTCAGCCCGTCCGCGTCCGCGCCTTCCACCTGGCCAGGTGGCGCGCGCGCGCATCCGCGTGCGTCTTTTTTCGGGGAATCTCTGCGTAGTTTCACCTGGGGAAACCTCCACCATCATTTTTTGGCGTTTTGCTTCACCTGGGGAAACCCACCATCATGTATTTGCTTTTTTTTTGGCGTTTTGCAGGCCATCGTCGGAGCTTTCCTGTTTCCACAAAAAGGTCGTTCACTGCGACCTGCTCAGCTTGGGCTTGGCGACTCCCCGCTTTTCTTTTGCCAAGGTGTTGTCTAACGAATCGGTGGCCATTGTCTTTTTCGGATGTCTTCGTGTTTTGCAGGCCCTTTGCGAGCTTTCGGCTTTCGCGCAGTCCACGTTCTTGCGTTTTCGCGCTCGGAATGAAACTTCAATGACATTAATACATGTTTATATCAGTATTTTTTGTGTTTGAACACATGTTCTAGCTCGTCTTTCAAATGCATTATTTCTACCAATGATGGTGGAGTATGTATGTTAAGATCGAACAAGCACGTGGCTTTTGCAGATTTGCTTTGATCCCGATGAACCCTGTCTGTATATGAATCTCTGAACTATTTACGTTGAGCTCGAACAACTCATGGCTTGTGCAACTTTATCTTGACCTGGAAGAACCTTCTAAGTCGATCATGCGTGTCGAGGTCGAACAACTTGCGGCTGTTGCAATGTTATCTTGAGATCTGAGCTATAAATCCTCTACAATGGTTTGCATGTCGAGCTCCAGCAACGCGTGCTTCGCAACTTGGATGGAGATGTTCTTCGCGGTTTGCGTGCCGCTTTCGCGCTTTTCGGCATTCGGCGAAGACACGCTCCAAATCCCCAAGCCACCAACTAAGGGCGAATGTCAGCTGGCTGTGCCTCAAGAATAGCGTATTCACCATTATCCAGTTGACAGATACTCAAAGGCAACATACCTGCGGTCATCTTTGCAAACATTGAAGCACATACCTTGCCACATGGAAGCGCACAATCCCTTTGTGCTACAGGTACATAACTTCTTGGGAAGGGAGTTTGTGCACTCCCATGTTGTTTAAGGCGAGAGGGGCAAACCAACAATTGCAGGGCTGCACACCCCAATTGCTGCCGATTCCAATGCATCTAGCTGACCTTTTGCAAAGGTTGGCTGAATTCAAGGGGGTCATGAGACTGTCGTTTTGCCGGGGCATCTGCTCGGTAATGAGACTTGCGTGCCCTTAACGAGCGAGGTATAGAGCCTCCACACTTCCTAACACCTGACTATTCCCTAGAGTAGGGATGCGCACTGCACTGACTCTCATCCCTACCCTCTTCCAACCAGTCCTTCAAATGACAGTTTTTGAAACAACATCGGTTGCCTTCAATCGCGGGAAGCTGTTCAAGGTCAGCTTCTGCTTAATTCTTACAACTTCATGAAAAACTCTTGGAAAGGGAACGAAAAGCCACCAACCCCCCCCCCCCCCGACCCCTTCCAAAAAAACAAACAAACGCACACACACGTACCCCCCCCGCCCAACAGCAACACACAGCGCACATAAAACACAAAGAACCCGCGAACTCCGGCTTTCGCCCCTCCGGTCCGGGCTTCCACACTCCGGCGAAAAGGAGGAGGTGCACCACTTCCAGGGCTCCTTCCCTGGCCGCCAGATGCAGCGCCTGCTGCTGCTCCCCGTCGCCTCAAATCCGATCCTTGGGGAGCCTTTCCTTCAAGGGGCGACCAGAAAAGGGCCGTAATTTGGGTATGGGTATGGGCCCAAATTTGGGTGAGTTCCTAACTGCTTTTGCAGCCTGACTTTGGCATGGAATTGTCACCAGCCATTTCGCGGCGAGACGTGGAGCTTCTCAACGGGTGCTCTCATACAGAACAGTGAAAAAGGACTCCTGCTGAGACCAGCCTTCATGCTCAACTCCTAACACAGTGGAACCTTTATTCACCTGCCTGGGGCAAAAAACAAGGTGACTCTTGGGTGGATAGCAACATCTGCTCAAAAAGACCCCATGACTATTCGCAGAACATTTTCTAAACCAACCTCGCCAAAACAATGTCAAGGAACAACACTCCGGGCTCTTGGACAGCTGATCATTCTCAGAATCAGCACCGCAACCACCCCCAGAACCAGATGTATTCCTGCATCCTCTGCATTCTTGCATCTGCCAATTGCAATCAAATGGGCTGATTGCCATGACACTTGTAGTGTTATGGTAATTGTTATGGTAAACCCCAAGCCCTCATTTAGTTCCTTACAGAAAGCAGCATTGTTTCAAGTCGCTTGGATTTGTTGCAGCCGAGTGGCCCGCTGCAGGGTCCGCGCCCGCCTGCAGCAACCGCAGCACCACCTGGTCTAGGGCCCCCGTTTGGGGCCCAAAGGGACCCTTAGAGCAACGGGAGGGCTCAAGATGGGTTGGCCAGTTGGTGGGTGGTTTATCGCATTATTTCCAGGGCTTCGTCTATCCCCAGTGGTGCAGGATTTTGTCCATCCACAGTATGAGTAGACTTTGGGCTCCATGAGAGTTTTGAATGGGCGCCCGGGGTACCACTCACAATTGGTTGGAAAGGGACTCCTTCAAACAGCTGGACAAGCCACTGTGTGGTCAGGGGCTCAGGGGCAATCAAGTGGGCACCCAAGTAACCAGGTCTCTCTTTCAAGCAACCACGTGCCATCCTCCAGCCATGGTTTTGAAACCGGCAACCCCTTTTTTTCTGTGCATGCCGTCATGCAGGCGTTTTGGTCAAAACCTCCTCCAGCACAATGCTTCTTGCACGCAGCCAGGGTCCGGCCACCAACACCCCCTGAAAATGTGGACATGCAATGCGCCTGCCACTTGGACAGAAGAAGTTTCACAGAAGACCATATAGTATACCAACAATGTATATGTATGAATGCATCAGCGCGTTTCGGCCCAAGTTTTTAGCCCCAGCTTATTCCCACTACCCCCGCAAACCTGCAAGCGCATTGGGGAATCACCGCAAGATAACCACTATATCAGTTGGTAGTTGGTATGTTTCCAGCTTTCCAACTTAAGGGGCGCGGTTTGGGGGGTGGAATCCCTCGTGGAATAAGAGGTTGCTTGAATCCACCTGCCTTCTGGTTCAAATCTAAGGGCTTTGAAAGTTTCAACTTTTCCTTCGGTTCCAGCCACTGCTGAACGAAAACAACATAATATGGCTGTGGGTCAAAAATCGGCACCCAAAATCGAACCCCTAGAAAATGGAAACATGGACTAAAACCTGCGGTCCCCTGGTGGTTTAATTTTGACCCATACCCATATGGGCATAACTCCCTGGGGCCCGGGTGCCCAAATTCGGCACGTCCCGATTCATGTCCAGGACAACAACTTTGGAAATCGGTTCCCAGGAAAAGTCGTAGCCATACTCACTGCCCAAGTGGATGGCCCAAAAAAGTCACCAAACCGTTTTTATTTACAAACTAAAATGGGTCCAAGCCCAAAGAGTGACTAAAGTCCAACCCAGGAAGTGAGTCATGGCCATAGGTGTCCTTTTGGACAAATAGAGGGCCCTGGTAGATGGAATAAAACCCATGTAAACCAGTGGAACCCATCCATTGTTGACCACACTAACCGATGAAAAGGACACCTATGGTCCTAAGTTCATCAAACTTTGGTTCGGCCCGTTGCCTCGGCGTGGCCCTGCACGGCCGCCAGGTGCAACGGTCGTAGCTGAGACGTCGACGCCGCATCCACCGGCGCCTTGTGCAACAGCAGAAGCTCAGCCGCCGCCAGGTGACCGTTGCGGCTGGCCAGGTGCAGGGCAGTGACCCCTGCGGAAAAGATGGTGGGAACTACCTCCCTCCCACTTTGCCATGGCAACTGACAGGGGGTCCCTTCAAAAGGAATTTGATCTTCCAGGTACCTCCCCACAGGTGCCATGTTAGTTGGAGGAGCGTATGGGTCTCCCTTTTCAGCTTCCTCCAAGTGTGGAGCCGAATCGGTGGTTTGGCGCTTAAGGAAGGGGTTCCCATTTCCTTTTTTTTTTGTTGATAGGACAGGGGGTTCAACTTCCCAAACCACCAACTAAGGGTTTCCTCATCTGTGGCTTGTGCGATGAAACAAATCCCCTCTCGGATTCCGAAAGCTGAAGATGGGGTAAAACAAACACCCCTGTGTCGTGGTTGGTATCGGTTTTCGCAGAAACAAGGCAACATGTGGCCGGCAAGGAAGTATATGCGCTTCATCTTGAGTCAACAAAACATCTGCGCTACCAACTTGAAGGGAATCTAGGTGGGCGTTTGTGTGCTCAAGACATCTCAAGACTCAACCGCTTGCTTGAGAACTTCTTGACAGCTTTGAGTCATCCCGGCTAGTCCATTCTCAGAAAGTCTTGTGCGGTGCAATGGCGACTCTGCGCAGCGAAGGTGCGCTTGTGACTTGGCAGGCATGTGTGTGTGTGATTCACATGCCCAGCGAAGCGTGCATCATGGCTTCGGGCCCTGGCTTGCGTAGAGACTCTCCTCTCATTTGGCCGTGGGTCAACAACAATGGTACCATTTTGGCGTAGGTGCACCACCCATTTTAGTCTATTTTGGTGGGGATTTGCTGCTCCCCTGCTGAAAGTTTAACTTTTAGTGGTTCAATGGAAACCCCAGTAGTAGGCAAAAAAATGAAGTCCTAACATCCAAGCCAAATGCACCAAAGTTCCGTTGCCTCCGGCGTCGCTGTGCGCCACGTCGGCGTTGCGCGCCAACGCGTCACTCATCTTCTCCAGCTGCCCACGGGCCGCCCAGCCCAGCAACGCCGCCGAGGCGCTCTGGCTGGACACATCCGCCAGCGCATGGACGGCCCACAGGCAATGAATCATATGGCCAGGGGATAACCTCCATGTGCTTAAGCCCCCTGCAAAAAACAGAAGATATTTCCAGTAGTTGGATTACCTTTAAAACCAAGAGGATAAAATATAACCAGTATGCTTGAGCAAATGGAAGCACACGGCCTTTTAAACGGGGCCGAAAGAGGAGATGTGCCCTTTGATTAGTTGGTTGAGCCCCGCTCCCTTTTTGCAGAAGAGCCCAACCCGCTGTGGGTAAGCTGGTGAAGCTTTATGGCTGCATGTCATGGAGCCACTTGCAAAACGCCGCTCCCTAAGGGGACTTACAAAACCAACCGGTACGTTGGATCACTCAAATCGGCCTCGCTGATTTGCATCCAAAGGTCCGCAACATGTTCAACGGAACCACGCCATAGGCCATATGGCCTGTGGAAGTGCGAATCGATTTCTGGCACTGCGCTTTGGGGTGCCATCAAGCCCTGCTTGAAACAGAGAGGAGCCAATGAGCTTGGCTCGAGGCGCACAGCAACATGTGCGACCCGATTTCGATTGAACCACCCTGACAAGCCTTCATCTAGATTTCAACGACATCGTCGGATTGAAGCTAAGTTACAAGCTGTAGCTGGGGCAGCTAGGCAGCTTCTGGTGTGCAACAGCTGGTGTTTGACGAAGGCCCGTGCCAACAATAGTGCCGGGAAACGGCCGTTGTAAGCAGCGGGAAGTTGGCGGGACGTGGTCGAGTTCAGCATGCCTGGACAATTTACAATCAGCACGCTTCATATATTGCAAGTTTCGCACGTGTTTATGCTGGAGAGTTCTCACTTCTAGTTGAAGGGTGCAAGAACTCCACCAGTGGTTCTGCAGTCTCATCAAACTTACCCCTGAAAACTCCCTGCGCCCTGGGGAAGTTAATCTTTTAAAGACATATAGGCCATGTTACCCAAAAAGTTGAAAAGTTGTGTTTTTAAGAGGTAAGCAAAAGGCCTGAGCCGCGAGTAGTATGCAAAGTGCCTCCGCTTGACCGTCACAGTGCTGCGCCTTTGGCTGCATCTTCTTGCTTTGCTTCAATCCTTCGCGGGACTGGTCACAGAGTGAGGCTGGCCACCGAGACTTTGCGACTCTTGTTGGTGCTCGGCAGGAGAAAAACAGGGAATGAACCTGGGGGTGCCCTCAAAGGAAACCACCAGTTGGACGGTTCATAGGGGTCATTCCCTTATTCCCTAGTGGACCACCAGTTGGATGGTTCATAGGGGTCATTGCATTTCTCATTCCCTGCTCACCCATTTGCCCTCCACAAGACCCCCCTCTTGGTGGTTTGGTGGTTAGGGAGGTTTATCCCCTTGGACAGTATTTTGGAGCCCAGTGGTTTGATAGTGAAACAGTGAGCAAGGACTGCACACAGTCCTAGTTTCCGCCGGCTCGTGGCTTCGGCCTGGAGCTTCTTTGATCCCGACCCATTCGCGTCATTCGCGTCATTCGCGTCGGGGGCCGCGGGCGCGGCCGCTGGTGCGCTCTTCCGCGCCCGCACCTAAGCGGAGACAAGGCACCCAACCCACGGAGACTCCAAGCCAAGAACTGGCCTTGTTCACAGCGGCCCCCAGCTTGCCTGAGCAATCCTGGGCACGTGATTGCGAACAATGGTCACTCCTCACTCCTCACTCCCATGCGAACAAGCAGCATAGGCACGAACTTGCCCGGAGCTATCTTTGTGCACTGCCTTGATGGAAGTGTTGATCCATTTGCCTCGCTCCACAGCTTTCGTCGCGCAGCGCATGCCACAGGAAAACACTCCAGGAAAACACTGCACAGTAGTTTATCTTCACTTTGTCTTGCTAGTCAGGCAGTCGGTCAAAGACCACAACCAAGTTTAGCCATTCAAAGGGTGTCACACACACAGCCTTCGAATCGAGCTCATTTGTCCCATTCCGATTGCCAAGTGCTCCATAGTATCCGTAGCTCACCCCAGCTTTTGGCTTAGCTTCATGGAGCAAGGGTCTAGGAATCCTAAGGGGAGGCCATTTACCGGCCTGATTTCGACTGCTGAACTGGGGACACTCCGGACAAAGCGTCCAGCCTTTGGAGCCGCTCCAATAGCGCCTCGAGGGAGCACCCATACATTTTTCCCTCGAAACGCACATGTTTTTTTCTCAAACCCCCCTTTTTTCAAGTCCATGTGAGAGACAACCCCCCCTCCCAAATGTATGGGATCATCTTGTTCCCCAAAACCATGTGAGAGTCACGCAACTGGAGTGAGAACTTCGCTCTGCCACATTGACATGGGGACGCGGGGAAGGACCGAGGCGTATGATCCTAGGTCCGATGTCACGGCCATGCACCTCCCAGCTAAGGAAGGGGCACAAGGTCACCGACACTGAAGGTTGGCGGAGGTCCTGCGGAATGGCGCTGTGTTTGTGTGTCAAATAAACAGGGAGGATTGTGTATGCATGTGTGGGTGCGCACGCATGCGAGTGTAAATATATATATATATAACTATTTGATTTATACAAAAAAAAGTTGAAATACGTGTATATATGTATATAATATATAGAAGTGATATATACATATATATGTATACGTGGGCGTGTCCACGTGCAGTTCTCAACAGGCAGTGAGAGGATCACCCACCCCAGCGACATAATATATCCACCGACACCTTGTCTACAAGGGCAAGGCACACGGGAAGGGTGTTGGTCATAATTATAGCAACTCCTGCAGGGGTCCTCATCATCGTTACCAGTATCATCAGCATCATCAGCATCATCAACATCATCATCATCATCATCCTAGTTCCTGCTGGGGTCCTCATCACCGTCACTATTATCATCAGTGCAGTTGTAGGCTTTCAATTTCCACAAGATGTGTAAGAAATCTATATCCGGCGCGGCTTGCAACGCAACATGGTCATTCATCGTCATCATCATCATCATCATCATCATCACCACTGTGGTTTTCATCATCATCTGCTCGCGCCACTTGGATGCTATGATCATAGTGATCTTCATCATCATCGTCCTAGTCAGTTATCATTGTCTCTTTCTTATCTTTCTTATCTTCATCATCTGCCTGCGCCACTTGCAATGCCAGAGAAGCTATGACATCATTCTAGTCATCAGCGTCTCTTTCTTATCTTTCTTATCTTTCCAATCTATCTGGTATACACATTTCCAGTATGACGTTAGACCCGACTTGCAATGCAGAGGATGCCACAATATAGTTATCACCATAGTTGTCATCATCGGCATTATCATCATCACCATCATCATCATCATCATGGTTATCATCATAGTTTGCTTTCTTATCCTTCCTATACATACATACAGGTGCATATCATAACACACCTACAATTTGGACGTGCTGCAGCTTTTGGCAGAAGTGAAGCGGTGGCCTGCTGAAACAGGCAGGGAACGCAGCTGGGTCCTTTGCTTCCGCTGGGCGTTGACGGACGTTTCCTGCAGGCAACCAGAGAGACGACAAACGACTGCCGGGGCTTTGGAGAAACTGCACACTTCAAAAACATGTAGATATGGCTGTGGCTCAAATAAATGCAATTCCCAAAGAGACACCTTGGTAAATGGCACCAAAGACAAAAGCCGCGTAACCCTAGCTCTTGAATTTTAAGCCACAGCCATATCAGAATAGAGGGCTGTATTACATGGGTGCTGGGGGCAAGTTGCTGCCAGTACCTATCTTACAAGTGGAGAATCAAACAGGCCGGGCAGGCCGCTTCTCCACTTCGCTCTGTCTCGACTCTGGCGCAGCTTTGGGCCGTCTGGGTGGAGGGCCTTTGGAGTGCAGAAACCTGAGTGCCAGGAAAGCTCCATCAGATTTCCAAAGCTCGACAGGGCCCCCCCAGACCTCTTGAAACAGACTGAATACTTGTTGTTCTCTCTCTCTCTCTCTGCCGTTGCATCCAAAAGGTAATATCTGGTTCTTAGCTCTTGCAGTCCAACTCCTCCAGGCAGAAAAAAATTCGGGCGCCCATTCTTGCAGAGCAGCTCCTCTGGGCGCACGCCCTTGGCCTTCGCCAGTCCCTTGGCCTTGGCCTGGCCCTTGGCCGCAGAGGAAGCGCTGGCCTTGACGTCGGCCTGGGCGGCCTGGGCCTGGGCCTTCGGCGCACCGAAGGTGGCCTGCTCCTTGGCGGCTGGCCGACCTGCCCAGGTCGAACCAAAAATGGGCGGAAGTTTGGGGTGTCGTGGGCCTGCCTGCTGAATGCAAGGAATCGCTTGAAGGGTTGATCTGTCCTCTTGAAGTAGTTGGAATGCAAGTAAGGGCTTCAACGGTGGATTTGTCGCTACCTTCTCACAAATTCAGAACCCGGGCCCAGCGTTTCGGGAAACACTCCCCAAAAATCGGACGGCTTGTCCGGCCCGTCAGTCACTGCATGAGTCGGCGCCACTGAGTCTCGCGGCCTGGCGGCGTCTGAGCCGCGCCGGCCACAAACTGCTCCGCCTGAGATGCCAGTCGCTTGGCACCTACGCCAAGCCGCGCCTGTCAGAGAGGGTGTGGATCCCTATTTTCAATCACCCCCTTCATCTAAGTCCGCAAAACACCTGAGTCAAATCAACATATTGAACCCCGTGAAATTCCGGCTAACAGCTGCTATCCCAGAAATCTGTTCGCCCTGACTGCCAGGAGCTGCCAAGCAGCCATTTCCACTAAGGCATTCTCTGTCCTGAGCCACGCTTGATCGCAGGGGCTCTTAGATTGGCAAGCACGCCGTGTAGCTGCAAGCGTCATCTCTTTTGCCCGACGAGCGTGTTGCTTTGGCAAGTCGGAGGCTTGCTATGAATAGGTCCCCCAACTATTAGCAAAAGATGATAAAGGTGTCCATTTTTTTGGTGGTTTGGATTGGTGGTTTTCCCTTTACTCTACAAGAAGCATCAAATCCAAATTCCCAAATCACCAAGCCAAACGAATTAAGGTTACCTCAGGAAAACAATTGCTATTCCCAAACCGGTGAGTCGCGAACGCGGCCATTCACTCAGCAACTTCTGCCAGGCACTTCGAGCACCTGGCGTTTGGCACTCGCTTTTGGGTTGCCAAAGGAAGAGCAGGGAATGAACCCAGGGATCCCCTGAAAACGCAAAGGACCCAGTATCCAACATCGGTTACCTCAGATGGTCAATCTACATCAGCTGTGGTTGAGTTGTTGACGTGGAATCCACGAATCTGTGATACAACAAAAAGGGCTGTACAAAACACGAGCACCACGCAAGTTCAGGCTGGCAAAATGCTGGCTGATTCTCTGAATGAGGCAGGGAGAACGTCCCTCCATTCACGTGCCAAAGAAGCCAGGACATTCTACAGGAAACTAGACAACCACTGCAAACAAGAGGCTTCGAGGCGTAGATTTTCCAGTGGCTGGTTAGACATGAAACAAAGAGTCTAAGAGGCACCTGCACTCAAAGCCGCGACCAACTTCCAGGCGTTCTCGTCTTTTGGACCCAGCCTGCGCGCGCGAATTGCCAATGTGGCTGCCAACAGCAAACACACCCGTTGGCAGTTTCGGAAAGGAACAATTCAAGATATACATTCACCATTGAACACACATTGCTTGTTGACAAGTTCGTAACAATATGGTGGAACATGCATACACATGTGCGTATACAGTCACATAGAGAGAGAGAGAGAGAGAGAGGCATGTAAACGTACAATTGGTTGGTTTCCCTTCAATTTCCCTTTCTAACAACCCAACAGGGCCACGCCCAACCGCACGCAACTTCTCTCAGGTATTCTCCTGCCATTCGCAAAGCATCCCCCCGAAAGGAGAAGACGTCTCTGAGAGACTGACGTTCGATAAAGCTGTGCTACGCCCATTTGGTGCAGGTGGTAGCAAAATACTTAAAAAGAAGTGAAACAAAAGGGGGCAAACCTCCCCCAACATACCGCGCATGTTTTGTTTGTTGTTGTTTTGGGGGTGGGGTGGGGGGTTGTGCTTTTGGGTTTGGGATGCACCGTGTAGAGCCTCCTTGGCGCGTGTGTTTGCTTTGGATCGAGGCAGAACCAAACTTTAGGCTAGTGAAAGTTGCGGCCATTTTCCGCTCGTTTCCGGCGGTGTCCGCTTGTTGTCAAGACGAAATTGCCCTCCGGACACATGTCTCCGGTGTGACAGGTCCGGAGGGATAATTCAGGGGGCGAGGGGATCAATGGCCGCAAGCGAAGCCGCACAGAGAGGCAGGCCAGCTTCTGAAAGCATGCAGATCATGTGCCGGGCTTGGTATCTAGAGGGGGGGCTTGGATCATTGGATTGGAGGGACTCAAGGTCCTCATGGCTCCTGTCACACCGTTACCACGGAAAACCCGATGCATGAAAGCCCTCCTTCAGCTCGCACAAAGGGGCGCCCGGAAAATTCACACAGCGTTCTGGGAATGTCCAATCCTCAATCCAACAGGGCGTTAAAGCTCCTACATGCTCCTACCTTCAGCTTTAAACATTTAGCATCCTTGGTCCTTCAAAGTGCCCTGCGCCCATACTCGTTCTCTCAATCGGTAACCACACACATGTACAAGCTCTCATGTGTTCAGATCCATCTCAAAATCATATGTACCAATGCACGTAAGCAAAGACACATTCGGCATAGATGTCAGATAGGTGGCAACAGACAGCGACCGATGAGTCACACTGGGTTTTCAGGGCCTTCCCTTCGGCTGGGCTGGCACCCGTATCTCTTCTCCGGTAGCTGTCTGAACCCCCAGTTGCCGTCGATTTGTTCGGATTCCTCTACTTCGATCTTGTCGCTGAGAATTCCACATGCCAGGGGGTCTGAGCGTGAAAGATACAACCATGTATTTAGCCCCAACTTGGAAGCTCATGCAAACCCAAAGCGGTCACACAAAGGGCAAAGAGTCTAGCAAGGCATGAGCCAAGGGCAACACTACAATCGGTCTGGTGGGGGTACGTATGCTTTCTGATATCTACGTAATTTAGTCCTATATAGATATAGATGCACCACACACATATATAAGTGTATACACATACATACACACACACATATATATATATATATATAACATAGGCACACATCAGTGCACACACACACACACATGAAGACATGCACACCAGTCCCCAGTCAACCAGCATACGTCGCTGCAAGTCACATGGCCTCCGCGAGCAGCTGTGGTGGAAGGTAGCTGATGGTCGCCTACGTGGTGGACACTTTTTCTTCTAAGAAACCTTGGCTGGAATTGTGACCCCAGCAACAAATATGTTTTTGCCTGGTTAGTGGAAAACAAAAAGAACCCAAAAAAGCAAAAACCATAAAAGAAGGGGACGTAATTCTGGAAGCCAGCTACCCTCCCACCAACTAACATGGGTTTGTGCAAAAAGGCCCTTTCCAAGAGGAACGTAGTTTTTTTTTAGAGGGGTCGGTGCACTTCCATGTTAGCTGGTGGAAGGGTAATATACGGAGCTTCTTGAAATCGAGTCCTGGTCACCTTAGCCACCGTTACAACCATGGTTACTTGCTGGGGTTGGACAACTAGTGGATCTGGAAAAGGGTCGAGATTTAATTTGGTTTTTTTTTTTGTTTTATTTTGGGATTTTTTTTTGTGTTCCGTCCTGGCTACTAAAATGCTGTAATTTACAGCATTTTCTCGCGAAATGTACGTATTTTACGCTAGTCCGTCAACATCATCAGCATCGTTTTCAACATCCCCCGCATGTCCAGCCAACATCCCCAGCATCACCAGCAAATTGGCTTCCCGCATCTCATGGTAAAAGTGAGGATTCAAATACGGGCAAACTAATCCCTGTAAAACACCTAAAACGTGGCGGCAGCCCCCCCCATGATGATTGAAAAAGTTACGACGGCAGCCCCCCCCATGATGATTGAAAAAGTCTAAAAAATTGCGGGGGGGTTGGGGGCGGCGGCAGCCCCCCCCATGATGATCGAAAAATTAAGGGCAAAGAATCTAAAAAGGATCGGTCGCATGATGATCGAAAAAGTGATGATTCAATTAGGGGCAAAAAGTCCAACAAATAGCGGGGGGGTTGGGGGGGGCGGCAGCCCCCCCCATGATGATTGAAGAAGTGATGATTCAAAAAGGGCCAACAAATATTAAAAAAAAGCAGCCGGGGGTCATCAGTTCCTCTGCGGCAAGGCCTCATGGTACAAGTGAGGATTCAAACACGGGCAAACTAATCCCTGTAAAACACCTAAAACGTAGCGGGGGGGGGGGGGGCGGCAATTCCCTCCATGATGATTGAAAAAGTGATGATTCAATTAAAGGCGCGGGGGGGGGTTGGGGGGGGGGCGGCAGCCCCCCCCATGATGATCGAAAAAGTGATGATTCAATCAGGGCAAAAAGTCTAAAAAATTGCGGGGATCGAAAATTAAGGGCAAAGAATCTAAAAAGTAGCGGTCGCATGATGATCGAAAAAAGTGATGATTCAATTAGGGGCAAAAAGTCCAACAAATAGCGGGGGGGTTGGGGGGGGCGGCAGCCCCCCCCATGATGATCGAAAAAGTGATGATTCAATCAGGGGCAAAAAGTCATAAAAAAATGCGGGGGGGTTTGGGGGGGCGGCAGCCCCCCCCATGATGATCGAAAAATTTAGGGGCAAAGAATCTAAAAAGTAGCGGTCGCATGATGATCGAAAAAAGTGATGATTCAATTAGGGGCAAAAAGTCCAAAAAATCGCGGGGGGTTGGGGGGGGCGGCAGCCCCCCCCATGATGATTGAAAAAGTGATGATTCAATTAGGGCCAAGACAATATTTATAAAAAAAAGCAGCAGGGGGGTCATCAGTTCCTCTGCGGTAAGGCCTCATGGTACAAGTGAGGATTCAAACACGGGCAAACTAATCCCTGTAAAACACTTAAAACGTAGCGGGGGGGGGGGGGGGGCCGGCAATTCCCTCCATGATGATTGAACAAGTGATGATTCAATTAAAGGCGCGGGGGGGGGTTGGCGGGGGCGGCAGCCCCCCCCGTGATGATCGAAAAATATCGAAAAAGTGATGATTCAATTAGGGGCAAAAAGTCCAAAAAATGGGGGTCATCAGTTCCTCTGCGGTAAGGCCTCATGGTACAAGTGAGGATTCAAATGCGGGCAAACTAATCCCTGTAAAACCTCAGCCACCCCCCCCCATGATGATCGAAAAAATAGGGGCAAAGAATCTAAAAAGTAGCTGTCGCATGATGATCGAAAAAGTGATGATTCAATTAGGCGTGCATTTTAATCGAAAGGGGGGTGGCGGGGGGCCCAGAGAGGAACTTGCGATGCCGATGATGCAGGAAGCCAAGGCCAAAAACCAACTGGGAAAGCATCAGGATGCGAAAAGCCAAAGCCAGAAAGCCGCCAAAAGCCAAAAAGCCAAAAAGCCACCTGCCGCAGCGGAACTGGCAATGCAGAGGATGCGAAAAGAGAGGAACTGTGAATGCAGATGATGCGAAATGAAAAGCCACAAAAGCCAAAAAGCCGAAAAGCCACCGACCCTGAAAAACAAAAATAATTCCAAAAAAAAAACGAAAAAAATCCTAAAAAAAATGGCCCTCCTCTGGAAAATGAGAAAGCCATGAATATTCTTTTCTTTGTCCATTAACTTACAGGCATGGATTGTTTGTTGCCTACCAACCAGTAGATCGTCAACACCGTCTTATGAGTTCCTTGAGCGGGTAAGTCAACATGCTTCAGGTCCCATGTGCCCGTGACTCGGGATCTAATACCACCGATACCTGTTCAATCGAGAGTTCACACGTGCTGACAGTGGCACGTCTCTCAAATCGGTGGCGCATCTTTCAGATTGGAAGATAGTCTCTGCCTCAGTGCCAGCTGGAATATCAGCAGCAGCTCGAATCAGCAGCTGCGACCTTGAGCTTTCCTAGGCTCAAGGCGGACTCAGGGAGTCCGCCGAGCTGGCACATTGCTTACACAGTGACACATTAGGTTCTGGTCCAACTATCCGGTAGCTGGTCAATCTAAGACTGCATGTTTTGACCCTGGCTCGCATTCTGCCTTGCTCCTTCCATTGGTTCTCCCGCCCAAAGATTGGCATTCGCCGAGTTTCAACCGCAGCATTGGGGCTGCACGAGTGGTTGAACCGCGAGCCCTTGACAAAGAGCGCCACCCAGCCAGGATCCTCAGACATTTGGGCAGGCAGGCAGTGTGATTCGATGGACTGAAAAGCGCGCAAGCAAGTCGATTCGAAGCGATGTCCTCGCTGCAATGGAGGCAGTTGGCTTCCGCTATAGAGCCTGAGCAAAGGCCCATGCTAAAGAAAAGTCGAGTGAGCCTGCTCCATTTGGTTGCTTCCCCACTCTTTTCAACCGTCGATCGTTGCAAAAAACGATCGCTGCTTTCCCTGCGTTTTGATTGCATTCTGAAAAGAAGGATCCCTGGAAAGAGTTGTTTGAAGCTAGAAACCAGGTGGATCCCAGCAACACATGACGATCTGCTCTCGCATGTCAGCTTCCATCTCCGTCTCTTCCAGCGTAGCTTTGTCGTGCGAGTCCTGGCGGCGAAGACATCTTTGGCCGATAGGCCAAGGCAATGATACTACTGTGGATGGTTGGGACATTCTGCGCAAGTGTGAAACCAAGAGAAACCATTGTTTGTTGGTTTAGCGCTTCTCAGGTGTCTGCGTGTCAAACTGAATCTGGCGTCATATTTTTGCACACCAAGAGCCCCGAATCGCTTTGACAGATTTCCACACGCTTTGCTCAATTCCCATGGCTCCCCACCTTCGTGGACAGCTTCAACACGCTGTCATAGTAGAAGTCAGCTTGCACGTCCGCGCCTGCCGATGCCATTTCCCCAACACAATCCTACGACACGTGAGACTGACAGCACTGCCAAATTCTTCGGAAGTAACGTCCTCAACAAGTGCTTGGAAACAAAATGCTGTGCTATTGGGCAAGCTATGGCAGCTGTTGTCCTTCTGTGCACAACTGCTGTGGATGCATGCTGAATAATTGCTCGACATTAAGCCCTTTTGGATCAAACAACGAATTGTTTCGTGACACAGGCAACCACGCAGGCTCACGACTAAGACAAACACTCGCGTTAACAGTCACACGCTCACTCTCTCGCTCTCACTCGCTGGCTCGCGCACGCATGTGAGGGACACCAATGGACATTGATACATCATGCCCGAGATGGACAACAAGAGACAATCACTGGATGATGCTCACCACACGTCAGCTCGAGTGGCTTCACTTTCCCTGCCCTTGTGACAAGCTGCGTGCGCTTGCCCGGCGGTCGGCATGGCCCTTTCCTCTGAAGCACTCTCAAAGCTCCACTGCGTCTAACCCTTGCTGGAAGCTGTCGCTTGGACAGGATTGGGCGTCTTTTTTCGCGGGAGGTGGGTTACGGAAAACCGCTTAGTTTGGGGTTTAATTGCAGACAAGCCCAGCCCTTGGCCACGGGGGGCAGTTTCGCCAAGCAGCTAATGGCCTTCTCAGCCACCAGGTAGAAATACTCCTTCTCGCCTAGCCAAGCGACACGCCTTCCAAGGACACCAGAGAGACAAACCCACGGACACGTATGCATCAAAGCCCCTATCAGCACCTCGAGTGGCGCAGCGGGGTTGCAAACCCCACGAAGCCGCAACATCTACAGGTTTTGCTTCAGCGCAAGGGCTGGTTCCTAGAACACTCTTGCCAGGCAACCTGCTGGCAACCTGCAACTGTCGTGAAATTTTGAGAAAGTGTCTTTGCCACCTGCCATGTTTTACCTGGAAACGACCCTGTTCAAACCCTACAGGCACATGGTGTCACCTGGATCTGTCAGGCTAGGCGAGAGGCAGCGGGCGAATCTAAACAAAGGGCTCCATTCCCAACATTATCCTACTTTTACACCGGTTCCATAGCACTCCTTGAGATAAAGCCCTTCGCCCACCTCCCGGAAATCTGACCTCACACGATTTGAGGATAACTTGCTGCCGGACTTTCTGAATCTCAATCCAACCAGGCACATTCAGGGCAGAAGCCCGGACCTTCTGCACCCTCCCCCCTCCTCCCCCCCTATTCGATGCGTTGCGAGGGGCCGTCGGTGGGCGCTGAGCAAAAGGCCGTCTCGAAGAAGAGCGGCTGGTTCGAGGAGATGTCCTGGTAGCCACGGGAGATGCTTGAAATGGCTGTGGGTCAAAATTAACCCACCAGGAATTGGACCGCAGGTTTTAGTGCATGATTCTTTCCATTTAAGGGTTCCATTTTGGGGTTACCCTTAGTTGGTTTTCCCCCCGCGAGGGCACTGAGGTCGATTTTTTCCAACCTTCTGCAGGTTGTTGGGGCTTAGGGTGTTGGCCTGCAACATAGTCTCTCTGAGTGCCATGGGCAGGGAATAAATTAAACCAGGAATTGGACCGCAGGTAATTAGTCCATGTTTCCATTTAAGGGTGCCATTTTGGGGTTACCCGATTTTTGCCCCACAATCAGCTTCCCTCCTTTGCTGGTTATTCGCTTCCTGGTGGTTTGGTTGTGAAACGGGAGTTGTAAACCCCATTTGTCCACAAGACCCCCCTCTAATTGGTAGTTTGGAGGGAGGTTTATCCCCTTTGCTGGACTGCATTTTGGAGCCCAGTGGTTTGATGGTGAAATAGTGGTAACCCCCATTTCCTTTACAAGAACCACCACCTAAGGGGTACCTGAACATGGATCCGTGAAAGGGGGATCAGGGAAACACGGAACAACAAAAAACAAGTCAACCAAGAGACAGGGAAATACCAAGAGCTGTTTGATTGAAGACTTAGACCAGCGCCATGCCACATGCTCTGAGATTCTTGGGGGCATCAGCTCCCTCCCCTCCGCCCCTCCGCCCTCACATGCGCTGACCCGCTCAGTCGACTGAGCGCAGTTCCCAGCCCCCCCGGGTCCTTCTTGGCTACGAAGCCCAAGCCACAGCCAGTGGGCTGAAGTTGAAGGCAGTCGTCTATGACCTGGAAGTCTCACAGGCTGAGTGGATGGTCCAAAAAAAGTAAAAACTTTATATTTACTACTAAAATGGTCTTCCCAGAAAGTTTAAAGTTCATTAACTCAGAAAGTGAGAAGTTGGCAAAGTCTCTGCCAAACGGCAATGGAATTCGAAAAGCAATGGACATCCGTGGACTGGAAAAGTCAGAGGCGTGAATGACGCCAGAGTCGGGGTTTGCAGGTCAACGTCGCGGATGTTCTCAACTAGGCGAGGGCGTAAACCCACCCAACCACACTCCTCCCACTGCTCTGTCCCTCGCTGCTAATGTTGACCCCAAATTTATAAACTCCTGATTAATTGGTGTCCCTTATTCTTTTTGCGGGGATTCATTATTTTTGGAGAGACGGACACCCGCATAGTCATAAACAGGTGTTTACCACTCCGGGGTCAACCATGCCACTCAAGTTGCCCGCGCCTCAGAGTGAACGCCGAGCTTCAACTTCTCCTCCAGCTCTGCTGCCAGCCGTGTGCAGGGCTTCCTGACGCTGCGGGCTGCTTGGTGACGCAAGGCGCGCCCTTCAACTTTTGGTTGCTACATGGACTTTATACAAAAAAAAAAAACGCATGTATACATCTGTCTATCTATCTATCTATCCATCCATCCATCCACCTCTATATATATATATAGAGTCTTGCACATAAGCACATATTTCATTACATACACATCTACACGTCCGGCCATGGTCGCCCCGAGAGCTGCCTGGCCCCTGGCCCTCGGTCGGTCGCATCTTGCAGCCCAGCGGCGCCTCAAGGAGCTTTCGGGCGGAGAACAAGGCACCCTGCGCCAGGAGGTCGGCGATACCTCGGCAGCAATTTGGATGGGTCAAAAATGGGGTAACCCCAAAATGGAACCCTGGTAAATGGAGCCAA
Organism: Effrenium voratum; assembly: GCA_963377175.1. NCBI lineage: Eukaryota > Dinophyceae > Suessiales > Symbiodiniaceae > Effrenium > Effrenium voratum. Next base: position 634,343 of record CAUJNA010003291.1, on the reverse strand, counting down.
AGACTAACACCTGCGGCGTTCTGGCGAAATTTTGACCCACACTCATTTGGGGGGCAATTGGTCGTGGAATCTTCGGGGGGGCTATGGAGGGGGCTTATTAAGGGCTTAATGAGGGATAGCCCCCCTTCCCCAAAAGTGTGACTTTTAGTTTGTGTGGGTCGAGATTTGACTTGGGTGTTTTTGGGTTCGCAGGGGGGCGGGCAGCCCCCTCCAGGATGTTCGAAAAAAAGTGCAGTCACAACTTCTTCACCACTCCTGTTCAAATGTCCCAAGGCTTGACCAATCGTTTCCTCAATCTCAATTGCTAGAGCTGACTTGCCTACGAATGCTTGCGCGAATCCTCCGCAAGATCCAAGCGGGTTTGAAAAGCAGTGATTCCTGGGTGGTTGTGGCATGCTGGCATCCACGGCGCAGTGCATACCGCCAATAGCACCGCCCAAAATATGATACCGCCAAAAGCTGTACTCGCGCAAAAAAAACAAACAAACAATGCGTTTTGACCTGTATGTTGCCCGGGCACCTCTTCAGAACTTCAACTTCTTTGAGATGCTCGCGGACACCCTAGCGTGGCTGCGTCAGCCAAATGCCTGTGGTAGGGCAACATCGCATACCTTGCAAACTTGATCCAGTTGAATGGTTGCAACCAAGGGGCGGTTTTCCGGCGAGTCCACTTTCTGGCACAGCAACTTGTGTGCCTCGCCAAACGGATCCCCGTTCGGAACGCGATTTGCGCGATCTTCGGCCATAGAACTCGAGCACACTCCCAAGAGATTGGCCCATGCTTTGTCATTCCAAATTCCCAAAAGTGTGATTTGGGCTTGTCTCAACATAGGGGAATCTCCAAGCATGCTTGGTTTCCTTCTGGACCAATCAAAAGGAGACCTCCGAAAAAAAGGAAAAACACGAAAAACGGATTACCAATCACAAGAAAACCCCCGAAAAACAAAAAAATACCGATCACAAGAAGACCCCCGAGAAAAAAAGAAAAACAACACACACACACACACACACAAAAAAAAAAACACAAGAATACCCCCGAAAAAAAAAAAAAAAAAAAAAAAAAAAAAACAGATTACCGATCACAAGAAGACCCCCGAAAAAAAGGAAAAAGACAAAGGATTACCGATCACAAGAAGCCCCCCGAAAAAGAAAAAACATATTACCAATCACAAGAAGCCCCCCCTCGAAAAGGAGAATATGCGGAAAGAAGACCCAAAAAAGCAAAAAATCAACAAATGCGGATTGCGGGAAAAAGAAAAATGCGGTTTGCGGCCTTCCAATCCTTGCGCTGACATTCCGCGGAGCAGTAGGCTGCCTTTCCACAACGGCTACACCTCGGCAATCGCCCAACCCAGCTGTTGCTGTGGGCTAGGTCCTCCAGATTTGAGAGGTTAGAATAAGGGCACCCGACTTTTTTTCCTTTTTCTGTAGTCTATGTTAGTAGGGGAACCCTCCCAGCAAAAAAAGGGTAAAAGGGAACTACTGGGGGAACTAGTGGGTATTTTGCGAATTTTCTGGAGATGGAGTATTAGAAAGAGGCCGTTGCAGCCTCTTTCATGCCACTTCGTCGAAAGAAGATGTGTTGCCCAACAAAAGACGGGAGTGTAGTTGGGCTTTCCTGCGCTATAAAGTAACACCTCGCAGAAAAACAAGATGAACAGCTTGATGCATCATTGGGCGAACCATTGTTTTTACGTGAGAGGGTCTTGCTTTTGCGCACGGGAACTTGACAGTTGCACATGCCCATCGTGTGGCACAAGTCTTGCGGAACAATCTTTCTTCGGACAATTTCCGTGACATCTCGCTTTGACACCTCCCTGCAACATCCCTGTGCAACTCCAGGCAATCTTTTCAGAAGGACACTTCGCCGTGCTTTCGCGAAAACAAGGATCTCGCTGCATTTTGGTGTCCTAAGTGGTAGGCTGCAGGAGAACAACCTCATTGTCTTGTATTCGAGAACCCTCAGAAACAGTCAAAACAATGGGCCATAGCAAGCAAACAATGTGAGTTCACTTCATGGAGTGAATTCACAACCAGCCTGCAAAACATAGACATCTCTGCGGTTACCCTGCCACGGTGCTGTGGATGAACGAAATCCTGCACCAGTTGGTAGGTAGTTTATCGCATTATTTCTAGGGTTTCGTCTATCCCAAGTGGTGCAGGATTTTGTCCATCCACGATAGCTCGACATCGAGGCCTTGCAATGACCCTACCACAACCAGCCCTCAAGCAAGGCGAAGATCAAATTCCAATCTTGTGTGCGCTGACCAGAGTTGGGCGAATCTTTTTTCAAACATGGCCCCATTTAAAAAAGGCGGGCTCCCCAAAAAGAGGGGACCCCTTGCAAATGGTGCCCAAAAGGAACCTTATTAATCCCTGATAGACACTATTCGTCACGCAATAGGTTGTTTAAACGATAGTGGTTTAAGCATGTCTAAAGAGTGGACCTCTTGAAATCTGCGGGCTGTCCTGTGATGCTCCGTGTGCTGCGCCATAGCTTGTTCCAAAATTGAGCAAATTTAGTCAGACTCTTGAAAAGTTGGCTATCAACTTATTTCACGGATGTGTTGTACATCTTTTTGGCTGCGCCCTCTTCATCATTCATTGGGAAGTGGCCAAACAACATAATTGTTAATTGGCTTCCATTTGGATGCGTCTTGTTTTGCGGGTAACTTTTTGTGGTTTGAAAGGGCCAAAGGGAAAACCATCATATTGGAGGTTCAACCGTAAAATGTCGCACTCATTTGCTGCGTGTTGTGTGCCCCAAACCAATTTGCAGCCCAGCATCAACTTTGTCCCCGCAGACCCGCAGCCGGCGCTGCAAAGCACATCCGAGGGCGTGTCCATGGCTACATCTTGGAAATGCCCTGAATCACTTGCACTAACCGCTCATAGACACATGTTGTTTTTCATCAACATTGTCAGTTTGATGCTTATGGTTTGCTGATATGTAATTGTATCAAAGTGTCATTTGGAACTTTGGCCGTCCAAAACCAAATGCATGGTGCTTGGAGAGTGCAAAATAAGTTGTGGCTACGCTTCTACTCCAATCTAGGTGTGATATCACATTTGGCTGTAAGCAATTTGCTGGGACCGGGCCCCTCTCCATTGACGAGCTCGTTTGCTGTCTGCCATGTTTTCTGGCTGGGTCCAAAGCAAGGGAGGTATCCGTCATATTTTGTAGGAGCAAAGAGAAGACCGCCGATGCAGCCTGAAGCCTTGCCACTGCAAAACTCTTGGCCATGGACGCGGCAGACTTTGGCGCAGGGAATGCCAAACCCGACCTTGGCACAGCTCCACTTGGGAAGTCGGCAAGCTCGACATGAGCTCAGTGTGCCAGACCAGCTTGTGCCAAGAAGCATTGCTGCATATGCTTTGGCCTGTGCCTGGCAAAGTGCAATCGATCCATTGTCTAAGTAAGACTGGGATCTGCACCAGAGGATATATAAGGATAATGCAAGGGTTATACAAGGGTTGCAAGGGTTCTGTAAGGATGGCTGGCTGAGTCTGGCTTGGCTGCTTCAAGAAACCGGCTTTTCTAGAATTACTCGATGGGGAAGCAGGTGATAAGAGAGAGCGCTCGCAACTCCTGACTGCCATGACAGCTGCGCGGCGATTTGGAAAGACATATCAAATGGGCCAATGCCAAAAGGGTACTGTTTTGGAGCTATCGGATCATTCGGATCGGTAGATAGGAAAGGGTAGTCACTCCATTGGAAATCAAAGCAACTGTGACCACTGGTGGCTTGCGTGAACCGTGATTCTAGAGAAACCTTGCGCCGAAAACCTTGGCAACTTGAGCAAGTCGGTGTCTCACGATACTTCCTTTCACCCTTCCAGATCCAGCCGACGCGGCATCGAAAAGCGGCCTCCAAAGAGCTGGCATAGGCCGCTTGCCACGCGGCCACACCTGGATCCGGCGCCAGGGGGCTTCGCATGCGAAATCGCGCGCATTGCCCAACGCGAGGCAAGCTCTGGGCGTCTTTTTACTCAAGAGCTGCAAGCTCGCGTAGAAGATAACCGAAGGTCTTCTTCTTGAAGGTGTTCGCGGGGCGCCCATCGCGAGACACAAGCTCAAAGCTGACATTGTCCACAAGGGCCAACACATCGGTGACACCACTCCAGGATACCTCGTCGCTGAATCCCACTACTACGCAAGCCAAAAGTAAGAACTAAACTCAGAGTACAACCTCAGCACTCGGCCCAAACTAGGCTCAGCCAAGACGCGCTCATGTGCTCTCCGTCGCGTGTCCAATCGCCCCAGCCCCAGGTTGTTCGTAAGCAGCCCTGAGCTCGAAACTCCAAACGGGCCTGCTCGGACTGCCCGCCATTGGCAGAATAGCTCCAAACCTGAGCTCAGTTGCCAAAGAACCCGAAATAAAAGGCTATCACCTTTTGGGGCCATGACTAAAAATAGACCAACATGGGAAAACCAAAAGGTTACAGGGTCGGCTTTGGGCAAGTGAGTTAGTGTGCGAACCAAGGTTTGCCCATGATGGCTGATGCAAGCACCAAGCGCCAAATACACACACACACACACATGCAACACCAGCACATGGCGTACACGCGCGAACTAGGCAAACATGCAAGCAAAATACGGGCCGACGCAACACACCAAGGAAGCAATGCACACGCCCGCGCTTGCATGCACACATGCACAAGGAAAACAAGACTGCGCGGAGAGAGAAAAAACAACAAGACAGAAAGAAAGAAAGAAGGAAGGAAGGAAGGAAGGAAGGAAGCAAGGAATCAAGGAAGGAAGAACAAACATAAAACAAACTGAAGGAAGAGCAATCCGACAAACAAACACAAACAAACCAACACGCAAAGCCAGCAACCAAGCAAGCACCCAAGCAAGCAAGCAAGCAAGCAAGCAAGCTAGCAAGCAAGCAAATGAAACAAACCAACAAACCAACAAACCAACCTTCTACCAAACAGGGAAAGACACATGCAAACACACATGGAACAAACAAACAAAGCCAGGTAAGCAAGCAAACAAACAAAACCAGGCACACAAACATGAAAGCAAGCAAGCAAGCAAGCAAGCAAGCAAGCAAGCAAGCAAGCAAAACAACCAACCAACAAACACACAACCACACAACCATACAAACAAACAAGCAAATAAACAAGCACACACAAACATACACACAAACAAAACCAAACAAACAAACCACCAACAAAAAAAAACAAGCAAACAACCACACAAACAAACAGAAACAAACAAACAAACAAACAAACAACAACAAAACAAAACAAACAAACAAACAATTCAAGAAAGAAAGAAAACAAGAAATAAAGAAAGACAGAAACAAACAACCAAACAAACAAAAAACAAACACACAAAGAAACAAACAAACACACAAACAACGAAACAAACACAAATGCAAGCAACGGAATGCAGAAACGGACAAACAAACAAGCAAACCAACACTCAAGCAAACAAACAAACATACAAGCAAACGAGCAACATACAAACAAACGGATGAACAAACAAACAAAGAAACATACAAGCAAACCAACAAGCAAGAAAACAAACACACACACACACAGACACACACACAAACACACAAACAACCAAACCCACACACATGCAAACAAATGAACAAAGGAACAAACAAGCAAGCAAGGAAACAAGCAAACAACCAAACACACAAATAAACCAACATACAACACACAAACAAACAGAAGGCACACGCAAACAAATAAACAAGCAAGAACACAAACAAACAAACAACCAATCAAACAACAAACCATGCAAACAAACGACGGAGGGAACGAACAAACAAACAAGGAAGCAAACAAGCAAACAAACATGCACACAAACAACCAAGCATACACACACAAACGAACGGTCAAGCAATCAAGCAAACAAGCACACCCACAAACACCCAAACAAACACACATGCAAACGAACAAACGAACAAACAAGCAAGCAAACAAGCACACAAAAACAAACCTACAAAGAAACAAAGGAACAAACGCACCAGCAAGCAAGCGAGCAAACCAACACAGAAACAGAACACATGCAAGCAATTTTACAAACGCACGAACGAACAACAAAACAAGCAAGCAAGCAAACACGAAAGCAGCAAGAAAACACACAAACACACACACAAGCATACAAGCAAACGCACAAACAAACAACCAAACAAGCAAGCAAGCAAGCAAGCAAGGAAACACACACAAACACACATGCAAACAACAAACGAGGGCGAGGGAAATAACAAACCAACAAGCAAGCAAATAAACACACAACAAACAAACAAACAAACAGACAGACAAACAAACAAACAAACAAACAAACATACAACCGTACAAACGAACGAACACGCAGGGAAGCAAACAAGCAAACAATCACACAAGCAAACACACCAACATACAAGCAAATAAGCAAGCAAGCAAACAAACAACCAAACACACATACACACAAACAACCAAACAAGCACAAATGCAAACAAACAGTTGAAGGAAGAAACAAACAAACAAGGAAGCAAACAAGCAAGAATGAAACACACACACAAAGCCTCAAGCAAACAAGCAAACCAGCAAGAAAAAAAACACAAGCAAGACAATCAACACACGGACACACAGACACACAGACACACAAACACAGGTGCAGCCGCAGCAGGGGCGCCTGCAAACGCGTGAGAAGCGGGTGGCCTTGCCGCCGCGGGGCACGGCTGCCGTCCGCCTGCCAGCGGCCCAGCTCCTCCGCGCTGGCCATGGGAGGGTCATCGGGTCGCAGCGCGGGCGCCTGGCGCAGAGCAGGGGCCGGGCGCGCCGCCTCCAGCAGCTCCATGGGAACCTGGGAGGTGAGCTAGGTCCTCCAGTTTTGGAGGTTAGAATAAGTTGGTACCCGATTTTTTTTCTGTAGTCTATTTTAGTTGGGGAACCCTCCCAACCCAAAAAGGGGTGAGATTGGGCACCTGGCTGGGGGACCTAGGCCTCAAGGGCTTCAAGGGAGAGGTCGCTCCCATCACCCGGTCCTTTTAAGAGGACAATGGTCCAAACCAGACATGGCTCCATGTTAATTGGTGAGAGGGTAAGAAAAGCTTGGATTTTGAGCCCAAAAGTCTCAGCGCTAACCAAACATGCACAAATCATGGTTTTGGACATGTCAAGATTTGGGGGGCCCAAGAGGCAAGCCATGAGCTGGTGTTTGGCGTAACTGCAGCTGGGAGGGGGCCTGCCTCACTTGGCGAGGTACAGCAGTTACAGCCCAGATTTGAAGTGTGAATGGTAAAGATTGTTGTGTTGACTTACCATTCATTCAGCCCAGTATGAATGCTAAATCTTAAATCTTATAAGTGGTCATTACAGCACATGGGCTGATTGTTGTGTTCACTTCCTTGCCGATGTGTAAAGACCACAAATCCCTGTCAGAACGCCGGGCTCATCTGAGCTGGGAAGCTTCCTGGTTGCAGGCGGCCAGCAGCTCCTGCCATGGTTGAAACACCTAAGGGGTTTTCCAAAAACGCCCGCATCGGGTCTGGCTCTTATCGTTTCTTCTTTTGTTCACCCCTTTCTTTCCTGGGTGATCTTCAAATTTATTCTCGTTCAACCTGACAAAAGGCAAGGTGAAAGTAACTGGCGCAATTCGCTTGGGTAGGTTAAGGGGGACGACTGAGCCACAGGGATGAAAAATTGCGAGCCATTTACACGAAGCCAACTGTACTCTCCACACAAAAGGCTCCAATTCCTGGCTTTCGTTTTGGTTTCTCCTGAAACCGGCTACCCTGAAAATCAACCGACCCATTCTTGACCCAATTCCTTGATGGCTATTACGCCAAAAGCTCTCCAGCTTTGGTTGGCCTGAACTCCAAAAGGCACCCTCCAGTCACTTCGCCATGGAACCCACCAGCGGGCTTTTTTTAAAGTAAAATCATCTGTCTGGTTCCATGTTGGTGGGCCCTCAGGGAATGCGTTGGAATGACATGTTTTGAACCATCCCCTGTGCATGGCCGAAATCCATTTCGCACCGCCTAAGAAGCCCTGGACTGATGATTCCGCTGCAAATACCGACAAACATCGTTTCCCTTGGTTTCAATCTGTTGCAGAATTGCGTCCATCCACAGTCTGGTTTCTTGTCTAGTTGAGAGGTTAGACTAAGGGTACCCATTTTTCTGTAGTCTATATATTTTAGTCTGGAATGTCCCTCCCCAAAAAAAAGGGGTGAGAAAGGGCACCTGGCTGGGGGACCTAGTTTTCTTCGGGACTTTCCCAAACCTTCCATTTGGTTAAGGCCCCAGGAAAAAATACACATATTTCCAGTAGTGATGAATTCCTTCAAAAACCAACAAGGGAACATCAACCATATGGGTATGGGTCAAAATTAAACGACCAGGGGACCGATTTTAGTCCATGTTTCCATTTACCAGGGTTCCATTTTGGGTACCTATTTTTGACTCACAGCCATGCATTCATTTCAGCAAATGGAGGAAACGGTTCCTCCCCCCGGGAACTCGGCCACTCCCAAGACCCAACCTGCAGCTCACGCGCCAGATATCCGTTCCAATACCGCGGCTCGAAGAGCGACACGGCACGCCCACGGGCGCCGTTGCGCCCCGTGCGCCCCACGCGGTGCACGTAGGTCTCTAGGTCCTTGGGGGGTGGCAAACATCGATCAAACATATCCGCCCCTTCTTTTCGTTGTTTTTCCCCTTTCTTTTTTTGTGGGGGGGGGGGGTTCTTTCGTGGAAGCAACTAAATATGGTCAATTCAGCACCGAGAGTCGTCCGGGAAGTCGTAAATGAAGACCAGCGAAACCTCCGGGATGTCCACCTCTAGTGACGAGATTCCGGTAGGCTTCCCCATGGCCAGCTTAATCATCCGGGTCTTTTCGACTTGCTGGTGCTCAGTAGAAAAACCACCCAGGGTGTTAGGAATGACCCCAGGGATTCCTTACAGGAAGCCACCAGTTGGATGGTTTCTGGGTGTCATTTCTCATTCCCTGAGCTCAACCTAGGGATTCCATGAAAGGACGCCACCAGTTGGATGTTGTTTTTTTAAGGTCATTCCATTCCTCATTTTTTGCTGAGCTCCAGCAGGCCGCAGGCCGGCTTGAGAAGCAGCTTTCAGCCGAAAGGCCCCGCGGCCCAGGACGTCGGTGGTCACCAAGGCGCGGAGGTAGCCGCGCCGGAACTGCTCCAGGGCCGCCTCGCGCTGCTCTTGGCGGCGCATGCCGTGGATGGCGCCGGACCTCTGCCCGAACTCTTGGAAGATCAAGGCGGCCAGCTCGTCCGCGGCGTTGCGGGTGCGCACGAAGATCAAGGCCTTGCCACCTGGAAAAAGGCAAGCCAGTGAGAAGATTGATACCGAAGATGCGGGTCATTGGCATATGATCGATTTCAAGTGTCGCCAATGTCCATCTGCTTCGTTCCGGGAGTGCGTCCCTCTTTCTCTAGATTCGTGCATGGCCTTGCTGACCGGCTGCAGCCATGCAGGTGTATTTCAAGTTCCAGTTAGCCGCAGTATTCCCCCCTACCTTAAGGTGGAGGGGGGTGGGGGCTCCCCCAATTCCATTTATCGAGCTTCCCCATAAAGAGGAAAATGGATCCATAACTGGAATTTAAGGGGTCACCCCCCTCCCCAATTCCATTGTAAGCATTGTAAGCTGTGATCCCCATCCCCATCCCCCCCCCGCCACCACACCTCCAGCTGCAGTGGAAAGGTTTAGCTCCTCCTCTCGTAGGTGGCGCAGGAGGATTTCCAGCTTGCTGGTGTGCGAGTTGCCGTGCGGCAGAACCTCGATCACTTGCTGGATCTCGCAGGGTGGCAACGACAGCCCCGGGTCTGCAAGAAGTTCTTGACCTTACTTGCAACAGTGCAAGTGGCAACAGAAAGCGAGCTTCCCGCCAATTTGTGGTTTGGAGCCCGGTGGTTTGGTGGTTCGGGGGTGGTTTCCATTTATCCAAACCACCAACTAAGGGTTGCCTGAGAAAGGCAGCTGCAATTGAACGCATGCTTGAGGCTCCAGCCATGGTTGCCAGTTGCCGGAAAACAAAAGGCTGCACACAAGCTTGGCCTCAAACCAACAACAACACCAAAACAAGAAACAAGACCGCAAAGAGGACAAAGAGTTGGGTACCCCATAAGGCACCTGAGTCAACCGAGGCCGCTGCGGTCATCGTTCTCCTGCTCCACGGCCACTCGGCAGAGCCCGGCGCTGGTTTTCCGGCAGAGGCTCTTGGCGGCTCGCTCCACCGCAGCGGGCCACGTGGCGGAGAAGAAGAGCACCTGCTTGTCCTTCCGCACCTCACCACAGTGATCCCATGGCCAAGGGGAAGTAGGGTTTCCCTGGTAGATGATTAAAGCACCAGGTAAACCCGGAATCGCCATCTATGCCATGGGTCAAAAATAGGCTCACCCCAAAATGGCACCCTGGTTTATGGAAACAATGACTAAAACCTGTGGTCCCCTGGTGGTTTAGTTTTGACCCGTACCCTGCCCATGGCACTCAGAGAGACTATGTTGCAGCCCAACACCTTAAGGCCCGACAACCTGCAGAAGGTTGGAAAATAGACCTCAGTGCCCTCGTGGGGTGAAACTAGCGCGCCAAAACCAGCGGAATCGATTCCGGCAGATTTCGAGATCAAGAACAAATGTAGTTTAAATGTAGCCATGTCGTAGCAACGAAGACTTGGCCCTCTTGATATCAGGTTGCTTTCTGCTCGCATCGGCACATGGCGACCAACCAAAACCTGGGGAACCGGACTCCACCGGAGCGACCTGGACTCCGGAAGCTAACGCCAAAGAAACGATCCAGTTTCCACGGCCGATCCGTCTACTGGATTGCTGGTTTGGACCGTACGCTGGGCACATCTCAACGGATTCTCAACCTCAAAGCGATCCATCAGACTTGCCTTTCTGCCAGTTGCCGAGGTAAGGAAGCTCAGCACAGGCTGGTATACCGCAACTACGACCCACAGCATGCGGTCTCGACAAGCTGACCCTGCATTGCCGCGGAAGAAAAGGTGTGGTTCTGATGGCGGAAAACACGCCGGGGCCAACTACTGACGACTGGCAGTAGCTGAATTGAAGGCCTGGCAAGGCTACTTGCCCGGGTACGATCTCTGTTTGGCGTTGGCGAAGGTTCTGCTCGCCAGGCGTCCATTATTGCCTCTGCCTCGCTCCATTCCCTGCAGTGCTCATGGGGGTGAAGCACAATATAAGCGCAATAACTTTTGCAAGGGCTGCTGCGGCCAGGGCTCGGAGCTTCGCAAACGCTTTGAAGGGATAGTTAAGAGAGTTTATGTGGGTGTGTGCTTGTTCGTGCGTGCATGTTTCTGTGAGGGTGCTAGTAAAGGGAAGCCAAAAGGACAACTAAACCATCTTTGGTGATTTTGGTGGTCCCTTTGACACATGCCTACCCTCCAGAAGTTCTCATGATTAGAGTTAGGCCCAGTTGTCGAATGTATATCTTCTTGTTTGCTTTAATTTGAGTCACTGGTGAAATGTAAAATGTCTCCTAAGTCTACTCCAGTTCCAGATTGGGGCCCCGTTTTCACAAAAACGGGGCCGACTTTTTGTTCTTCTCGGTCCTCGCCTGAGACCCGATGAGCGATACCTCCTCCTCAAAACCTGAGATGCTTTGAAGGTGCGTTCACTTGGCCAGTGGCCAGCCCAAAAGAATGTACACTTCTTGGGGCCACCACTAAAACAAAGGGAGAGCCACTAAGGAAAAAAGTGTAAAGTGTGTCCACTGGCTGAGTGCTTTGGGTTCCAGATTGAAAGGGCTTTCAGGCCCCTTTGATCACAACTGGGGGCTGTATTCCTGTATTCTGAACCATGGCAAAAACCCAACAAAACTCGAGAACGTCAACAAAACCAACTTGATCCAAGATTGGTAGCTATTTTACTGACCAAAGGTTTGGATTTTGGGCTCCGAGGTGGGCATGGCTATTTGCCAAGCACATGCCAGGCTGAGAAACCGTCATCCAGCATCCGGTCGCCTTCATCCAAAACCAAAAAGGAGCATCTCCGCAGGGTGAAGGCGTTGTCACGCAGAATGTCCAGCAGCCTACCCACAGTAGCCACCAGCAAATGCATGCACCTCAGGGCCGAACTCGGCCTTTCAAGTCGGCTCGGCTTTGTGTCAAGTAGACCAACTGACCACTCAAATCACCTGCGAAATCTTACTCCGGGAGTTTATCAAAAATGGGCTGCTTTTTGATGGTTCCTCTTTGTTTTTTTCCACCGGGCCGTTGGCGGCGCAGGTTCGCCAACTGGTCCATCTTGCGAGTGCCTCCGTACACCGCCGCGGTCTGGATCCGTGCCCTGCTGGGCGACTGACTCGTCAGCTTCTCGGCCACCGAGAAGATCTGAATCACCAGCTCCCGGGTCGGGGCGAGGACCAGCCTCGGTGTGATCTGGACAAACAAAAAGAAAATCGCCGAGCACTTCTGGGCTTTTTGGCTTGGGGGAAAAAACCTTGAAACCAGCCTCCCTTTTGGCCCCTTGCGAGCTTGAACAACAAACAACTCCGTCAAAGTGGCCAAAAGACCCAAAAAGTCATTAACCTTCTGGCTTTCTTGGGAGGTTCAAGGTCCAAACTCCGTCAAATTCTATTTTTGTTGATCCCCTAAATAATTGTTTTTTGATGACTCATCCATGCTCATCCCCTCAAAAGCGTTGACCCTCCCAACAAACTCCGCCGGCCGTCTTTCACCCAGCAGCGCAATAGGCCCGTCCGCCACTCGAGGCGGTGCCTGGCCTGCCGCGTGCACCAAAGCGGGCACCAGAAAGGCCAAGGTCTTGCCGGAGCCCGTGGGAGCTGTGGCCACCACGTCGCGCCCCGCAAGTGCTAGGGGGAGGACCTGTCGCTGGATGGGCTTCATCCTAACTGGCAGGCACCTCTGCAAGATATGGATGGACCAAAGGGAGCCCACCATTCTAGGGGCCATACTACAAGATCGAACTTTTGGAACGTCAAAAATCGGGCCGAGGCCCAACTAAACCGAAAGGTCTAAACCTACCAAAAGTCTGCCGAAAGTGTCTGCGAGTGTCTCCTGAAAGCTCTGCCGTTTGAGACCCTCCAGCAGCCATGGTGGGAGCACCTCTTGGAACTCCGAAAACTTGGCTCTGTCGCGCGAGGCGCCTCCCTCCTCCAGAAAATCCTTCCGAACACTCCGTCCCAGCACCCGGTCAGCAATGCCGGAAAGTGCGCATTGGAGCTCAAGCCTTGAACGCAGCAAAGCGACCAACAGAGCCAGCAAAGAAGCCCACCTCAGCCACGTGACAAAATTGCACAGCACGACGTGTAGTTGCACAAGGGTGACTGTGTGACAACAACACGTTCTGGGATAGCCACCGCTTTGCACATCACTCACGCGCCAAATTAAGGGTCCGGCTGAGAACCAGATAAATGCCTCAGCTTCTCGAGGGCCCAAATCGCCAAGGCTTTTAGCCGAACCCTGCTCGCCGCAGGAAGCATGCCGGAAGATGCCGGAAGCATGCCGTTCGCATGTCAGAGCCAGAGCTGCGCGGCCGGCAAACGTTTGAACCAGACACTGTGCCGCATCTCGGGAATCAAAGGCACAACTTCCCTGCAACCGCCAGGTTGGTTGCAACATACCCGAACCACTCACGCGACGCATTTCTGGGAAGGCGCCTGGAAAATATATTTCCTCAAGGAGCCTCTGTCAGGTGCCATGTTGGGAGAGTGTTGGGAGATGCAACCGACGCTCCCCGCCTTGGGCTTGGCTGGGCTCATACCTCGCCGAAATCAAATCAGCCATGGCATACCGCGCTTGCTGTAAATATCCAGGAGGGCAATTTGGGTGGTTCTTGGTTTCAAAGGGAAACCGAGGAACAAGCCAGGGGATCCCCTCATTTAGAGCCAAACCCATGTCTGTGCACCTCCTGTGATTGTGCCACCTTCCGATGGTAGCAAACAATCCGAATGAACCCATGCACAAACGCCAATGGCCAAGCTCCTCTTCTGGCAGATGGTCCTCGCAAACCTTTGCAATGAACAAACACTAGGTCCCCCAGCTAGGGCACCCCCTTTCTCACCCCTTTTTTAGGGGAGGGTTGCCCTACTAAAATCGACTACCGAAAAAAAAGGGTGCCCTTATTCTAACCTCTCAAATCCGGAGGACCTAGAACAACTCACCACTGTCTCCCTCAACCAGAGATCCGAGGTCCCGGCCGCGGGCGCTTTGTAGGCGGCACCTCTCGGGGGAGAACGGCGGACGAGCGGGGCCTTGTGGGCCCAGTGGGTGGTGCCTGGTGGCAAATCGTTGCCATTTGAACTGTGTGGCTTGGGGGTCCTTCAACATCAAACCAACCACTAAACCCTAAAAAGCTAAAAAGCTAAGGGGATGGCTGGGAGCCACCAAGTTAAGTCGCTGCCACGAAGTTCAAGAGATGGAACCACCTCAAAAGCGGCATGAATCGGGGCCGGAGTTTTGAGGCCCCTTTTCGATCCACACAACTGGCAAACCCGTGGGGACCCAGCCAGCAGGCTCACTGCCGATTCCTGCAAATGCTCTTTCTTAGCCGCACCTCATATACCCTCATAAAATCATCTTGCCGCGCCTCATCCGGGAAGAACTGAGAAAAATAAGAATGGTTTCAGGCAAAACCTTTTCCCAAGAGGACGCTGTCTCCAGATTTACGTATCGTTCCATGGTAAAGAGCAAAGTACCACAACGGACGTTGCCCCCCCGCGGCGCCTTGACCTCGACAGGTGGCCCAGCCCTGGCAGTGTGGTTGATGGTGTCTCTTCGGAGGCTCTCTTACTTGTTTAAGCCCTGGAGGAATGAGTGAATGAGCACTACCAACCATCTTGTGCGGTTTCGCTAAAGAGAATTCTCAGGTTTATTTCCGCCAAATAGTTTAACATCTGTTGATGCAGAGGGGCTGGCAGCTAAATGAAATCGTGAAACGGTAAATATCCGCCAAGCGTGTGAGTGTTCATCTGCGCATGCGGTATGCAATGGTCCCAACATCCCTTGTAGCAACTAACTAAAAAGGTACGTAACGTAGACGCCCATGATACCAGACTTGCTTTGGATATGAAGAGGCAAAGATGGATTTCGGCAGTCGCTGGTGCGATCACCACATATAACTTGCTCAGCACAATGCCAAGAGAACTGGGCAAGCCCCTTTCAACAAATAAAGTGCCGTTAAGCAGTTTCGCCCAGGGGACCTGTGTGGTGTGGGTATGAGTCTCGTTTGCAAACGGCGCAGTGGTTCAAGTATTCGTTCGTCACCTTCCGCTTCTCGCAAAATCATCTTCCTCATGAACATGAGTTGGGCAACACCTTGGAAACGAATGTACTTTCTTACCCCTTAAAACTCCAAGGATTGGGGAAGTTCTCATCTTTTACAGACACTTTTCGCCCATGTTACCCCCCAAAAAGCTGAGAAAGGTTTCGTGTTTTTAAGAGGTAAGCCACTAAAATAGGTCCTAAAATGGGTGGTGAATTCACCGCAAACCCACCAAAATGGGACCAAACACCATTGGTCTTGACCACCACGGCCGCTGGAGAAACCATGGACGGAACTGCCAGAACCAGGGCAAGGCATCCCTTTCACAGGCCTGCCTGCCTGCTACATCTTCTCGGCGGATTCAGTCTTTCTTCTCTTGGGGCTTTCTCGACTTTGTGGGTGGATTCAGTGGCTTAACCAAGCAAAGGGGTTAAGCCCATCCATTTTCGGGTAAGTCCATCCATTTTCAGTTTGTCAACCACTCGGTAGACGGCAGGGATTCAGCTTGCGGCCCGCTAATGTCGGACCCGCTTTTGCAATTGGGGTCGCTGTTTTTAAAGTCTGTTCCGAAGTCAGAATCCTGTGACCTTTTCAAGGTTCGGTTCATACAATGTTGTTTGGCCAGAAAACAGCGGGCAACAAAATCGGGCCAAACAAGGCAACCACATCCGGGCAACAATTAGGAGTTCCTGTTCTGGAAGCGGTCCCCAAACCATCAATGTTATACAAGTCCCTTATAAGAAACAAGGCCAACCAATCACGCAAAGGGGGCACCCCAAAAGAAGCCCTGATTCTAATAATTTAAGACTGTTTCGTGCTTCGCGCAAAAATGGTAAGCTCTATTGAAGGGGGAAACTCCCAGACCCAAAGGCTTAAAGGCCGATCTGGAATCAAATTTGCAAGTCCCCAAACCATCAAACTTAAAGTCACTTCTTAAACAAGGAGTAAGACCTAACAGTCACAAAAAGAGGGGGTGCCCACAAGAGGTGCTGATTTTGCTCAATCTGACTGTTTCTTGGTTCGCTTTAATGTCCAGCTTGTTTGGAGGGTGGGTGAAATTCCCGGATCAAACCTCAGCGCTTTGCTACTAACGGGTGGTTCAACAAAGTTTTTTCTGAGTTTAAAGGTCGAAGCCTTTTTCAACACTAAATATAGAGTTGGCAATGGTAAACCTTGCTCTGGGAATCCGCGAATAAGTTTTGGCAATACTGTACTAAACTTAGAATTGGCAATAGCAAATTAAGCACTGGGAGTCTGAGAGCAAGTCTTGGCAATACTAAATTCAGAATTTGCAAAAGTCAATCAAGTACTGGGAATGTGAGAGTAAGTCTTGGCAATGATTAATTAAGCATTGGTAAGTCGAAGTCGAACCCAAACACCCAAATTCTCCCATAAGGAGGCCCCGCCGGTTCACTGCTCCAGGTGGGGGGGCTATTAAGTCAGACCCATGCCTTCGGGCCCCGTGGCCTTTCGCTGTTTGTGTTGTCTCCGCTTCCCTCGCGCGACCCGCTAAGTAGCTGGCCACATGGATATCTGGCTACATGATTGGCAGATGCATGAGTCAGCTCCTAAGTGACTACGTAGCTAACTATACCAGGGATCCTTACATTATACACCTGAACATTGCAACTTGTAAATGGTGGTTTCCCTTTATTCTGGTGGAAAAAGCAACATGTTTCAAATGGTTGCAAAGCCCCTTTTTTTTAGGAGCCCTTTTTTTCTAACACACCATGAGGCCGGCCCCTCCAAGGCCCACCTGGGAAAGGGCAGCATCTTGGATGGCGGCCTGCCAGGCGGCCAATGGCCACAAACCCATCGGCGAGTTGGGCGGAATGCCCATGGAGAGAGTCCCACATGGGTACCTTTTTTGAGGCTACCCTTGACGTGCTTCAAAGGGCAACCTAAGGATCGCAACCAGTTCTGGGGTGCCCTGCATGTCAAGAAACAGTGTGTATTGGCGAGGTAGGTCGTTTTCGAATCTCCTTTATCTGGCGTTTCTGCCGGGCAAAATTGTCTTCAGTATGTCGCGGAGCACGGGAACGGCCGACGAATAAGGGTGCCGTTGGGTTGCGTGCTCTTTGACATGGACGATCCACCATGAATCATGTGACTCTCTCTCCGCGTGAATTCCCTGTGCTTCGCTTCGTTGATCGGCAACAAATGGCAACCACATGGATGTGCTTTCAAGTGCTGACCGAAGCTCGTGCTTTCACAATCAAAACCCCACCAAGTTCCAGCCTTTTCAGCAACGAGCCAATGCCGTTAACAGCCTTACCGCAAAGCCTCTTGCCTATCAACATAAAGTTCGACCACCCTTTTTCTTGTAAGTTCACATCAGGTCTAACACAAACGCACCCTACGCATACTGATTGCATCGCTTCGTCGCGCCGTATAGCGCATTGCCCTGAAAGCGACCCTGGATTTCGAGGGTAACAGCCGCATAGCAGTGCCTTTATATCCAAGGCGTTCGTCAATCAGGATTGAAAGATTGTTCGTTGCTTGGCTGGGGTGATGGCTCAGTCCACAAAGGCTCTTTTTGGCACTTGCACTTGCCCAGCCGCCTGACCACCTGCGGCTGTGGCCGCCATTGAGCATATGCAGCATATGCATTGCTCCAGTCACCCCAGTCCTTGGCAAGGCAACATGCTACCTCCCAAGCCGTGAGCACAAACGGCATTTCTCAAGGCCGACGACTCAAAACAGAAAGGCCTGCAAACATGGCACTCCTAAGGTACGCCGAAAGGGTCAGAACTGATGCACGAGCCAAACTGCGGCCAACTTTCACTGACCATTTGCTTCTGACGCGCAACCTTGGGCCCCCACGGATGCCATCATGGGGCGTAGGACAAGTCCATACAATGTCGCGTCTCGACCAGGCTATTAGCCCAGTGCTCCTGCTTTCCTTCTGAGGAAGCAAGGATCTGAGCCACTGACAAAGGCAGACATGTGGAAAGCGGCGCGTTGACTCCGCGTCTTTCGGAATGCAAGTGGGCAACTCGCCTCCACGGATCCAGGCAAACATGGAACCAATCATGCTGTGTTTCTCCCCCCCAACGAAACAAAAAAACCTGGGGTTCAACCCGGTTGACCCAATTTCGATGATGAACATCCTTAAGTAAGCAATGGTGCTTATATTAACCCCCTTGTTTTAATGGTGTTTGAACCCCGAGCGAAGAAGAGCCCAATCCAAAGGCTGTTCAAACCCTTAAATTCTCACCCCTCGAAGAAGCTGCAGTGAGGATCTCTCGCAAACTGGCACCCACAAGCCTCTGCAAGACTGCCAGCGCCTCCCCGTGGGCGAGCCCGCCCATTTTCCATGGGATCCATCTCACTTGCCCAAAGGACCTGGAAATACAAGGTTAACCTTTTGGGACCTACTAAGAATGGGCCAAAACCAAAAGGTCAAAAGGCCAGAAGGTCGGCGTTGGGTTCAGTCAAGCGAAAAGGCCTGAATCCGAAGCCGCAGGTTTCCATGGGCATTCCAAAAATTGGCGACCGGGAGTGAAAGACATGGCCTATGGCCACGAAGATCCCGCAAACACGTCACACACCGGGACCAAACAAAACCATGGCTCCAGCCTTCATTCAAAAAGCTCATGTGGAGAGATGCCTTCATGCTATGACATATTGGTTTGTCAACTTAACATGTTCTGACATTGATATGTTGTCAGGTGTGTTTCAGCTTTGCATCTTTTCGTGCGCCCACGCCTGCTCCGATGCTGCCAACTTCCCCTGCGAGCTGCACGCCAGCAAAGACCATTCCCGAATAGGAATCGTTTTCCCAACAATGCCATGGGTCAAATTCCCGTACCCCCAGTGAACATCCCAATCCCCGCTGTAGACTAAAATGGGTGGTGAATTCACCAAAAACCAACCAGAATGGGATCCAAAACGGCTTTGATTCCCACCGCCGGATGGATCTTTGTTCCACGGGTTGACCAAGTTCTCGCCACCACGGTGAGCCAGGCTCTTCAATTGGCAGCTCTCGCATCAAGCGCCCAAAGGCCTGCAGGAGAAGGTGCTCTTCTTCCAAAAGCTCGTGCCTCGCATGCGGCATGGGTGAAGGGAGGGAAGCAAGAAAACCACACACACACAGGCACACAGGCACTTGCGCACTTGCGCACGGGGTTTCCGGCCCTTTGTGGGTGAATAAGGAGGGAACAACATGGAACAACAAAAACACACACAAGCACAAAACTCAGTTGCCCAAAGGACCTGGAACCAAAAGGTTAACCTTTTGGGGCCATGACTAAAAATGGACCAAAATGGGAAAACCAAAAGGTCAAAAGGTCGGCTTTGAACAACTGAGAAAAACTAAAGGACATCGATTTGGATGGTTCTGCCTTGGGACCCTTGGGCCCTTGGGCCTTGGGTCCCGGCTTCTCCTGCAGACCTTCCAGCTTGATCTTGCGGGTGGCCTCCCGCATCGCGATGCGGGAAAGCTGGGCCAAAATGGGTAACCCCAAGTAAGCAGGGCGTTTGCTTCGGACACATGCGGCGGCCCCAAAAGCTGTGTAACCAAAAAAGGGTTACCCGGGCAAATGCGAAAATTGGACCAAACAACACCTGCGGGGTTTTTTCGTGCTTTATTTTGTTCACCCATACCCCCAACTGATGCTACACAAGTAAAGATTCAGACACATGTGAAGCAACCAAAGGCTCGGTTGCTTTCTGCTCCCCTGCTAAAAGTTTTTAACTTTTAGTGGTTTACTGGAAAACCCATGAGTTGGCAAAAAAAATGTTCAGTCCTAACATCCCTTGGCAAAATGCACCAAAGATAAAGCACCTGGAAGAATGAACATTACAACTTGTAAATTGTGGGTTCCCTTTATTTTGGTGTTGAACAAGCCACATGTTTCAACTGATTGCAGATGGAAGAATGCTTTTCTACTCGCAAAAAGTCGATCCGGCGACTCCGCACCTCCACCGTCTTGTGGGTCTCCACCTCAGGCGCCAGCGCTCGCCCGGGCCCCAGGACAGGCTCGCTCGCCCATGGAGGGAGGGGATGGGAAGAAAACCCACAGCCAAAAGACTCGAAGCAGGTGGAGCCAAAGGAAAAATGACTTAAGATATAGTTGTGAGGGGAACCGGTTTTTTGTGTGTTTCTTCTGGTAAGCTTTTAGGACCTTGGAAAACAAAAAGGAAACCACATGTTTGGAAACTCCAGGTTTCCGAGATTTGTTGGTGTCGTTCCTGCTTGAAAAGCAACAAACACGTCTAGGGGGTACCTTCCATTCTTTCCAGGGATCCTTCTTTCTAGAACACCTCCGGAAACCCAGGGGAAACGGATCCGTTTTTTGGAAAGAAGGTTGAAAAGAGTGCAAAAGGAATCAACCAGTAGAAAACCACGTATCATTTGGGCTCGGATCCTCTTTCGACTCTTGGCGCGCCGGCCAGGGCGGCCAGGGTGGCCAGCTGCCTCTCTGCTTCCGCGCAGGCGGCGCATGTGGAAGGCCGCCTAAAGGGGCCGGGGCGAGGGTCTTATTGAGCAGTGCCCGTTTCTCACTTGGCGAGCGACCAGCCCAAAAAATATGTCTACACTTTTTGGGCCGCCACTAGAAGAAAAGGGGGAGCAAGGAAAAAGAGGTGTAAAGTGTGTCCACTGGCGTGAGAAGCTTCACCCGCTTTGACTTTCTCCTATGGTTGTTAGCCCCCCAAAACGGGATTGGACCTGGACATGGTCCCAAGAGAAAAGAACACATTAGGCGCTATTACCCTCTATTAGGATTGGCGGGCGTCCTCGTACTGGGGGGGGCCCTTGACAACCAGAAAACTGTTGGTTGTACATAGTTGTAAAGGTTCATCTAGGCCGTACTGCCACCATAAGACCTAGTAGAACCTCCTACTCAGATTATGTGGGTGGGCGCTCAAGTTGGATTTGCCCTTTCTTTTAACGAGCGTAGCGGGAGGGTGCCTGGAAGATACATTTCATCCAGGCACCCTCTGTCAGGTGGTTGGATCTAACCAGTTGGGCGTTCCTCCAAGCGGGGGGCGGGGGGGGGGGCAAACGTTTTTTGTTTTTTTTTGTTTAATATAATATATATATATATATGTGTTTTGGTTACTTCCCTTTAAATCAACCCCAACAAGGGGCACCCTCTAAAAACGACAAACCCATTCGCCGTGTTACAATTCAAACATCGCCATAGCGGAGCTTCTTTGTGGGGAAGCGCAGCTCTCCCTTCCCTTTGCGAAAAATTGAAGCTGGCCACTCCTGAGCCGAAGCGGGGCGTCCAAGACTGCGCTCCTCCCTTCTAACGAGCCTGCGGGTGTTCTCGAATAGGAAGGTGCAAAGGCGAATCTGTTCTTGGTTGCTGTTGACCCCTGGAAAATCCGACCCGTTGCAAACAAAAAGTTCAAGTCCAAAGAACTGTTACCAAATATCCTCACACCAATTAACATGGAACCTGACAGGGGTCCCTGTAAAGGACAATGGTCTAAACCAGGAGCCCCCGAATGCCAGGTTCCATGTTACTTGGTGGGAGGGTAGCCAGAAAGTGTTGGGGTTTCATTCTCTGCGATTGCCCAGACTCCGGACGGATTTTTTGTCCGGGTCGGTCTCAGGCTGAGGTCCTCACTTCTCTCCCTGCGAAGGATTTTTGCGGCGTGCAACAAAGGCAGATCGACATGTGTCTTTCTTTCGTGGACCCTCAAAATAGTTTTCGGCATTCATTTGCTTTTGTAAACCAAACAAAAAGGGGGAAGCCTCCAAACAGGAGACACACCTCGCCGCATGCCGGCTGAAGACACCAAAGGTACTGCAGCCCTCACCGGACGAACGTGACATGACCTTCCATTTGGTCAAGACCCCTGCAAAAGATATTTCCAGTAGTGATAAGTCCCTTATAAAACCACAAGGGAAAATGAAAATCATCTTAAGCAAATGGAAGTGACAGGAACGGCTCCGCTCTTCTTTTCGACGCCCTGCTTAGTGGTTTGCGGGAACAGAACCCAAGCGATCGCCCCTTGCTTGGCAAGGAGCAAAGTTGCTTTTCTCAGCACCAAGGCTAGGCCCTACGATTCCTGTCAGCACGGGTCTTGGACCCTGCCTGTCAAATCTTGGACCCTTCCCCCTAATTAATGTAGTGCAGACATCACTTTCCATAACCTGCTCCAGACTCTCCCAATGGAGTGCTAAACCAATTCGAAATTCACAGATTCTCTGCCGACCCCATCTGCCCTCATCGGGGCTAAAAACAAAATGCATTGATCGGCCCCCGTTGGCATACCTAATTTAGCAAGCTCACGTTTGACGCCTTTTGCATTTATCAGAAGCCGTCAATTGCTTTTGTACCATTCAATCATTCATAATTAGGGGAAAGGACAGAAAATTATGCTTTTGCTTTCTTCTCCTTGCTCTTCCCATCCTTTACCTTCTCCGTCTTCGGCCTGAGCTTCGCACAATGAGCTGCATCGCAGTAGCCGCTATAGCTTATGAAAAGCAACAACTTATCTGGTGCATCTTAGGCTCTCATCAGGCTTTACTGGGTAACCTCAGCTGCCACGCCAACTTCTCCATTCAAAAAATTCTCACGCGACTCAAACTGCAGGTTTGCATGTACCCTCACGGGTTTCACCTCGACATGACGCAATATTCTATTAGCACCCCCTACTCCAAGAGCTTCGTGTGAGAATCTGTAAATGGCTTCATGCCATTTCGCGCGCCACGTCGACTCCCAAAAATTGCCATGGGTCAAAAGCCCCTAGTAGACGGTTTTGACCCACAGCCAACTCAGCAAAAATATCAAACAATGCAAAGCCACGCGCCAGGAGCTTGATGGCCACAGTCACCTTGTGCCGATGCAACTCTTTGCCCACTGGAATCCACCCCAAACATTGTAACATGGAAGTGCTCAGGACCCTTTGGGCAGACCAAGCGTTACTTTCCTTAAAGCGGGTTGGTGCACTTCCATGAGTCAAACATGGAAGGGTAACGCAAGCAAACTTCGACACGCCACTAATCAAACAAAGTTTCGGTCTCGCGAGCACGCGCGCAGAACCAAGCATTGCACGCGTCATGCAGCCGTTGCAGCTTATGTGGCCGAAAGCCTTCAACACTTCACATGTAAGCCCTTTTGATCCAACCTTAAGCTAACTTCAAACACATTCAATTGTACTGACCAGAAACCTGTCCTTTGCCTTTCAACGAAAACCGAATCGGATCGGAACATCCGATTCTCATTTGGGCATGAATTTTAATCAGGTGCCCACTAGTGGACGTCATTTAGGCGGGGCTTATGTCCACTGGGTTCCTTGTTGAACTTCATGGCCATTTGTTCTCAAGTGTCATGACTTTTCGGCCAAAGCGTCGAACGCTGGAGTCTTGTCCGGCGCCTTGTGGCCTGCAGGGAACTCAGGTTGCTCCAAAATGGACAAGGGAAACCACCATCTGGCATGCGGACCCCCAAATAAATCAACCCCTGTCTTTGGAAATATGGTGGGGGGGGTTCCCCTCGAATAGTGGTCGAAAACCAGGGACACCCCCATGCTCATAAGCAGGGGTTTATTTCATTGTGAAAAGCCCAGGTTGCCGCTTTTGGACGGAACAGTTTACCCTCACAAACATGGAGGAGAGGGAGAGACGAAAGGTAGCACAAGCCGCAAAGTAAGCGGAACTACATTTCCGAAGAAGCTCGGTGGCCAGAATAAAGAGGACCGTTGCAAGTGTAATTGAAGCATGCTAACAAGGGACGTAGATGGGGTTTGGGAAACTTGAACATTGGCAGTTCATCTAGCGACAACACAGAAACACTTGTGTACATGTCGAACACTTTCAAGTCAATGAATTCAGAGGGAAGATCCACCCACCACCGCGAGACTTCGGAAACCACCTGACATCGCTTGCGAAACCTGAAGCTAAACATGGGCACAAAATTTGCGAAAAACACAGTTCTCTAGAGTTTCCCCTTGCACAGAGGCAGAATGTATATGATGATTGAAAGTCATCTAAATGCTCAGTTGCCCAAAGGACCTGGAACTAAAAGGTTAACCTTTTGGGGCCATGACTAAAAATGGACCAAAATGGGAAAACCAAAAGGTCAAAAGGTCGGCTTTGAACAACTGAGAGTGCCACTACTTGTCATCTAAATGCTCACTCATCCTGCTGGTGCTCAGCTTGCCGGGAACGACCTTGTCCGGGTGGTGGGAATGAAGCCACAAGGGCTATGGGAGTCATTCCAATTCTCATTCCCTGCTGAGCACAGTGATTGGTGAAATTCAGTGGGCCGCTAAGCGGCCAACAAGAGCTTTCACTGTTCACAAAGGTTAGCTGAACAACACCAAGTGCGCACTAAACAAATGGCAAACTGTAGTGCAATTTAGTGACAATTTGTTTACATTCCTGGACTCCTGGACAAACAGCGAACTTTCGTAAAAGTTAGAAGAAGCCACAAATAACTTTTACTAATGTTCACAAGTGTTCGGAACATTTTAAAGCACACAATAGTGAGTTTTAGTGAAACGTAAGCGACCACCCTTTTTTCACAAAACACTAATATTCCCGAATTGTTCACTAAAACAATAGTGAATGAACTTTAATGCAATGTGGTGAGCATTAAGGACAATTTGTGAGCTGTAGTGAAAATAAAACATAGCCACCAGTAGCTTTCACATATTTGAGTTCATTGTTTCACCAATGTTCACTATCCGGCAATCTTAAAGTTGGACGTGGAATTCAAGCAAAGGAGTAAAGTCAAGTCGTTGGGGTGGGGACAAAAACTAGAACTTTGCGAATACTTTTAGAGGGAAGGTCTACCAGCTCGAGATTTCGGACCCCCCTTTTCGCTTAGAACACCCAAAGCTGAGACGTGCGACAACCAAACATGGCGAGAATGTCTTGTATTGCGCCAAACGGTGCTAAGCAGTATGAAAATAAAAATGGACATCAGGCAAACAAAAGAGTAAAGTGGTTGCTTAGGGATGAAACCTTGAAATCAGAAGGTTCATTCAACGACAACAAAGCAAAAAGAGTACGCCTGGAAAATTTTGACAGTCATGACATTCCCCATACGGGCTGGAGAATGAGGAAACCGAATCGCATACGAAATCCTCAAGTGCCAACAGGAAGGATACCTAAACAGAAAAACAAGAGAGTTACTCCTAGCATGGGGCCAACATGTTGACAGGACTTGTAAGAGCAAGAAACATGGAATTCAAGCATATCAATGAGGCTAGTGGTTGGGGTTAGGAACAAAGCTTGACAATTGGCAGGTTCATCCACCAACAACACAAAAAACTGCAAGACATGTCAAGGTTGAAAAGCACCGGCAGTTGTGTTTCGCTTGCCCAGGACTGGTGGATCATGGTGGATCTTCTTAAGGTCCTTTCCCGACATGCGAAGGAGCTCTTGTTTAAGTACCTTCCATTTGGTTAAGAACCCCCGGATTTTTTTCCTCCATATTTTAAGTAGTGATAGATTCCTTTTTTAAACCAACGAGGGGAAATAAAACCTCTTGACTTCAGCAAATGGAAGCTCGTGACTTCTTCTTTTGGCTGGGCCTCTGGGCCTCTGCCAAGTACTTCAGATCCCATCCGCCTGTGTTGCGCAGCTTCAGGTCGCCCTCAAAACCTCCTGGAACGATCTGCTCAGTCCTCAGTCGGAGAAACAAAAAAACCGCCCGCCGATTTTTTTGTTCGCCCGGCCCGAGCGAGCCTGCGAAATCCAAGCCGTGAAATGACAGGAACTGGGACCACAAGAAAGCTAGAAGTGGCTAATCTCATTCATGCAGACTCATGAGATTAATATCTCATAACAGGGATCCGGATGCATTATACACCTGGACACTGCAACTTGTAAATGGTAGCAAGGTCTCGTTAAAGACACTTCGCCCAAGATGTCGTCATACTTGAGCTTGTCCGAATCTTTGACCTTCGCTTCGCTTGCGCCAGCTTGTCGCATTTGGATCATCATGGAGCTGCATTTGTCAATGCCGCAACTGAGTCTTTGGCTGATAGATGCAATGCATCGCCATGAAGGAAGTCCGTAATCTTCTCCATGTGGTTCCACCTACCAAGAAACATGCTCGATTGGTCAGAGGGAAAAAAAGCCGTGAGAACCAAATGTCGGTAATGTTTAACAAACCCCTGTTTATGAAAATATGGGGGTGGCCCCTCCAAAAATAACAAACTAAAACCAAAAACACCCCCATACTTTTTTCACAGGGGTTTCCATTAATCTGAGGTCAACATTCGCCCAAGCTCAGGCCCCAACACGGGACAGTGCTGATTTTGCACTGTGGGCGTTCGAAAACTCGCGCCGCCCTTGCCCCTGACCTGAGCAAGGTGAGCGATTCGAGCGGGATGCTCGCCGCGGGAGCCGCACCGGCAGAAAACAAGAATCTCCTAGTCATAAAAGGGCACCTAACGAATATTTGTTCAAGAATCCCAGGGAATACGAAGTTTAGAATAAAGACTCAAACCAGTGATTACCCCAACCGACCCCAACCGACCCGTCGTATTCGGGTGAAAAATCTGCCAAGTTCTTTCAAACCCACAAGTTCCACACAACAATTTGAACTGTTTCTCAGTTGCCCAAAGGACCTGGAACTAAAAGGTTAACCTGTTGGGGCCATGACTAAAAATGGACCAAAATGGGAAAACCAAAAGGTCAAAAGGTCGGCTTTGAACAACTGAGGTTTAAATTTCTTGCTTGACAACTGCGTCCTGTAAGCGTTCTTTAATCAGGCAAGGACGGTGCTACAGCTAAAGCTAGTCTCTGGCACGGCAAAACTGAAAAACCTGGCCCGTGATATTACAAAAGTTCTGGGGGAACATTTCTGTAGGTTAGGGGGGATCTCTTTTATGATTAGGGGGAAGAGGCAGTCGCACATCATCATCACATCATGGCACCCGGCTAGAGGTGGGTGTGCCATTTCTCGGCGCTACCCTTTGTAGGCTGGGTTTAAGGGGAAGGCAACGAAAAACACAACTTTGAGGCTCCCCCCTATTTAATACACATCCGCATGACGGGCGCTGTGCAAACTTGCGACTTTTGCGGGTTTTATGCCCTAAAAGCAAACGTTAGCGTTTTGTTTCTCAGCATGCAGCTCGTGACTAGGCGCAGCATCAAAATCAACGCACTGCAGGCAGTGTAAAACACTGCCCCACCTGCCTAATGCACAACACAACATATTCTGGAAGCCATTACTCTATGCGTGTGGCTCCGATCGCCATCAACATCAGTATATGCCAATCAGGCGATGCTACCTGGCGCAATCGCTTGGCCTTGGTCACACGAATTCTTTGGACATAGTTTGGATGAACAGCTGGCTCGGCTTTCCGATGAGTGCCCTGACTCTTCGAACCAATCTCTGCAACTGGCTCTGAGCTGGCGGCCGTGCACAAGCAGTAGGGATCAGAACCACTACCAAGCCAGTCTGCATTACGTAGTCCATCTGCAGAAAGGATAGTGACCTGCACAATGCTTCGCAAGCAACGTGGTTTTTGTAGACCGGCCCCTGCTGTATATGCATCCGGCCTCCATCTCGTATCTGACGCTGCCAGGGGCGGCCTGCTTGCAATCTGCCGGTCCCTCATAGCTAAGGCCTTTTTTGCCATCACAGGGATGCAAGCGTTCCGTATCATCCTAGGCAAATTATAATGATTCAGAGACTGAAGGTTCGCACGTTCATTTGAAGGAAACGTGTAGGTCGCGGAGGGGTCGTTTTGCTTGTGCGAGATTTTGTGAGGGGCTGCTTGCTGGCTAAAGGGTCACTCGTATTTCCAACTCGGCGCCAACAGTCGTATGTGGCACACTTCGCGATTCAGGAACTTAGCTTAAACAGCTTAAGCCCATTGGCTTGGATTATTTGCCATAAACAATCAACGGCCTCTTCTGAACAGGGAAGTGCTCTTTAGTTCCTCCCCTCGTGGAATCCTCCAAAAAAAGGTCTCCGTTAAAAAGAAAAAGAGGCCTTGTTCGATTTTGGGAATTGGCCCTTCTTCCTTTTCTGCTGGTTTTTTGAGGGGTGGGTGGGTGAAGTTGCGACAAGTAGCAACTTGACCCCCTCGACATCTCAACGAATCTCTCGGGGCACCTTCCCCATTCTTTCCAGGCATCCTTCTTTCTAAGAAACCACCCAAAACTCCTGGGGAAAGAGATCCGATTCTTGAAAAGAACGATGGTTGAAAAGACTGGAAACGGAATCAACCCTTAGACCTATGGTCTCCTTTCCGGTAATCCCCAGGTTCATTCCCAGCACCCGGAAGTGTCATTTTTTCCGTTCCTGACCAGCCAGTTTTATCATGGGCGTTGCACCCCTATGGCACTCGTGTCGCGCGCCTTGGGGCAACTCTGGAAGGGCGCCAGGCCGATGGGATCCCGCTTCCGGGCCGTCACGGCGAGCGAGAGGAAGGACTCCACCTCCGGAGGCCCAAAGGAACACCAGGGGCGCCCCCGGAAAAATGAACACAAACAAACCAACGAAGAAACCAATGCAAAGCGAAGCAAGGCAAAGCAACAAACAAGCAAGCAAACAAACAAACAATAAAACAAAAAGCCAAGCAAACACACAAACACAAACACAAACAAACAAGAACAAGAAACAGAAACGGAAACACACACACACCCAAACACACACACACACACACAAACACACAAACACACACACACACATTGCACACCAGACCCCAGCTTAACCCACCCCACCGCGCACACACAAACACTAGGTCTCAACCGAGTGTGACTTTTGCTGGACCCCTCAGTGGACGGCATGGTGGAGATGCATGTCCACTGTTCAGGGGGTTCCCTATTTGACATTCATAGACACTCAAGCTCAACTGAGCCTGTCCGAGTCCTGGAAAATTTCAAGGTCGCGGAGCCTGCTTGAGCCATCGCCATCTGATACACTAGCAAAGCGTGCCTGCCTGCTTCTTGCCCACCATGCCAGTTTCCTGAGAGAAGTGCATCGGCAGGTGTAGCATGAGTTGAGGACTTGCAAACTGAGCGTGGCCAAGATCCGTGGCCCATGCATGGACAAACGCGAGACACTCACAACATGAACAACCAGGTGTGACTGAGAGCAAACAAGGCTGTACTGAGTCATACGACTTCCACAGCACACCACATCTCATGACATCTCTTGACACACACACACACACACACACACACACACACACACACACACACACACA
>CAUJNA010003291.1:495000-597500 GCA_963377175.1 Effrenium voratum | reverse complement strand
CCAAATGTCGACCCGGTTCCCTGAGTTGATCGTATTGGGTGTCCACTTTTTAGGGACACCGAACACCCCCCCCAGCACATTGGCGGCTTTACAACCACCAATTCAAAAAAAGTAAGGCAAAAAGACGGTCCCCCCCCACAAATCATGCGCTTTGGGCGGGTCGCCCGTGTGTCAGTACCTCGGAAGGGCACCTGTCGTCTCAAAACACGACGCAATTCGGGAGGGCCTCCACCCTGCGCTTCACCACCTGGATCTTCAGCTCCAAGGTGGCCTCTCCAGCCTTCCAGAAGCGGATGGATTTGCTCATTTTCTTTTGGTGCAGCTTGAGCCATGAAAAAGATCCCAACAAAACCCAGGCTCTCGAAAACTTTGGGTGAATCAAGCGACAGAATCTGGAGATCTCGATGTATGAAGGTATGAAAAGCACCAAAGCCAACCAAAGCCCCTCGATCCGATCGATCTCGCGCCTGATTTCTGGCCGACTTGTGCCCAGAGTCATCCAGGCTCCGCTTGATCTTCAGCGTGGTGGACTCCGCGGGGAGTTCCTCCCAACCTGGCGCCAGGATTTCTGAGCGAGCGCCCTGGTGGGCAACACGTGGCCACAGCTTGTGACAGATCCGAAGCTACGATCCAAAAACGCCCGGTGAAGTGCGGGAAAAAGGGTACCATGGTTTTTAAGGGTTTCCATTTGAAGGGTAAAACAAATATTGGCCAACGGCCCACTTGAGCTGAGCGCCAGACCAACTGATGCATGGCCCAATGAGTCATGGCTCCCAACCACATCATGATCGAATACTTCGAAGAAGAGCTGGTCACCTAAGCAGCTCAAAATGCAAAATTGAGCCTCAGCAACACAAGCCATGGGAAGGACAGGCATCCCAATTTTCAAGGAGGCACCCTCGTTTTGAGTCACTTTCCCGTATGTCTGTCCACATCTTCAACGTAAATCATGTAAGGCCGCGACCATCATACATGTCATTGATTCTGGCAGAGTGATTCCAGACAGGAGATTTGTTGTTCTTCACCACCTTCGTTTTGAAGGTCGACTTTCCTTAGTCAAACCCCATCGCGGGGGTCCCCATCCGCATTGCGCCAAACCGGCGTTCGGTCGGGCGAACCGCAGAACTTGCGCGATTTCCTGGCAGCCAGGAAGCCCCTCCCCTGCAGAGTGCATACCTTGGAAGCGTGGCCAGGCCCAAAAACCCCGCGAGGCGTGGCCAGGCCCAAAAACCCCGTGAAGCGTGGTCTCAACTTGAGCACGGAGAAGTATTGCCAGGTTTCATGTGCGTGGCGCGATAGGCAGGGAATGAGAATTGGAATGATCCCTAAAAACCATCCCCCACTGAGCACCAGCAAGTCTAGAATCATCTCGAACTCCCCCTTGAATCCAATCAGAAACCCTATCAAACCCGACCCGCTGGGCTGATATACACGCAGGGATTGCGAATCGGACGGTTTCATTGCGAACAGTCCTGCCGGCGAAAGGAACAAATGTCACGTCATGCTATTGAGCTATCCCTTTTCCTTGGAGTTTCGGGTTGCTTGATGTCATTTCAGGTCGCAAGACAGGTTGGTAGTCCACTCATCTCAACCTCTCCTGCCTCTTGAATGTTGCATTCACCTAAGTTGCCCCAGCCTTTCCGCGACCAAAGTTTTCAGATCTCAGGGCTCTGTCCAAATCTTCGCCTTTGGAATCTCAGATGCCCAGTGGGGAAAAAAAGGACATCTGTTTTTTGTTGGTTGAGTTTAAAGGTAACCCTTCCCCAAAAAAGGAAAAAGGCAACACCGCTGGGCAACTGGGGGAATCCTTTTTCATGGCCCAGGAGAAAATCTCCATCACCTCCTGAAGGCTCCGAACCCGATTTTTTCCTCCCGCTCGGGTCTTCTCGTGTCTTTCTCCCAGCAAGGGGGGGGGGGAAACGGCATCTCTCCAGCAAATTGGGGCAACGGGCACCACAGAGTTTTTCTTAGGAAGCCAAAAGTAGACCTCCACTCATTGTGTGTGTTCCAAAACTCGCGTTGTTGACACCTACCCATATTGTCCTTTGGGCGTTTCAAAGGGAAAGCACGAAGACCTCGGCCAGTTTCGGGTCTCCCCCGGAAAGTTCACCCCAGACCCGGAAAAACCGGCGCATCGCATTTCTTTCCCAGGCGCGCAGTAGGGGTCGGAGGATCCGCCGCCTGGCGCCCAGTCGGCGTCGCGCAGGCCGCTGGCAGAGACGATGGTCACCTGGGTGCGAGAGAGCTTGGGTTTTGACCTTCCGGGCCTTCCGGGTGAAAATGGGACACTCAGTTGTTCAGTGACCCTGGGAAAAAAGGGAGCCCTTTTTGGGGCTTGGACCGAATTTTTAGTGGGGCAGCCACAAAAAAGAAAGGGGGGAAAGAATTGGTGCCACTGAACAACTGAGGAAATGAACTGGAGTTTTGGTTGGGAAGTCGGATGGGGTGTTGGTTTCGAAATGAAACGGTTTTGGGGAGTCCTCTAAGGAAACCATACCGAATGGATGGCTCTGCAAGGGGGTTCCCTTCAAGGAAACCAAATCGGACGGATGGCTTTTCTTGGGATCATTCCAACTCATTCCCTGCCTATCGCACCAGCAAGTCATTCATAGTTGAGATTGGTGGTTTGGAGGTGTTCGGGGGTGGTTGCCCAGTGCATACCATATACACGAACTGGGTCAAAATCCCCGGTTCCCGCTCAGTTTGGTCGAACAGGTGCCCATGGTACACATTGTGGCACACGGACGAATTCAGTCGCATGCACCATCAAAAGCATCATGAAGAGTAATGCACTCAACCCAAAGTGGCGATTGGACCTATCTTTTTTTTGATTCCACGGCAACAAACATGCGTCCTTTTGGTTCAAAACCCAGAAGGTGTCCCATTCGGAGCACGGGAAACCTTTTCAGCCCTGAAAAAAAGCACCCGGGATAATAAGAAATAGTGATCTCCGCCCGCTTGGGATCTCAATCGGCCCCCAAGGGGACGCGCAAAGCGGGGGGTCTTACTTCAAGAAAGCTTTTGGGTCCCGTCTGGCATGCTCTCAGATTCAGCCGCCAGACAGAAAACACCAGGCTCACGGCAATTTGCGGGGACAAGCTCGCAGTTTTGCGGTTTCAGACGTAGGACATTGGAAGAAAAAAGCAAAATGGCTGTGGGTCAAAAATACGTGCCCAAAATGGAATTCTGGTAAATGGAAATATGGACTAAAACCTGCGGTCCCCTGGTGGTTTAATTTTGACTCATACCCAAATGAGTGCATGGTGCGGACAAACACTTCCTCAGCCCCCGACGTCCATCTCGTAGGCCCAGCGACCAGGAATCCTGAGACACAAAAGGACCAATTTGGACATGCCACCTTCGATTTGAGATGAATCCACTTCGCATGCAGCGTCAGGGATCCACTTTTTGACAACCCCACATTAGACTTAAACCCAGGGGTGGTTCATTCCCCCCAAAAGGAGAACCCCTGGGTTGAAGTAAGTCCATCTTAGGGTAGGCAACAAAATGGAACCCTGTCGCTGCGCAAGCCAGAATTGTGGAAGCGGGTTGACGCTTGCTGCAATCATGTCAAAACTTCATCGCACAAGTGCTGTAGTTTGGCAAATTTGGCAACCTTGTTCCATTGGTGTCTTTTTTGAGGGTACGCTTTTTGGGATGGATTTAAAGGGAAACCAAAGGACAACCGCAATTTGGGGTACCATATTTTAAGATCTGGGTCTGTCCTTTTTACGGGACCCACCAAAATGATGGTCTTCCTCTTGGTTTGCTCCTCACCCACAACACTGCGTACCCCTCCCACAAAAAAAAACAAAAAACAACAACAAAACAAGAGATCCACCCACCTAGCCCATTTTGGGGAAGGCCAAAACCGGTGCTCCCAACTGCCCAAAAACCGAACGAAAGGGCCGAAAGACTGAGCGAGCGGCCAGGAGGCCGTCTCCTCGCGCGGGTTTGGCCGCAGGAAAACCGCGCCGTTTTTTTTTTTTTTTTTTTTTTTTTTTTTTAACCTTGCTTTTTTTGTGCACCTATCATCAAATCCCCGGAAACCGGTGGGGACCGGGCCTAACGGGTACATCATAAGCGGCTTTTTATGCCTCCGTTCGGTCGGGAACCAGGCTTACTAACGACTTACCGCACGTGCCCTGCCTCTTGTATGATTTCTGCACCCAAACAGTCTAAGGGTTGATTCCCCATTCTCTTCACCCATCGTTCTCTTTGGAAACCACACATTTTCCCAGGGATTTGGCCTGTTCTTTGAAGAGAAGGATCCCTGAAGAGAATGGGAAGGTACAGCTAGATCATTTGCCCACACGAAGAAAATCAAAAGCTTATCTTTTCTTGGTTGACGTTGGAAGGGGAGCAGAACATTCCTTTTAGCAGGTAAGTGGGGATTTCCCACTAAACCACAACAAGCAAAAATGTATAATGTTTCCCAACAACAACCATGTTTTAGGGCCATGACTCAATGACTATGGACCAAGGGGAAAGCAAAAGGTGAGAAGGTGAGCTTGCACCAAGTGAGTGGACCATTTCTTGATTTGTGTGGGTTGGCCTGCTGAGAACAGGTCGAACCTTTCGTAGGCTTAGCGGAAAGCCATTTGTTTCAAAACGTGACGGGGATTTTCGGGGATTCGGCTTCTCCTCGCCACTCGGCACCGCATTCTCTCCTGCCAAAGCGCGCAGAGCACTTCGCAAGCGATTCGCAGATTGGTCGATCGATTTCGATCGCCTGCCTGCAGTTCCTTCTTTGGGCAGCTGCTTGATCAAGGACACGTAGCTTTCTCGAATCACACCTGCCAAGACGTGACATACCCGCCTTCTTTTCTCCGGTCTAGCCATCCCGAACAAAGTAGTTAGGCAACTCCGTCAAGCAGGACGGCAATCAGATTCCTCACATGAAACAGGACCTAGTCATCCTAGCCGATTTTGAGGGCCTTCGTTTGAAACGGATGTTTAGATGTTTCCGCGGTGCCCCTCCCAGCCTTTGTCCACATCTGGGCTAAACGTTGTCAGCGCCTCAGCATGAGCTAGCAGGAATGCCCTGGACATCCCTGGACTCTTACGAACATGGAACCAAAGGAACATCTTGGAAGATCCTTCCCCTCTAACAGGGCAGCGGACCCCAAAACGCGGAACTCTGTTAGCCCCAAAAGTGGAGGCCTGGTATTGGGGGCTTGACAACCGCAGAATCCATGCTTGTTCTTGAAAGGGAGGCTATCAGAAAAGTGAGAGTGATCAATCGGTCTACGCCTCATAGAAAACTCCCAGCCCTGGAAATGGCCATGGGTCAAAAGCCTGGTTACCCCCCAGTGAACATCCCAATCTAACCACTAAAATAGGTTCTAAAATGGGTGGTGCACCCCAAAATGGGGTCCCAAAACGGTTTTGACAACCACAGCCAAATGCTCTCAACCATGGGAGCCCGCAGGCTGCCAGCTTATGGCAGCCATCCCACTCACGTGACGAGCTTCCCTTTCCAACTCCGAGCAACCCGACAACAGCCCACCAAACGCCTCTGGTTTTTCCAATTCGCACAAATGATTGTAGGCCCACAACAGAAGCTCAAGGGCGAGGCATGCGCGAAACCTTTTAGCAAGAGACAGCCTAAAATAGCTTGGCTTGGTTTGTCCAAGCTTTCTTGAGCATTCAAAAGGATTTCAGCCAAGGTGCATCCGCCTTGCTGCCCCACTGCACCAACTTCCACCCCTCCTGCGGTTGTTCGGTTGCTGCAAACCACGTCTCGTGGCAACTTTGCGTGCAAGCTGAGAGCCTCCCAAAGATGATGAAAGCGCGTCAAGCGGCCGAAAATCGATGAACACAGGTTCATCTACTAGTTCGCGGAAACCGTGGCACTTAGAGAGGGTGACAGTCGCACAAACCGGGGGAAGTCCAGCGACTGTGCAGTCGGCTGTCAGGCTGCATGGCAGGGCCTTGATGCCCATCTCCGTTGCTGGAGGGCCCTTGGTCTGGCCGACGACCATGGCAGGGAAGCCTCGGTGAGAAAAGCCGGCGGTTGTTTTTAAATAAGACAAGGCCTTCCGTGTGAACATCTGCTTGGACTGCCCTCGCCCAATCTCGGTTCCTTTCTGCTCCCCTGCTACAAGTGACTAACTTTGAGTGGTTTGATGGAAAACCCATTAGTTGGCAGAAAGTTAAAGTCCTAACATCCAAGCAAAATGCACCAAAGCAATCCTGCCCATGTTAAAGATCCTGGTAAATCAAGTGCAAATGCCTGCTTCCCACTGTTGGTGGAGGAACAGTGCTCGAGCGGCTACTCGACGACTGAACGAGATGTGGGCAAAATTTGCAAACGCTGGGCATAAAGGTGTAAGGAATCATGATGTTGGCATTCATGCAAGCTGACACTGTGACATGGTGATGCTGGAACATGTCAAACTGGCCAGGTACTGCAGCAAGGCACTTGTGCTAATGTTCAACCCGACATGTCAAACTTGACCCCCTGTAGCTGAATATGCCTGTGAAAGGAAATGCACACTCACACACTCACCTCACCTCACCTCACCTCACCTCACCTCACCTCACCTCACCTCACCTCACCTCACCTCACCTCACCTCACCTCACCTCACCTCACCTCACCTCACCTCACCTCACCTCACCTCCCCCACAAACACATGCATCTGACGACACTGGAGGCCCGGATCTGGAAAATATGGCACCCTCTTTTAGAGGAACCGTCATAGATCCTAGGCGTCCTTTTTGGGAAAAATAGATGGGTTTCCCTGGTAGTTGTGTGAACCACCAGGTAAACCAGGAAACGCCCGAAATACTTTTCTACCAAAAAGGACACCTATGAAAACAGATCTTCCAGAAACCCCGGCCTGGATTCAAGCGTGTTCACTGGCCTCATTATTTTACCACGACCAAAGTCACCCCCGAAGTGGTGGGTTGAAGGCAAACAACCACATTTTCTGACTTTGATAACCCCCAGAAACAGGCAAAATACTGACCCCGAGTTAACCTCGTACCCCCAGTGAACATCCCAATCCCCACTAAAGATTAGAACGGGTGGTGCACCGAAAACCCCGAAATGGGATCCCATTGCTTTTGAGCCATGGCCGTATCTTCCAGACACCCCGGCCTAGATTCAAGCGTGCTAACCTTTGGACAGACGTTCCGCCCCGCCAAAATCCGCCACGAGTGCTCGCTCTCTGTTGCCGGGGTGCGCAGGGAGAATCCTGGTGGCTTGGAGCGGAAGATGCAAGTTCTTTGCTCGCCCTCCGCGTCGAAGACCAAGATTGCTTTCGGGCCTTCGTCTTCCCTCAGCATGGTGCCCTCCGATGCAGGACACTTGAGTCATAGTCATAAACCCGGTGGTAAAATGGTGCACCCGGAACCATGCGAAGAATTAGGAAGGCGGCCGCAGCTATTTTGGGTTGGGATTGTCCCTTGCTAACCTTCATCTACGCAGGTTTTGATTGTGGCTCACTTGGCCGGGAGCCGAGAAAAACCGAAGAAAAGGCGGCCCCCGCACTCGTGCGGGGGCCCCGGAAACTGGCCCCGGGAAACATGCCACCTACAAACTGACCCTGTGACTGGGTGGATCCAAAACCCCGAGTATGAAGGTTGTCTACCCATGGGTGTCCTTTTAGGGGAAATAGATGGGTTTCCCTGGTAGATGATGAAACCACCAGGTAAACCAGTTGCCATCTATTCTTCAACCAAAACAACCAAAAAGGACACCTATGGGTCTACCCAGAAT
The DNA here is from genome assembly GCA_963377175.1 of Effrenium voratum. NCBI lineage: Eukaryota > Dinophyceae > Suessiales > Symbiodiniaceae > Effrenium > Effrenium voratum. The sequence goes on along the minus strand of CAUJNA010003291.1, from coordinate 589,776 downwards.
TCACGCACCTAGAATCCCCCAAAAGGCTCAGATCCGCGCCTAAGGACCTAATGGTTGGGAGTGTCCCTGAATTTGTTGGACCCTCTTTATGCGGACCCCCCCCCCTGAACAGCGGAACCAGTCAATTGGACCCCTAAAGCAGTCACAGGATCCTAAAATAGAAAAAACATAAGAAGTTTCGACAATAGAGGGTACTACCCCTAAAGGAGGTCCAACATTACCCTCCTATTCCCCAGGTTTGGAGGCTATGTCTCCCTTGGGGAAGGCGGTGAGATCATGAAGCTGGATGTGGTCCAGCAGCTTCAAACAAAAAGATCCAACGAGTAGGCTAGCCTCTGCAAATGGTTGGTTGGCCGGTGGACAAACATTGCAGACACAAGAAACACAAAACACACGCAGAAAAACAAACAAGCAAGCAGGCAACCAATCAGACAAGGTGAGAAGGAAGCAAGCAAACAAGCAAACAAGCAAACAAGCAAACAAGCAAACAAGCAAACAAGCAAACAAGCAAACAAGCAAACAAGCAAACAAGCAAACAAGCAGCAAGCAAGCAAGCAAGCAAGCAAGCAAGCAGCAAGGCAAGGCAAGGCAAGGCAAGGCAAGGCAAGGCAAGGCAAGGCAAGGCAAGGCAAGGCAAGGCAAGGCAAGGCAAGGCAAGGCAAGGCAAGGCAAGGCAGGCAAGGCAAGCAAGCAAGCAAGCAAGCAAGCAATCAAGCAAGGCAAGCAAGGCAAAACAGAACAAATAAGAAAGACATAAATAAATACATAAAACAGATGTAATGAATGAAATACAGAATGCTAAAGAAAGGACAAAGATAGCAAGGAAACAAGGAAACAATAACACAATAAAACAAAGAAGAAAACAAGGAAGAAAACAAGGAAGAAAACAAGGAAGCAAACAAGGAAGAAAACAAGGAAGAAAAAACAGGAAGGAAGGAAGGAAGGAAGGAAGGAAGGAAGGAAGGAAGGAAGGAAGGAAGGAAGGAAGGAAGGAAGGAAGGAAGGAAGGAAGAAAGAAACCAAGGACGGACCGAATAAATATGTAAAAAGAAAGAAAGAAACAACACAACAAAGAAATACAACACAACAACATAAAGAAAGGACACCCCAAAGAATGAACATAATTAAACACAGAAAGCAACACAATACATAAATGAATAAAAAAGAAGGAACGAAATAACAACGACACCATAGCGCAAAGAGAATCAAACGAGCAAGCAAGCAAGCAAGCGAGCGAGCGAGCGAGCAGGCAGGCACACGCACACACACACACACATAGACACACACACACACACCAAAAAAAACCTAAACGCAAACGCAAACAGACCAGACACAAACACACAAACACACAAACACGCAAAGACACAGACAGACACAGACACAGACACACACACAAACACAAACACACACACACACACACACGCACACAAACACACACAAACACACACACACACACAACCACACACACAAACACACACACAAACACACACACACACAAACACACAAACACACACACACACACAAACACACACACACAAACACACAAACACACAAACACACAAACACACAAACACAAACACACACACACACACACCTACACACACCTACACACACCTACACACACCTACGCACACCTACACACACCTACACACACCTACACACACCTACACACACCTACACACACCTACACACACCTACACACACCTACACACACCTACACACACACACCACACACACCTACACACACCTACACACACCTACACACACCTACACACACCTACACACACCTACACACACCTACACACACCTCTACACACACAAACACAGACACAGACACACACACAGACACACGCACACAAACACACAGACACACAGACACACAAACACACAGGCACACACAGAGACACAGACACAGACACAGACACAGACACAGACACAGACACAGACACAGACACACAGAGACACACACACACAGAGACAGGCACAGACAGACACACACACAGACACACACAGAGACAGACACACACACACACACACAGAGACAGACACAGACACACACACAGACACACACACACACAGAGACAGACACAGAAACAGACACAGAGACAAACACAGAGACAGACACAGAGACAGACACAGAGACAGACACAGAGACAGACACAGAGAGACACAGAGAGAGACACACAGAGAGACACAAAGAGAGACTCAGAGAGACTCAGAGAGACACACACAGAGGCACACAGAGACACACAGAGACACACTGTGGCACACTGTGACACACAGAGACACAGAGATACACACACACACACGGCCACACACCCACACCCACCCACCCACACCCACCCGCCGACACCCACCCACGCACCCACCCACCCACCCACCCACGCACCCACGCAGGCACGCAGGCACGCAGGCAGGCAGGCACGCAGGCAAGCAGGCACGCAGGCAAGCAGGCACGCAGGCAAGCAGGCGCGCAGGCACGCAGGCACCTAAGCACGCAGGCACCTAAGCACGCAGGCACGCAGGCACGCAGGCACGCAGGCACCTAAGCACGCAGGCACGCAGGCACGCAGGCACGCAGGCACGCAGGCAGGCAGGCAGGCAGGCACGCAAACACGCACGCATACACGCACCCACACACACACACACACCACACCCACATCCATAGTCACAGGCACAAACGTGCACGCACACACACACACATATCATGTAAATGAGGGCCGCAACAAGTACAAATACCTTTTGAACATCACCCTGCCGAAAGCAAACTCGCTTGAACATCTACATGTTTGCCATGCTAGCAGGCGGCGGGTATACAACAACAATGCTCTGGCAGATGCAACCCTAGAACTGTTCAACAACAAAACAAACACATTATGACAAGAAAAGGGCGAGCCCCGGCTGCTCGCCATAATGAAGTATGACAAAAAAGGGAAAGCCCCGGATGCTGAAAATTTGAAGCAGGTCGATGGTGGCATGACGCGAGCATCAAGCAAAACGCACTGCTGCTGGTAGGCTCTGGTTCTGTCTTCTTTGGCTTCTTCTTCACTTTGGTTTTGGCCTTCTTCTTGCCGGGGGTGCCGGCGTCGCTGGCTGGCGGCAGCGAAGCGGTTCAGCACTTCGACACGGGAGCGAGCCAGGACAAAAAGCCAACCTCGTCTATCGCCTCATGGCCTGGTGTCTACTAGGCTGGAATTAGGACCCCAGCCAAAAAATATCTTGTTTGCCCGGTTAGTGGAAAACAAAAAGGACCCCAAAACAGCAAAAACAAAAAGGAGAACTAATTCTGGGGAAGTCTAATATATCCTTGCGATATTTTCTTGGAAGAACTGAACAAGAGCTGCTCTCAGTGGTAGGTCAGTGTGGGTTGGATCTCCCAAATGCTCGGTCAGTTTCGCCACTGGGTTGGCGTGTCGCTGTGCATTTGCTTGGGACCCTCCTGGTGGACATCACTAAGGTTGGGATTCATGCCCTCCAACTACGTTTGAGGCGGTCCCCTACCACAAACACATGGCCTGACAAATTCGCCTTTGAAACAAATTGGAAGCCCCGTGAATCTGTGCGGCTCGCAAAGATCGGAGCGACTGTACTGCTCAACTTGCCATCTCAGCTCGACCTCACAGCTGGGCCAATCTCAAAAACACCTTTGGGACACTTCTTACTCACTTCCTGAGTTGACAAAAAAATGATGGGTTAAAGTCCCAAAGAAAAGATCAACAAAGTGATGGCTTGGGACTTTGTTGATTTTTTTGAGCTCATGGTCTAACATTAAAAAACATAAATAAAACAAATCAACAACCTTCCTGTCACCCAAGCCCCGAAAGTTGAAAGTCCAGGAACTCAGGTGAGCTTAGGGGGACCCGGGTAAGGAAAATTTGGCCCAGTTTTCCCGGCCGACGTCGAAGGACGTCTGGTTTTGGGTTTTGCTCGAGTTTCAGGCCATCCCAAAGGAAAAGAACATGGGCACCTCACTTCCGATCGAGTGGATTGGCAAAACCAAGTCCAAACTTTTTGTCGAGCCCCATGGCCCAAGCCCAAACAGTGACTACTTGAAGGGGCAAGGTTCTTAGTAACTATTAGTAAGCCTGGTTATAACCCACTGAACGGAGACTTATAACCATGGTAAGTGGGTTATAACCTGGCTTACGAACCACTTACCTGACGTACTCTGCCCCACAAAGGTTTAGGAACTCAGGGAGGGCCAAAAAAAGCTCCGCGAATGGGCCTGACGCCTGTGAGCCGCCAGAGCTTGCACCGGCGCAGCTCCCAGCGTCGCTCATCTCGCCCGGCGGATCATCTGTGCCCTGCGAACGATGTCGCTGCATGTTCATCGAACAGTTCAGCGTTTCTCCCGTTGGGTCTGCCTTTTGGCGATTTTAAAGGAACACAAGGAACACCCTCATTTTGGGGGCTCCGACCTTAAAATGACACACCCTTTGGTCTGTTTGGAGGAATCAACCCCCCCAGGCGGAAGTCCCAAGACCTTGGCAGCCAACTTCGCCCTTAGTCGGTGGTTTGGATTGGCAGGTTTTAACCCCTTGAGAGCCAAGGGAAACCACCCCTTAGTGTTCAACTCCAAGTTCCACCGATCCAAACCAAAATTCGCGGGAAGCTGCAAGCCTGGACATCTTGGCATGATGTTTTGTTCTTTTTTCCCTTTGGCGCCGCACATCCAGCCGTGAGATAAGTTGGATACGCCTTGGCTAAGCCTTGCACCCCGGCATTTTTGAGGCCTGCATGGAGGCCTGGGCAATGGAACTCGTGGACTCGAGGCGTTCCTCAGCGAGTTGGACCAATTTTCGCCTTCTCGGGAGGTGGTTTTTAATGGGGGGCTTTTTGGGGGAGGAGGTGGTTTTTAATGGGGGCTTTTCGGGGGAGGAGGGGAGGGAGGAGGGGGGGAGGGAGGCCCAAATCAGCCCAAATCAGAAAGCTTCAGGGCTAAATTTGGGCTCCCTCCCTTCCGTCCGTCAGCCACGTGCAAAGCGCACTTTTCGGAAGCTTCGCGTGGACTCATTGGCAATCTGAGTTCGGCACGGGCAAGTTCCTGAGAGCAAGCTGGGACACCCACGCGCATTGGACCGCTGATTTCTCAAACTTGTCCAATATATAGAGGTCACCGGATTTCCCCCCCCCAAAAAAGGCTCCTGGATCGCCAGTTGCGAATTATGTTTTCTTTCCATGCGCTTGACCCCCAAAACCAGCGACAGCGACTGAAGAAAAGCAGCAAGTTGGCTATCGAGGTTCATCTTGCTAGTGGTGTCCATTGAAACGATCGCCCACTTTTGGAGGTTCCGACCAAGGGAAATGGACAGCCTGTAGCTCGAGCTTCAAGTTTTTCTCGCTGCGAAGCCTAGTCAATAGGAACAGCCGACAAGCACCGCACCTGCCACATGGACCCAAGGCAAGGGCCCTCAACGGGAGCGAAGGGGAGCTTCCGTGGACCGAAAAACGGAGCACGGGAGCTCCGCGCGGGAAATGTTCGAAACGTGCAAGCCAGTCAGTCTTCGTGTGCGGGTGGTTCTGTCATCCAAGCCTTTCTGCGTCCGGGGCACTGATCAATCTCATCGACGTTCTGCACGTCATCTACAGCGCCTGCAAGATAATGTTGACCCAGGATGAATAAACCCGTCCCATTATTAGGGGGTGTTCCCTCCAAAAGTGATGAATCCCCACGAAAAGGGGACACCCCCCGTGTTAATCAACCAGGCCTTTATTTATCCGGGGTTAACATGAGTCTCTCTAACAAAACAAGCTTCGCGCAGAGCTCCGAAAGCTGTAAAGAGCTCCGGAACAGCAGCCTCACAGCAATTCTCACGACTTTGCCTGGAGCTTTCATGGGAGAATCGTCCGTGATCTTCTGCGAAAGTTCGGGATCATCCAAGCCGCCGGTTTGATCATCCTGACCAGGAAAGCGGCAAACTGACTTCCTGACAAGCACTTGAACTACCAGGCCCATGCTGGGTGTCTGGCTAGGCCTTTCGGCAGAACCTGAAAATGGATCAACTGACACGTGCGTCTGAATCACCTGCAATGTGCAACGGCAATGTGACTGAGGCTCTAGCGGGCGTTTGCCTGAGGCAAGTGAAACTGGCGGACAAATCGAAACAATGTTGCAACCGCGGAATTTTGGTGAGCGTGAGTATTATTAATTTGCCTGCGTCACGTTTGCAGATGCAAACGACAATGCATCGAGAATCGACTGAGAGTGTCTTGTTTTGATGATCCCTTCTTTCAACAGTTTTCAAGGAACACCAGCAGGAACAATGACCCTTTTGTGGGTCCAACCTCAAAACAAAGATCCCCCAAAGGTCCCGAGAGGAGAGCAACCTTCACCCGTGGCCAGGGCTTCTGCGTCCACCAATTTCCAGAACTTCTCAGGTTGTCTCGAAATAGGGCACCCTGAAATCTGTGGTACGTCTTCCTTTTTCTAGGGCTTGATTCCCCATTCTTTTCAACCATCGTTCTTTTCAAAAACCAGCTGTTTTCCCAGGGGTTTTGGTGGTTTTCTAGAAAGAAGGATCCCTGGAAAGAATGGGGAAGCTACCCTTAGACTTTTGTTCCCCTTTAACCCCAAGAAGGTTACCATCAACAGCACTCCCGTGAGTTCGAAGTCCTGAACGGCTTACGCCAAGACGCTGAAGTTGAACATGCGACGCGGAGAGTCCTGAAAAACAACGCGACGACGACGCGTTTTAGCCAGCCCAAAGAATCGAAGCAACCCACTTGCAAATCCTGAACTGAGTTTTGGGGAAGTGACAGTTGGTCACATTACGGCGCTTGTGCAGGGTTTCCGAGCCATTTCCCGTTTCGGAACCTCCAAAAAAGGAAGGCAGTTTCAAAGGCAACCACCAATTCCGCAAGGCCCTTTGCAAATTCGACTCGCCAAGAGAGGCAATCTGGTCAGACGGCATGGCTTCATTCGCCCGAGTCGCCCTGTTGCGCACCCATACGGGTTGCGTGAATATGAATGGGACCCTTGGGCGGTCATTGGTTAGGTGGGGATTCACGTTCCAACTCTGAAAACCCATAGCCCATGCCATCTGAGTAACAGGGGCTGTGATGTTTTTTACCTATGGGAAACAACAACGATGAATTGAGGGTACTCATGGTACCCCTTTGAGACATGCTAAGGCGGTCCTGAAAGATAGGTTGGACAGTTATAGTTGCAGGCGTTCTCATCACCACCAGCCTCGAGGCAATGAGCACACGAGGCAATGAGCATCTCTGAGCTGGAGACAAGGCAGAGCTATGCTCGCTTGCCCAAAGCACCCAGAAATCAAAGGTGATCACCTTTTGGTGTGACTAAAAGTGGAGCCCAAAAAAAGGGAAACCAACAGGTCAAAAGGTCGATTCGCTTTGGACAATTATGGGTGCGCCTTTTTTTTGGGGACCCCACAAATTGTGCTGCTCCTTTTATTTTCTCTTTGCAAACCATGAGCATGGGGCATATTTTAGAGACAGGCACTCGCGTGGGCAAAAAAATGTAGGCCCTCTTTGGGATCAAGTATCCCCTTCCAAAGGCGGCACCCTCCTAGGAATCGGCCATCTTGACCCCCGTGTTTGTGAGGGGGACTTCCATTCTGGGTTGAGCCCTGGAAAAAAAACAAGCAAGTAATGGTCAAATTTACAATAGTGATAGATTCCCTGTAAAACCAACGAGGGAAAATCAAACAACTGTTTCTTAAGCAAATGGAAGGGGAGATTCGTGAGACAATCCCATCAACAAACCCAACTTTTAGAGCCAGTCTTGCTTCTTGTGCTGCGCCCTGTGCCCAATAGTTCAAGGGCACGACTACACTCTTGATTCCTAAGTCTGAGGTTTTGAAGATCAGGCCAAATACCTCATTTCTTACACTCTGATGCGGGCCCGTTCTTACTAGTTTCCAGAGCGCTGCTCTGATGGGGTTCCTGGTCCTTGAAATTGCCTGGCCTCAGGCGGGCGGGTGTCTAAGGCGCAAATCGCACCCATCGGCGCTCGGCAAAAACGTTGCTGCGCTGTTGTGTGTCTGCCTCTGTCCCGCTTGCCATGTATGAGCCAGTGGAGAAACGGCTGTGGAAAAAAGCCGCGGCGACCTCGGTTTGAGTGAACATGGCGGCAGAATCACCGACTGGGTCGCAGGTCGTGAAATCATGCCCGGACGAACCCCCTTTCCGTGGCGTCTCCCACATACAAGTATCCGATGGTTTTTGAATCAGTTTGCCAAGATGGTCATAGAAACTTCTGACTCATGCCTTGGTTGCTGTTGACCCTCCTGCAAAAAGTTAAACCTTTTGGGGGTTTAGTGGAAAACACCTTTATTTCCCGAAAAGTTAAAGTCTAAAGATCCAACCCAAGCAGTCAAGATGCAAGAGTTCGCACGGGGTCACTTCCCCTTTCTTCTGTGGCACCACTTGCCAAGGGCAAACCTAAGGGTTTTGCAGCTGCAAGGAAACTCCAGGCACGGGCAGCAAAGCAAAGGTGCGCATTTAATGGTTGAGTTCCACACGGACAAGGACTAGCGAGGCGCAAAAAAGCCGACCGACCAGGCAGCCTTGGGCTCCCCGGGGTCTGGTCATTAACCTGCGCTTGGCTGAAATTAGACCTGGACGCTTCAAAGTTCTCAGCCACAGCGCAGCTTGCCTGCGAGTCAACTTGGCTGGCCCTGCAGGTGCTCTTGCTTTCATTTCGGCTGGCCAAGGTGCAATCAAAGAATCACATGGATAGACGAAATCCTGCACCACTCAGAAACCATGGGAAATACTTGTTCGTTGGTATTTAGGAGGGGAATCATCATTCCAGGGTTTCTCAGCTGGTGCAGGAGTTCGTCCACAGTATTGCTTCCGGTTCGTTCCACTTCGCCGGCCACCACTCAGCTCTCAGGGTCTCAGGATGTCTCAGGGCGAGCGGACCAGAAGCCCCAGGTCAATGAAGGCAGCGGTGGGCAGGAGCCCGTAAGGATCATCTGCACCTCAGAGTCAAAGGGCGAGTCTTACGCCAGTGTTTGGCGCATCTCTTTCAGGGTGTTGGAACAAATGGGTTGCGTTGGAAGGAAGATATTGTTAATTGACTCTGGGGATGCCCCCCACCTTTCAGGGCAGGGTGTTCCATTGTCCTGGTCCTCCCCCCCAAAAAATGGAATGAACATGAAGAACTCCAGGTCTCTGTGCAACTTGTCCGTTCCAAGGCTCTGATGTCCGGATCTTTGGACTCGCGGCCCCCGCGCTTCCGCCGACTCTTGCTGGGCGAGTCCTGGCGCAAAATCGGGAGACCTACCAAAAATACGACGGCCCTATATGACACCATGGCAACAAAGGCCTAAACTCGTGACGCGAAGGGAATACACTAGGAGAACCCTCGGGGTTTCCCCCGTGAAATGCACCGTCTCCAAGCTTCAAACATCTGAGCTCATATGTCGCATGCCTACTGATTAGTTCCACTTAACCCTGGTCACTGCATGGTGGTTTGGGCCTCATCGGCATCTGGCTTCGCCTCAGCTGCCCGCATTTGGCCACATTCCGATTATGCAAAGCCAACAGCCAAGCTGGAGCCACACCCCAACCTATGCAGCAAGAAGCCAGGTACAAACTACTATAGCATGCTGCCATGGGGCTGGGCTTCGGTATGTCACCTGGCCGCTGAACTGTCAAGTGACGTTTGCAGAATTGCCTTGAATCCTTCTCTCCCATTTGCTTAAGCCCCCGGGACAAAATAAACATGTGTCCAGTAGTGATAGGTTCCCTTTAAAACCAACAGTAGAAAGTCAAAAAGCTATCCTTCAGTAAATGAGTCACAATCAAAACCCGGCATTAAAATGGTCTGCCAAGAACCGTGCAAAGAATTAAGAAGGCGGCCGCAAATATTTCTGGCTGGGACTGCCCCGTACTAGCCTTCATCTACCCGTTTTTCTTTTGTTTTTTTTGCTCATTAAATGGAAGTTGTCATTTTCGCATGGCAACAAAACTGCCAAGTCCTGCGATGCGCATAGGCTCGAACAACCGCCGATCAAATGCAGGCCAGAACACTTCAACCAACCTCAGTCAGCGTCCTGCTGCGTGCATCTACGTGTCTGTGAGTATGCAGGTTTATGATCTGCGGATGTGGGTCTGCATATGCAACCAAGCCATGCGCATACATGTGTACGCGTCTGAACAAATGTGTCTTTGTTGCATGTGTGTATGTATGCATGCCTGTCTGTATGCGTGTGTGCATGCACGCATGCATGCACGCATGCACGCACGCACGCACGCACGCACGAAAGCATGTACGTATGTACGTATGTACGAATGAATGAATGAATGCATGAATGAATGAATGACTGACTGACTGAATGAATGAATGAATGCATGAATGCATGAATGCATGAATGAATGCATGAATGCATGATTGCATGAATGCATGAATGCATGAATGCATAAATGCATGCATGCATGCATGAATGAATCAATGAATGAATAAATGAATTAATAAATGAATGAACGAATGAACGAATGAACGAATGAATGAATGAATGAATTAATGAATGAATGAATGAATGAATTAATGAATGAATGTATATATGTATGCATGTACACATGTACGCATGCGTGTGCGTGTGCGTGTGGGTGTGGGTGTGGGTGTGTGCGTGTGCGTGTGCGTGTGCGTGTGCGTGTGCGTGTGCGTGTGCGTGTGCGTGTGCGTGTGCGTGTGTAGGTTTAGGCTTCGGTGTAGGTGAAGGTGCGCGTGTGTACGTGTAGTGGTCAATGTTACAAGCAATACTTCCTGTGCACCCGATGCCCCTAGTACCAGCACCATGTTAAGTGACACTCACATTCAGCTTCAGATCAAGTGGCGCATGTCGACCCCGAATTGATCGACCTGGTGGATCAATTGTGGTGTTTTGCCTGAAAAGAAGGACTCCCTGTTAGATGGGACACCCCCTATTTTGTTTATATTGGGCTAATAGTAAGGAAGCGTGCCCCACCTGTGAAACATATGAGGCGTGATTCACCAATGGCATTTGGATCAAATTGACAGAAAAGGCTCGCATCAATTTACATGACGATTGGGCACCTGCTTGACCTACTTGTGTACTTCAAACGCACACCCGCACACAACATAACCCTGGCGCCGTGGCAATGTCAAAACACATCTCGCCAAAGTCTCATCGAGTTTGCTACTGCAACTTTGCAAACAGTTTCCTGAAATTGTCACCCTTGTGATGAGGACTTGCCAAGAGTTGTAGGACGGTTGCGAGAATTGGAACCCAAAATCCAAGTAAGGTGAGACTAGCGTCATGGGACCCAAGAGGGGCTAATAGCGCCCAACAGTGCCTACCAGGTCCATTGTGGGCCGAGATTTTCAGTGTTGGGAGATGGCCCCATACCACAACTGTAGCTTTCGGATTGCAAATCGGGGCTACAAATCTGCATCATGCGCATCTGTCCAACGGTGTGGGCTTGCCCCCCCACTACTGAACCTAAAACAACCTCAAAACATGATCCAACAGTGAAGGTATGATCTGCGTAAAACATGAGTTGCTTCAATCCGCCTTATCCCATCTTGTCAAACGAACGCGTGCCTTTGCGGTGGATGCATACGGGTCTGAGAAATACCAAGCATCCATCGTCCGTTGGTTTGATGATATCGGTGTTTTTCTATTTAGACCATTGGGCCTGCCATTTTCGAGGGGTACCATAGGGTACCTCTTTTTTGCGGTGGTTCAGGGAAGCCAGAAGAAACACCCGCCATTAAAACGGGGTTCCCCCCAAAAGATTGGAACGCGCCGGAGAACGGCCGGTCGGCCTGCCCTGGCAAGAGCAGCCCGGCGGGCAAAGGCACCTGAGGGCCACATGGGATCACTCGGGGTTTATCCCCTCTGGGATACAAGGGAATCTCCCCCTTATGGGGCTAAGTGATTGGGGTTAGGCCCTTTCTGTTGTACAGAAGTGGATTCCATTTCCCACAGCCCAGGACCAGGCTTTTCTTTTCGCTTTCCTTTGGCTTTCCATGATGTCCAAAGGGTCCCTGATAGAAATCCAATTGACCCCATACTTGATCAACCTCAGTTTATTGATGGGGTGTCCGATTCTGGCTTTAGTTGGGAATCAGACCACCCATACTCCGTGGGCCCTTGTCGGGTGACTCCTGCTGAAGCCGGGCCAATGTTTCATTGTTTCATGGAGCTAGGGGCAGAATTTCATTGCTTCATGGCCAATGTTCCATGTTTCATTGTTTCTGCCAGGGGCAGAATTTCTGAATGCAACAAAATCTACAAGCCAAAGCCCACTCTGACACTGGCGCTAAGTCTGCCATGAGAACAAGACGCTGTCGCATTCTCGCAAAGCACGGCAAGTCGTGAAAAGATGTCATGTAGTAGAAAGCACTCGCATAGGAGAAAACCTGCCGGCTCCCGACGGGTTCCGCATGTATGGTATTTTTCGGGGTTGGTTGAAATGGACACCAAAAGGAAAACAGCCATTTTGTTGGGTCTTCTGTTTTGAGACAAACGCACATGTCCTCACTTCCTGAGTTGATGACTTAAAACAAGTCCACACTTCTTGTTTGCCACTAAAATGGTCTTCCCAAAAACTGTTTAATGTCCAGGAACTCAGGACGTGAGTGTCCCAAGACCAAGCCAGCTACTTCGCTCGGGGCATCACATCGACTCCTTCGACCGAACAAAAACCGCTCTCCCGCCTGACCGGTGATGAGTGCCTTGGACATGTTTTTTCTTCGGCCGCAGCTGGGTCTGTCCGTTTTTTTTTTTTTTTGGGGGGGGGTTGCACAACGACAAGGAAAGACACCCACTTTTGGGGGTCCCCTAAAAACAACGATGGACCGCGAAACCCCCGCACTTTCGGAAATTTGAGGCTCCAAGCAGTCGCAAGGTGGAGCTGTTGAAGGTGTCAGTACATGCACTCGGACGGTGCAATGGCAATCTGCCAACTCTTTACGAAACTCGCTTCCGATCCAGTGGATTGGCCAAACAAAAAAGTGACCACACTCTTGCCTAGTGGTTGATTCCCCCTTCCTTTCAACGATCCCTGGGTAAAGCAGCGCCAGCCTCTCCCTGGGTCTCCGGAGGTTGACTTTCAAGATTTTTATGATCCCATGGCAAGAAATAAGAATGGGGGAAGGTACTCCCAGAGTTGTGTACACCACTGTCCATAGTCCAAACACAAAGAGTGACGAAAACGTCCGAGTCCGAGTCCCGGAACTCGGGGAGTGAGATGACCCAAACTCAGCTCTGGCCAGCGCCGGCCAAAAACAGAAAAGCAGCCCTGGCTTGCTTTGAGAGTCCCATCCATGCTTCAAAAGCAGCGGCAAACACATGACCTAAGGCAGCAAACATGAGTCGCAATCAAAACCCGGTACAAAAATGGTTGACCCAGAACCATGTAAAGAGCTAAGAAGGCGGCTGCAGCTACTTATGGCTCAGATCGTCCCTTACTAACCTTCACTTACCCAGGTTTTGATTGTGACTCACACGGGTCCCAGATTGTGCCGAATCTCGAGAAATCTGATGAAATCCATCCCCTAGTTTCCTTTATGGCACGCCAAACGCGGCGTGCAATTTGTGTGCGAGGCATTTGGACCTCAACCTGGCGGGCTGCCTTCAGATTCCAACCCCCCCCTCCCAAAAAAAAAAAAAACAGGTTGTTCCCACACCAACTGCTTTTGGATCGGATTCCCGAAACCAGGACGCCCAAATCGCATGGATGGCGCGCGCGCGCCCATCCTGCCTCCCCAAAGGCCTGCCACAGCCCAAGGCCTCGGGAGGTTCTGAAGAAGAGGGGGGGTTCAAAGGCCAAGGGCCGTGTTTTGTTTGGGCCACAAACGGTTTTACCGCTTTTGCTAAGAGCAACCAACATCAATGGCCGTTTCCCCCCCGTTTTCTTGTTTTGTTTTGACTTTTGGCAACAAGCCCGAAGCAACGGGCTAGCTTGAACGTTCCATGAACGTGCAACTTTTCAATGGCACGGAGGGGTTCAACTAACTTCTCGCGGGGGTATTTCAGCTTCCCTCGTTGTTTGTTGGTTTGGATTGGTGGTTTGGTGAACCCCATGAACTCTCTGAATCCCAGAATTCTCAAAATCCCCAAGGCGGCAATCCAAGCCACCAACTGAGGGGGTTACCGTTAAGTCCCTTGGGCATGGGGCGGTGCCAGGCCTCAATTCCTATCTTTCCACCTCTCCGCCCAAGAAATGTGACAAGCTAAGGGTCAAGCGCGGCAAGAAGCGCTTTTGATTCCGACCATTGGGCTTTAAAATTTAGTGGCACTAAAACAGCCCCAAGAAAGCTTCCGCCACCAAGAAAGCTTCCACCACTGAAAAACCGGATCTGACTGGCTAGGCCCCCGGTTTCTGTGCTCTACTGGCTCTCCAAATCCCGGGGTGTTGTCACGCACTGATCGAACTGGCTTTTCTTGGCGCCTGGTTCATAAGCTCCATCCAAAGGATACGCGCCAGGCCTGGGATGTCAAGATGTCGCGCCGCGGTCGGGCCAAACAAAAAAACCGCTCGCAATTCAGTTGACATTCGGTGACTCGCCCTGCGCTGGGTCGGGCAAATACAGAACTGCTCGCAATGCACAGGAGGTCCCTTCCTCTTTTCGTTTCGGAGTTGACATTCGGTGAATCGTTTTACGCTGTCGCCGAATAGTCTTCCAGGGAAATGTTCGGGTTCCAGTTGGACAGTTCGCAGGTTTCGAACCCCGACTCCCCGATTCACTGGAATGCGGACCTTCTGGCCAAGGGGTGAAAAGGGACCGCCACATGTTGCGTAGATTTTTCTTGTCATGCAACCAACCGAGGAGTCCTAAATTTTAGAAGCCATGGCTCTTGAGAGGCTTCATTGAACACCTGCACACATCTTAAGAGGGCTAGAGCCGGCCAACCAGTTGCTAGAAACCAGTGGCAGGTGCAAACTTATGCTAAGCCAAGCGAATGCTCGCAGCATGAAAAAAACAGTGCTGCCAAGCAACACGGTCGGCATGGGAGGTGGCCCGACGATGCCAAAGCCGCGATGCATGGGATTTTGTGGAGGCATACTTGAGATGCTCTGGGCGTGTGGCGCGGGGGTTGCTAGTAGCGGTTTCTGCGGGGCCCAGTCCTTTCTCTCAAAATTTGGCGGCGACCTCTCCGAGGCGTCCTTATTTGGAGATCGGTCCTGGGCTTCCGCATCTGCCACTGCACCCGCCAACAACCGCCCAAATCGGCTGGGGGATCCGGAGGCGACATTCTGGTCCGGGCTGGGGGTGTCTTCGAATGGGTCCGGCGTGCGCCGGGCCGCGCTGCTGTCTGTGATGGGGGTTCGCTCTTGGGAGCCGCTGCTTGGCACCTGGGGTGGGAACTTTGGAAAGGCACGCGGATCAAAGACGGGCGCCTTCAGTGGCACGTCCAGCCAATCGGGCGTGCTCAGAATGGGGGGCGAGGCCTGAGGTATCGCATCCAGCCAATTTGGGGTGCACAAGGGCATGGGGGACTCCCCAAACCAGCTGGGAGTTTCGATGATCTGGCTCTTGTCGTCGGTCGGTATCTCCAGCAATGGGCACGGGCTTGGAGGGAAGCTCTCCCTTGTAGACACTGACTCCACTTCCTCAGTCGCGAGGAAAAACCAAATGTGAAAAAAGGCGTCTGGCGACCTGGGGGGCCAATGAGCATGAGAAAACAATACACGCATGTTACGATGAAGCGTACCACTAGCAAGTCACAGACCAATCCAAACCGTCCAGCTAATCCATAGCAGTGAAACACGACAACAACATTGAACGCAAGTCATTCAAGCAAAGAGCGCAACACATGAGTGCTGGCCTCATCTCGCAGCCCCGCATTTCTTGAATGCCATTTGAGTATGATTAACTTGGCACGCCCGGTAGCGCTTTGTTGTTGTGTCACTCAAGCACCTGCCTGGCACGAACGTTTTGTAAAGGAGGAGCTCACTGTGCACGGCCAGGCTAGGCTGTCGCGTTTTTAGTGAGATGTTGCCTTTCCAACGCAGGATCCTTACAGCCAAGCAAAGGTCATTGCTCAGCGTGTGTAATGGTCAAGCCGCAGGGTTTCAGCTGAGACTTGAGCGGTCACATGAAATTTTTGGGCGCGTTGCCTGAGTTGCTCTCGAAATGGAGGGATTTCTGGTCCACACACGTGAAATCAAACAACTCTAGCATGCGGGTTGGACTGGCAAGCCACCATCTGTACCATGACCTGCCTGCATTTGGTGCTTCCTTTGGATCCTTTTTGGCCGGATTTGGCATCCTTTCGGCTTCAGCCCAGTCTGTTGGATGCTGAGGTCCTATTTCTGTCCAGGCGCAGCTTTGCGTGACCACCATCCATCGCTGGCAGGTGGGCAAGTAGCAGGTCCCTCCGGGACTTCGCGCACGTCCGGAATGTCGAAGAAGGTGTTCCTTACGTGCCCCGATCCTTCTAATGAGTCCAGGGCAATTCTTGGGTGACTCGTTCCCATATTCCAAATGAAAATGGGCAAATCTTGGTGACTCCTTCCCATCTTCCAAATGAAAATGCAGCACCTGGCCAAACGGTCCAGGAATTCTAAAGCGCGACCTTCCGGCATGGCCCAAGGCATGGCCAAATCTTTGCCACTTCTTTGCCCTCGCGAAAAGATGGCGCAAACCTCGGGCCTGAGTGCACCCGTTTTCAGCCAAATCACCAGGTCACGCCATGCTTCTTGGCATGAGAAATGGGAACCGCTTTTTCGAACGTCTGCTCAAAAAGGGCGACAGGCAACAAGCACGGCATGCGAGCGAGGTCAGCTATGAATCGCACATGGCAAAAGCAAGTGCAATCCAGGCGGCCTTTTATTATCTGGGCAAACAAACAGCATTTGATGTTGCTCAACACCCTAAGCGCAATCAACAAACTTGTCAAGGGGAGCATACGAGGTACTGCTGATGTGAGTCCTAAACATCACTGTTTTGGTGTATCCGCCGGCCTTTTGCAGCGGAACAATTCTTAAACTGAGGCAATACCCCCGCAACAGCTTCGTTCTGGCTTCACTTTACGCCCAAGCCACAAATAGCACCCTCAACAAACACGCACACCCACATTCCCATTACGCAGAGGCGCCTGCACGTCAAGTTGGCAGCCATGGCTCTCCCCGACACTAGAGCCAAGACCGCGCTCCAAGGAGGGCTGTTCAAGCCACTTGACTTCATGTTCAAGGTGTATATTATATATATATATACATATATATATAGATATTCGGGTTCACATAGCTGGATCATCCGTAGGGAGGTCAACCACACCCATTTCATACGGGACATTTAAAGGATGCTAATGGCCGGAAACCCCAACTTTCTCCCACAGCGTTCAGCGTCACTTCCCGTAAGACTACTGCCTGGCAAAACGCGGAATGCCAATCTGAGCGATTGCACGGATCAGGTCCAGCCTCATCGAGCCTGCCGAAAGCACGGCTACGGCAAGGACACCTCACCCTTTCGCAGGACGGGATCCAGGCACATCGAGTTCTCACTTGCCCAAAGGACCCAGAAATACAAGGTTAACCTTTTGGGCTCATGACTAAAACTAGACCAAAAAGGAGAACCAAAAGGTCAAAAGGTCGATTCGCTTTGAACAACTGAGAGTTTCAAAAAGCCCGACACAAAACCGGGCTCGGGGCTGATGCAGCGCCAAAAAACAACAACAAAGCGACTCAACTCCCTTCCGTGGTGGTGCCTCTCGGCCGGCAGCTCCTGCAGCTCAAAGATTGGAATGGCACACCAAGGGCCGCAGTTGGGATCAGTTTGGCCATAGGCCAGCTGGAAGCTCTTCTGCTGAGCCAGTGCTTGCCTGACCACATGAGGCTGTGAAACCTGTGGACCCAACGGTGTGCCAGGGCTGGACCTCTGCAGATGTGGCATGCATGAGCGATTTCTCCTCCTGCACTGGAGTCTCACTTTGCCTGCAGGGACATGGACAAAAATCTGGCCAGCTTGCATCTGCATTGCGCGAACACTAGAATAGAGTCCCTTCTCTCACCTGGCACCTTTGGCCAGCAACTCATCCCTACTCCTTGACTCCTTAACGACAAACTCGCAAAAGCGCAGCACACTTCAGCTTAAGAAAGGCGAGAAGGACCTGGAACTAAAAGGTTAACCTTTTGGGGCCTTTACTACAGATAGACCAAAATTGGAAACCAAAAGGTTAAAAGGTCGGCTTTGGGCAACTGAGTCCAAGTGTTTTTCTCTCTCTCTCTCTCTATCTCTCTCTCTCTCTCCTAGTAGGTTGCGGCGGTGACCCTCCAACTGTTTCCAGCAAGGCTTGAGCACTTCGAGAGCAACTTTTGCCTTCTCGGGTTCGGAGCGGATGGCACACACTCCCAAGGCAGACGCGCAACAGGCGCCTCGCGACTTCCGGCCGCTCGGCGCACGCCTCACGCGGAAAGCCCGGCTAAGCAGCTCCGAACATCCCAAAAGCTGGTGGCAGGTTTGTGGCATGTAATGTTGACTCCATATTAATCAACTTCCAGTTTAAAAAGCGGGGTGGGGGATGTTCCCCTCCAAAAAGGACAATTCCCCACTAAACCCAGGGAGCCCCCCCTATTAATAAACAGGGGTTGATTAATATGGGGTTATCACATGTATCTGCGATAGCAACCCCTCCCGAAGCAGACTCAGGCTGGGTGTTGATGGTCTGGAAAGGCAGCACAACCTACAACTAGCTGCATATTTTGACTAGAATTCCAAAAACAGATTTAAGAGATGCCCAAGTAAGGCACCTTTATCGTGGTGAGCTCGTTACGCCCCAGGTGAGCTCGCAAGAAAATAGACAGATGTATAGACCCCGGGTATTCAAGTTGTCGTCTTGCCCCACTTTTGGCAATCCTCGTGTTCTCGTGTTCTCGTCTGTGCCACAGTCTGGTGGCTCTTCATCTTTGAGGCCAAGCGTAAGAGAGCCAAAGTCGGGGAAAAAAATGAGCGCGCCAACTTCCGACACAAGCGATAGCCCGACCTCATTGTGCCTCCCACCGGTCGAAGCCAACATGGGGGTCACACTGCGCTCCCTGAACAAAGTCTTGGCCCACTATCCATGAAAGGGGCCGCCGTGACGTGTCTTTTGTGGAGGGTAGTCCTGATCGTTTGTGGTTTTAAAGGGAAACCAAATTAAACCAAAAGGAACATCACCATTGTTTGTTTGGGGGCGTCTAAAAAGAGACACACCCATACTTTGGTGTAGTGGGAAACCAAGTCAGAAGGGAAGACCACAAGTCGGCAACTCGCAACTCAAGGGGCTTGAGTTCGCAATTCCCCTAACTTTTAACTGAAGAGTCCAACAAATGAACGTTGCTCCAACACCGAATCCCTGCACACAGGAGCGTGATGAATACCCCCCCAACATCTTCGAATCTGCCGGATGCGAACTGTTCGTCTTGGGAGCCTCGAGCTGCTCCTGGCCGAGTTGCGCATGGGGCACCATATGAGCCATGGTCAGAAACTCCTATGGCCGATCGGGTCATGGCTCCCGAAACACGAAGAATTAAAAGGGTGATTAAGTTAACTTGGTTGAGGTTGGAAGGGGAGCCAAAACTTCAATTTCTAGCAGTTAAGTGGGGATTCCCTACTAAACCACAACAAGCAAAAATGTAAAATGTTTCCCAACGACAACCATGTAAGGATCCTTACTACCAGGTGGATGACCATCCCTGTTAACTTCAAGTAAAGGAACCGGTCTTTTGGCCATGGCACATATGTCGTATGTTGATCTCCCTGTTCCCATGCAGGGGAAAGAGGGAAAGGTGGGGAAGCGCAACAGAGTTCCCGATGCTGGCAGCATCGAGCCCATTCATTGCTCTTTAGTTGGACACTTTGGTGGACACATCCAAGGGATTCGAATGTCCACCAACCTATTTTCAGGGCGTTCCCTATTATTCATGCTGCGCTGTGCACGGGGCCTTGCCTCGCTTGAGACTTTCCGCTAAACAGCAAGCTTCGGGCACAAATGTGGGTGTGGCTCAAAAATGGGGGTCCAAAATGGAAGCCTGGTAAATAGAAAGGTAGACTAAAATCTGCGTAACCCCAGCCGTGTAATTTTGAGCCACCCATGAGGTCACCCATGTCTTTGAAAGGCACAAGCTGCAACTCACGCGTTAGACACTAGCCTCTGCTCTTGCTCTCAGCGAGGTCTCTTCTTGCAAGGAGGCCTGGCGCACGTTGTTTTTTCCTGATGTGCAACTGACTGGCGTTGTCCTAAAATTAGGGAAATTAGGGCAGCCTCAGAATGGTGGTTTGCCTTTTGGTTTTCCCTCAAAACAAACCAAAAGGGGTTCCCTCAACAAAAGTACACACCCACTTTTGCACTCAGAGTTTGTTTAGCAGGCCAAGCACGCCAAGCATTCATCGCGAACATTCGCCGTTGGAGACTTATTGCAGCGCTAAAGAACTAGCCGGCTTTGAAGCATGCAAAAAATGTATGCAACTGCTTCCCAGCTGGAAGGGCTTTGGAGGCAACCAAATGCCCTAAGCTGAGCTTCTAACCTGCATTTGAGGATTGCAATGGGCTGTTTGGTGGACATCATTTACATGCAGATTTGCACAACACAACGACCTTCTTTTATGTCCGTCTTCAATCCATGAATGGCAAGCGCGGGCACAAAAGCGTTGACTTGACATGCCTCAAGGCCTCGATATAGTCCTTGTCTTCGAGAAGTGGCCCTAGGCGCAGCACAGCATCGCCCAGCGGGCTTATGCTCTCTGCCATGTACTGCTCGTGCGCAGGCCATATCAGCTTCTCGAATTCTTCCACACTCACCGCGCTTGGGTTGAGCTGCTCATGGTATCGGCCGGTTCGGCGTTTGTGGCACTCCTCTTTGGCCAGGTCGATGTGAAAAATGTGCGTCAGCAGCGCGCGCACTTCTGCCGAGTGAACCAGCTGAAAGCCCTCAACAATCACAATGCTGGGATCAGAACGGGCAGGCGTACGGTTCAGGGCTGCACGGCTGCGGGTTTCGCGAATCTTGCAAGCAAACTTTTGGTTGTCGGTGCAAGAGGGATCGTCCTGGCTCTTTCGCTCCGTGCCATCCGGCAGCTTGACCTGGACCTTTCCCTTCCAGTACTCGTCCTGGCCGATGACCTTCGATGCGCGAGCCCATGGCTCCTTTGCAAGCATCTGAGCAAGCCTAGACTTGCCACTCCGAGTGGCCCCAGAGAGACCGATGACCAGCACCGGAGCCAAAGCCACTTGTTGCACATGCTTCACGGCCTCCTTATAGTCCTCGTCTTTGAGAAGTGGCCCTAGGCGCAGCACAGCATCGCCCAGCGGGCTTATGCTCTCCGCCATGTACCGCTCGTGCGCAGGCCATATCAGCTTCTCGAATTCTTCCGCGCTCACCGGGTTTGGGTTGAGCTGCTCATGGTATCGGCCGGTTCGGCGTTTGTGGCACTCCTCCTTGGTCAGGTCGATGTGAAAGATGTGCGTCAGCAGCTCGCGCACCTCTGCCGAGTGAACCAGCTGAAAGCCCTCAACAATGACCGCGCAGGCACGGCTGCGGGCTTCGCGAATCTCGCGAACAAATTTCTCATTGTCGGTGCAAGAGGGATCGTCCTGGCTCTTTCGCTCCGTGCCATCCGGGAGCTGAACTTGGACACAGCGCCGCCAGCTGCTATCCTGGTGGATGACCACGGCACCTTTCAGCGATTTGCAAGCCCAAGGCTCCTCTGCAAGCATCTGAGCGAGCCTAGACTTGCCGCACCGAGTGGCCCCAGAGAGGCCGATGACCACTGCAGCTTCGCCATGCGCCGATAGCGAGGGAGCCCGGTATCCCATGAGCGATGCTGAGTTGAGAGGGCTCAGCTGAGTCACAATCAAAACCTGACCCAAACAAAAGAACTACCAAGGCGGCCGCACCGAATGCTGGCGATTGTGCCCCAGCTGAGCTGAGAACAAGCGGGCGTCTCTCTTCCCTCTGAGCACTTTGAGCCAATGGGCCTGTCTCAAGGCTCGGATCCACTTTGCCGGGCTTTGAATGTGAAGAGCTTGGGCGCACTCCACTCACTTTGTCAGTCCACCAAAGATTTCCCTGTTTGAAAAAACATGGCGCAAACCAAGATGCACTGTTCGGCAGATTTTTGGAAGAGATCGGAGTGCGCCTGCAGCTCTCCGTACAACCGAGTCAGCTCCTCCAACTCCTGGCACGGCGCATCCTTTGGGAGTCGGATGTTTGGCGGTTTGCCTTCCATTCGGGCAAGTTACATAGTGCCTCCTCAACTATCTAGACAGGGATCCTTCTCAAACAACGGGCCAAATCCCTGAAAAGTTGGTGGTTTCCAAAACTCACTTGCCCAAAGGACCCGAAATTCCAGGTTTACCTTATGGCACCTCTACTAAAAATGGACCAAAATGGGAAAACCAAAAGGTCAAAAGGTCGTTTGGGCAACTGAGAAGGAGCACGAGGGGTGACGAGAACTGTGAATATCAACCCGTAGAAATTTGCACAGCCAATGCGTTGCCCAAACAGGCGCTGCCTCCTCCTGAGAGCACTTCTCGGCTTCCAGCGCTTCATTCCTGACGTTGGCGCTATGCCCGTTGAACCTTTGCTCAAGGGCAATCTCAGGGATGGGTGTTGGAGGTATGGATGCGTACAAACCACTCATATACACTTGTAGGGCAGTATGTTCCCCTAGAGCCCCTAGTCCTAATACAAGTGGCATACAACCTCCATACCTGCAAAACCCATACCATTCCTGAAACTGCCCTTGATTTGCGCTCCCAGGTTGAACAAATCGCTTGCAGGAGGGGGAAGTGCCTAGCGGGACAGGGGTTCCTCCTTGTTTTTTCGGTGGCTCCTCCCCACTTTGGGCGATCGTTTCAATGGACGCCACCAGTAAATCGACCAACTTTTGACTTGGGGAAGTCCAACGACCAGCGACCCCCTGGACAGCATCGCCTCGCTTGCAGCGCGCCAAGCTCCTGCGGCATTTCCACTTGAAAATGGCCAGGGAACACGGATGGCAGTGGAAGTGGGCACGGGGCCGAGAGAAGTAATGTGTGAGAGAGGGCCGTGCAAGGCGGTGCAAGGCACATATCTTAAAGACTTGGAATGGAAGCTGCATCTAGAAAAGCTTCCATGTCCATGTGTGGCTGTGGCATACGTTTGTTTGCTTGTTTGTTGTTTGTTTGTTTGTTTGCTTGTCTGCTTGCTTGTTTGCTCGTTTGTGTGTTTGCTTGTTGGTTGGTTAGTTGGCTCGTTTTCCTTCCTTTGGTTGCTTGCTTGGTTGGTTGTGTGTGTGTGTCGCCTGCGTTTTGTTTGTGTGCGTGTGTGTGTGTGTGTGTGTGTCTGGTATTGTTTAGTTGCTGGTTGGCTCACGAGCTGTTTGCTTGCCAGCTGGCCTGTCCGCCTGCTTCCGCCTGCTTGCCGGCTTTCCAAGCTTGCTTGCCTGTGCTCGCTTCGCATGTCTGTTTTCTACCATAGGTGTGTTTTTTCGTAAATGGATGGCCCTGGTAGATGATTGAACCACCAGGTAAACCAGAAACCGCCAAACCTATTTTTCCACCACACCAACCAAAAAGAATACTTATGATCAGATGTGATCTGCCGCTCTTTCCCCGAAACAAGAGGTGAGACCAGAATACACAACAACAACTTAGTCACAATCAAAACCTGGTACAAAAATGGTGAACCCAGAACCATGTAAGGAATTAGAAAGGCGGATATCCGCAACTATTTCCGACTGGGACTGCCCCTTGCTAACCTTCATCTACCCGAATCGGTTTTGATTGTGGCTCAACAACGGACCTCCTGGTTGCTATGGTCTCTACTCACTTGCCCAAAGGACCCAGAAATAGAAGGTTAACCTTTTGGGTTCATGACTAAAACTAGACCAAAAAGGAGAAACCAAAAGGTCAAAAGGTCGATTCGCTTTGAACAACTGAGTCTACGCTTCTCTCCAGCCACCGAGTCACCATATCTGTTGCCCTCTCCTCTTCCAGGCCGTCGCCGGCCTTCTCCTCCGGCCTGGAAGCACCCAGAAAAAAACGAGAAGCCGTGGATTTCATGCCCAGGGCCACCCTTGGGCGTAACCCTTTTAGCGCATGAAGCCAAACATCTTTTGCTGGGATCCAACAAACAATAAATTCGAAGATATAAACCATAAATCCGAGAAGAAAAAAGCAAGAAAAACAACATATTTGGATGGGATCCAACAAAGTGTTTTTTTTTTTTTTGGGGGGGGGGAGAGAGAACAAATTCATCAGCCCTCTCTTTAGGATTCTGTTTTCCAGGGCTCGTTTGGCGCCCATGGGCCATGGCGCGACAGGCAGCGCATGTGGAAGCTGCCCCGCCTGGCAGCTACCTGCCGGACGGCTCGGGCTAGGAGTGCGACATACCCAGCAGAACAACTGGATAAACTTGCGATCGGTGCGACAGGTAGGGAATGACTCGGTGGGGAATGAAAACAGGTTTTGGATCGGATTCCCCCCAAGGAAATTACTTGGATCGAGGTGTTTTTTCTCCGGAGGCATTCCATTTCTCATTCCCTGCTGAGCACCAACGAGATTGCTAACAGCCACGCCTGTGGTTCGGCGAGCTGCTGGTGGACCAACCTGCCCTGTAGTGAGTCTCTTGACTGACAGACTGAGCAATCCCTTTCCTATCAAAAATCAACCACTAGCATCACAAATGGTTTCAGGCAAAAATATCCAAAAAAAAGCACTCCAGCTTTACTTTCAATTGAACCAATACTAAACCAATACTAAACTTCAAACCGCCCTTATTAGGGGACCTTCAGCATTTCTTTTGTTCAACTGCTACCCACTAAAATCATGAAAACACACGAACTTGAAGTAACAACCATATTTGTATCACAAATAGTCTGCAATTCAAATCCAAAGTTGCATTTCTACAAGTCCAGTAACCAGCTGGACATTTCCCTCCCTATGAATAAATATGCCCCCCCCCCCCAAGAAAAACCAATAGGCGGGGTCCAGGGATTGAATCATAGGGGGAGCGATGAAACTAGGTTGCACGGGTGTTGGTTGACAAGAACGAGCCCCACTTGTCTGAAAATAATGTTCCCTGCAAAGAAGGCCGGAAATGCAGCTGAGAAATCTCTCAAATTACGAATGCTGCCTTACCTGGCTACTTGTTTCATCGCGAACCGCCTCAGATACGGTCGGCGCACGTACATCCACTTCCTAAAGCAGGAATCGCCAAACCTAAAGGACACCTATGGGTGATGTGCTATGGTCAACCTAGAGATTTGACCATGGATCATATCCCGCCTGCAGCTCTGCGTGAGCTGCAGCGAGCTCGCCCAGTTCCTTTTCGGCAAACACTGGAGCAAATGCTCGCGTGAGGAGCTTGCTGGCTCAGCCCAGGGGTGCTGGGAGGATCCTTTTCTAGGTCCTCCAGTAGAGAGGTTAGAATAAGGGTACCCATGGGTACCCACCTTTTTTTTCCTGTGGTCTATTTTAGTAGGGGAACCCTCCCAACCAAAAAAGGGGAGAGAAGGGCACTACTCGGGGACCTAGTTTTGGAACCTTGAATCATCCCCTAAGTTATCACATAAGTCGGTCAGAAGAGAACGGATCCGGGGTTCTAAAACGTCGACCCGTCACCCGTCAAACCTGGCAAGCAGAAAATTGGAAGGGTTGAGATTTTGGGAAGCCTCACATTGAAGTTGAGGAGCTGCCCCAGTTTTGGGACCTAGACGGCTAGCTGCATGCCCAAACAACACGCACACACACACACACACATACACACTAAACACAAACACATACAACACGCGCACACACTAAGCATGTGGACACACAATGCGCGCACACACCAAACTCTACACACACACACACAACTTAGCAAGCAACGCACAGGAGCCACAACACAGGCACACAAAAGCACGCAAAAGCACACAGGCGGGCGTCCTTCTCTACTTCGGCCTTCTCTCGTTCAAGCAGCTCGCACCTGGCCCCGTTGCTGCATACGATTGCCGTGATAATGTTAACCCCGGATTAATAAACCCCTGGCTGATTAATAGGGGGGTGTCCCCTTTTGGTGGGGATTCAGACCACTTTTGGAGGGAACACCCCCCTAATAATGGGACGGGTTTATTAATCCTGGGTCAACATTAATGACCGTGGCAAAGGCTCAAGGGTTGAAACGTAGCATGGCTCTTCAGCTGAACAATGATGGGCATGCAGGGCTCACCTTGAGATGCCAATACTGTGCTGAACATCTTTCCTTTGTGAGTGTCAGGTTAAAGCCGTAACTTTATATGATTACGTTGATTATCTTATGGTGATTCTCCACCCAAGAATGTTCACACAATGCCCTGCTTCTCATTGACGAAGGTACCCCGCAGTCACCATGATGCTCGCAAGTATCGTACTCAGCCAATCAAAAGTAGCAACCCTTCAAACCCCCGTTGCTGAGCCAATGAACCTCCATTTGATTAAGTCCCTGGCCCAAAAAAAAGATCTATCCACTAGTGGTAGACTCCCTTTAAAACCATCAGGGGGAAGTAATACATATTCATTTCAGCAAATGAAAGTTAATCAAAGCATAGAGGCTTCAGACCTGCCTTCGCACGTCCGGCTCATTCGCATCCTCACGCCGCTTAAGCGAAGTTCACCCTCCCAAAGGTCCATGGCAAGTACTCCAAAACCATTTTGTTTTCTAGCTGTACCTTCCCCATTCTCTTCAGGGATCCTTCTCTTCAAAGAACATGCCAAATCCCTGAGAAAATGGGTGTTTCTAAAGAGAACGATGGGTGAAGAGAATGGGGAATCAACCCTTAGATACTTCAAGAGGCGGCACTTCTGGGGACCTAGAGGACCTCAGTTGGAAGGTAAGGTTCTCGGCCGGTCCACATTCCCCTCACACGGAGAATCATCAGAACGGGGTTGCGGGGTACCACCAAACAACCAAATTACATGATATGGCCATGGGTCAAAATCCAAATCGCCCCCCAGCGAACATCCCAATCCCCACTAAAATAGACTAAAATGGGTGGTGCACCTGCCCCAAAATGGTACCATTGGTTGTGACCCATAGCCATGTGTTCATGTCATGATCATGCGGTCATTCGATGTGATGATGCCCAACCCTGTTCCAAGTATTCAGGCCCGCGCGGCATGCTGCTCGGCTCAAGCACATCCACTCCAGAACGCACCATGTTTCGCGAGGTTCCCCAAACAATTGCGAGGCGTGTACATCGCAGCAAGTGCAGCGCAGCTAAAGCAATCGCCACCACTAGAAAAGCTGAAGCAATGACAAAGTTAAAGCTTAAAGTAATTTCCCCCCGCACTTCCCGTAGTTCTTGTGCAACCTCCACACTGGCAGTTTCTGCTTCCACTGGCCCAAGTTGCAGGAGGCTGGCAGCAGGGACACCGCGACACCGGGACACGCTCTGCCCCAGGCGTCGGCACAATGGCCATCTTCAGACTCAGATGCCCAGTGGCCATTGGAAAAAAAGGGCATCCCTTTTTTGGTTGGTTGAGTTCAAAGAGGAACCCTTCCCCAAAAAAAGCGTCGAAAAAAACCAAGGGCGGAATCCACTGGGCATCTTCAGCGGAAAAGATTCATGAAAGCTGGCCTCTTGGAGTCTGCTTCTTAGATTCCCCCTTGCGATATTGCCATGGATCAACAAAAAAACGTACCCCCAGTGAACATCCCAATCCCCACTAAAATAAACTCTAAAATGGGTGGCGCGCCGAAAACCCCAAAATGGTACCAGTGGTGCTGACCCACGGCCACTTGGATTCTCACGAGTCAAATTTGGAGTCTGAACGAGTCCTGGGCTCTGTTCTGAGGGGCCTTCTGGTGGTCGAGCTGCCTTGTAAGTTATAGTTCCACAGCCATAAAACTTTGCGTCTTCAACTCTTGGGTCTGATTCGATTTGTCAACACCCCGGTCCGACTTTGCCGCCAGCTGCTCCTGGCGAAGAGTGCGGCGTGCCATGTCTGGAACCTGTTCAAAACATGTGGCTGGGATAGGTAGGGAATGAGAAATGGAATGGCCCCAAGACCAATAAAAACCAGCCAACTGATGGTTTCCCTCAAAGGGAATTTTCGGGGGTTGGCTTTGAAGAATCCAGATGAACAGGCCGCAGGCAACAAAGTACCACCATGCCTCCAGCATCTGACACTTCTTTGAGATCTCCTCCACCTGCCTTGGATGGATACAGAACTTTGAAGTGACCACCCGGGCAAAACTCCTGAACGTCCCACCCCGTTGCCCCACGCTTGATCAGCAATCACACTCTTACATTGACACATCTAAAATGGCTTTGGGGTGTCTGGATCGCAAACTTCCCCTGCACAATCCGCCAAACGGTATTCTTCTGTTCTTGGAACATCGCCAGCCGTTCATGGCTTCCAGCAAGGCTCCCTGAACATGCTGCCGGGGCGCGCTTCAAGTTGGGCCTTCTCTGCCTGAAGGTTTAGCCTGTGCTGATGAAGATTCACTGCTTGGCTTGAAATTCTTGCAGTTGAAATGTGTGCTTCTGAAGCTTGCCATCGGTGCGATAGCCATGACCCAGTTGGGAATGAACCCAGAAATCTACCATAAAGGAAACCGTGGGGGATGGTTTTGCTCGGGGTCATTCCGTTTCTCATGCCTATCGAACCAGCAAGCAAAGTAGGCGTGCCCCAAGATGGCCGGATTCCATGATCGTTGGATCGACAAATACCGGAAGGGGCTCAGTGAGAATCGCGTTCGGTCTTATGGCTGGGTTTTCCTGTTGTGGACAATTCCTAAGGAAAAGAACGGGCAAAACTCCCCGAAAAAAGTAGCCCTCCAGTCCAAAACGGCAAAACATCAGCCGGGGCCAACTGGCCTGTCGTCTGTCACCTCAGACACGGTGGCCACCACCGCCTGAATCGCAAGATCCATCAGGCTTCTCAACATGGAATTCGGGCCCAAGGTGCGGGTGGTGGGTCAGGGAAGCTAAACGGAAACCGAAACAACATGTTTTCTGTGATTCCCTAAAGTAGAGGTCTCTCTTTTTCGAGGCTTTGGTTTGGCTTCAAAAGGGAAAGATCGAGGAACGCACCATTTTGGCCCCACTCACCCCACCCCACCCCACCCCACCCCACCCCACCCCACCCCACCCCACCCCACCCCACCCCACCCCACCCCACCCCACCCCACCCCACCCCACCCCACCCCACCCCACCCCACCCCACGCCCCCCACTCCCCCAAAACAAAACAAGGCCCCATCTCTCCCCCCTGCAAAACACAATTAAAAAAACAATTAAAAAACAAACAACAAAACACACACATCGTTTTGGGGGGCCTAAGACGAGTCACCCATTTTCGACCTCACGCGTCTCCGGACATCCGGCCATCCGCTTTCCGTCATGTCGCCTCGAAGGTGAGCTCGCCTTCACTGGCTTGGCGCCCCTGGCGGATCGGACGTTGGGAAATCTTCGCGGATCGCGAGCGCCGGTAGAAACGGAGCAGGGCTCCACCACCCCCACCACCCACCACCAAGGGACACCAAGGGACCCAACATCACCCCCACCAAAAAACACTCACCTTTCATGGGCCAAGGAATAAGACATGGAACATCCAGTTGAACTAGGGTCATTCTCTCAGGGGACATGGAATAAACAGGGCTCGTCCAGCGATTTCCCCTTAAAACATCACCCCCAAAAAACACCCACCTTGCATGGGCGGAGAAGGTGATGTTTAAAACCGCCAAAACGGGAAACATAAGGACCCCTGTGGAATGAGACATGGAATAAACCCAAAAACTCCACCTTGTGGATGGTTTATAAGGCTCATTCTGTCAGGTAGGGAAGGAGAAATGGATGGAACCCAGAAATGTCCCGAAGATCTTAGGGTCATTCCATTTCTCATTCCCTACCTATCTTACCAGGAAGATAAAAGGGTGAAGCTTTTGGTGAGACTATGGACCAAAAAGGAGAAAACAACAGGTGAAAAGGTCGATTTGCTTTGGACAAGTGAGAATTTTCAAGGCGCGACATGCAAAATGCCACCGTAACATAAAGAGAACAGGCATGATTGCGCTTGAACAAGAATAACATCATGCGCCTCAATTGACAGACCGGGCGGTTTTCATAGGACCACCCCCCCCCCAGGTGCAAGCCCCCTAATAAGGCGCCTCACGGCATTTTTCTTGTTGCGGCCAAGCATAGCGGAGCTTTCAGATTTGAGCTGCAACCAACTTGCAAGTGACAAGTTTTCCCGCCGGAGAGAATCACCAATGACACATTTTCCGAGCCCTGCCTGATGGCCCTGCTCCCGTTGGCACATCTGCCACAACCTGCAAGGCGCTTTTCTTCAAGTGACCAGAGACCCCATGGGAAAGTTGACGCCACCGCCCATCACTTGGACGTCGCATGCTGCTGACGACTCCGACTGGAGGGTTCCACTTTTTGACTGCGCCAAGGTAGACTTAACCGTGGTGGGTGAATTCCCCGTTTAAAGAGAAACTTTTGGGTTTAAGTCTACCTTGGGGTAGTCAAAAAGTGGAACCCTGACTCACGCATGGCCCACCTCTCAACGTGCTTTTGCAGCTTCTCCTTCTCTGCTTCCAAGCGCTCACATCTGAGCGGGTCTGATTCGAACTCTCCGTCGAATCCGTCAGCCAAATGGGGGAGTCTCTCTTTTTGTGGCTGGTGTCTCTCTGATTCCCTTCGCAACATCCCACAAATGGACAAATGGATACCTTCAAATACAAACAAACACAACGCTCCTCCACATGTCCAGTGCCAAATGGACGAATCCAGAAGGGAGCTGCTGAACCTACCCTGAAGTGGGCCTCACGCTCAGACTGCTCAAGCTCCGGCTCTCACAATAAACGTGCGAGTAGCCACACTGCCAGAGTTCAGGGCTTTGCCACCTGCAATAAATTTTGGGGCGTCAGTTTCTAGTTTTTCCCTTTTTGCAGCTGTGGTTTCAGGGGCAAATCAAGGGAACCCCCGGCAGTCCGGGTGGCTCTCCCAACTTGAGCCCATGGGGGTTCGACCGGATACGCGAAAATGAGGCCTTGCCAGGAGGTCTTCAGCCCTGGGCGAGCCTCAAAAGCGTGGCACGTCACCCAAAACTGGGCTCTCCGTTGTGATGTTTCCGCTAAGTGAATATCTTTAAGTGGGCCAACTTCGGAAACCCAACCACTAAACCAACTAAACGGCTAAAAAGCTCAGGAACCGGATGGCTGGGAGCTGCCAAAAAAAATCAGAGGTGTCCCTTTGAAAGGCCCGAAATGCGGTCGTCGGTTCCTGCAACCTCGTTTTGACCCATTGGCACGGCCTTTTGCTCGGCCGGTTCAAACATGGTTCCATTGCCGGCCAAAAAGAAAGAGAACAAACGAAACTCAGAAAACACCAACCCAAATGGCTCCATGCATTCCATGAACTAAAAGAAGCAGAAGAAGAATAACCAGCAGCAGAAGAAGAGAGAAGCAGAAGAAGAAGAACAACAAAAAGAAAGAAGAACAAACAACAACATAAAAACAATATAATGACTGCAAGTAATATTTAGACGAAGAAAAACAAGGAAACAAAGGAGAAAAACAAACGAATGAAAAAGAAGAAACGTAAAGAAGAAGCAGAACAACCACAAGAAGAAAGAAAGAAGGTGAAAAAGAAAGAATAATAAGAAGAATACCAATGAGACACAATAAGAACACAAAGTTAAAAATAAGCAAAAGCAAGAAACAAAGAGCATAATTAATTACACACAGAAGAACAACGAAAGAGGGACAATTCGAGAGAATAATCAAAATGAGAAGATAAATGAAGAAAGAAGGAAAGAACCAAAACAACAAAATAAGAAGAAGAACCAGCAAAAATGAACAAATAAGAACAACCAGAAAAAGAAAGAAGAAAGAATAACTAATAACGAATGAGAAGAACACACAATAATAGGAAAAGGAAGAAACAAAGAAGAACAAGCATAATAAGAAAGCGTCAAAAAAAAACGAAGAAAGAAGGATAATAATCAGAAAAAAGAAGAACAAACAGAAGAAGAAGGAAGAACCCACAGAAGGAGAATAATAGATAATAATAAACACGGGGGAATAGGAACAAACATAATAAGAAAGAATAAAGAAGAAAGAAGAACACACACACAAGACTCAAAAGAAGACGAAGAACAAACAGAAAAAGAAAAAATAACAAATAAGAAGAAGCAATAACAGTAAGAATGAGAAAAAGGAAGAACACACATAATAAGAACGAAAAAAGAAGAACAGCAACCATAAGAAGAAATAATAAAGAATGATAAGAATAATAACAAGAAGAGCAAATAGAAGAACAAGGGAAACAGACTAAAGAAGGATAATAATAAATGAAGAACACAAACAATCAGAACAAGCAGAATAATAACATAATAAACAAGAAAAATGAGCCCCTTGGGTCTTAACAACCCAACTTCAAGCTCACTTAGGCTCCTGGCTTTCGCTTGCGGTATGGCTGTGGCCACCTTGGTGTTTCAAGTGGCAAACGCATGGCCCCTGGAGCCTTGCAATTGGTTAAGACCCCTGGGAACAAAAAACTATGTCCAGTAGTGATAGGTTCCCTTTAAAACCAACAGGGAAAAAAAGAAACATTATTTTCGGCAAATGGAAGGAGCGTCATAGTCTACTGCGCGGATATGCGGAGACTCGGATATAATGATAGTCATGAGTCATGACAGTCCAAGAGAACACCCACATGCAAATGAGGAATTATTTTTGGAAGAAGCCCGGCTCCAAACTCAGGATGCTTTCAATCTGGAAGCATATGCGTGGGGCTTGTGCCGAAACTGTTCATACCCAAGCATGGCTGCCATCGCAAAACACTAGTTCGGACCTCTTTAAGCCCGCTCCTTCTGCTGAATGGTTTGACTTTCTTATTCAAACCTCGTACAGCGGGTCCAACAGTTGCCACTACACTACAAAAAGGATCTGGCATCTTAAAGAAAACCCCGGCTCTCCATTTTGCGATATTCCGGGAAGCGACGGCACATTCATATCAATTCACAGCTCTAATGCAGCCACGGTGCGTTCAAGCTGCTCGGCCAAGTGCATTCGCTCCTGTCCATCTCAATTTTGAAGGCCCCCTTGCCCTAAGCCGGTACTCTCAGGCCATTGCACTCTGCCTTTCCACTCATCTCGTAAATCCCTTCTTGCCCATGGCTTTCAACTGCGATCCTCCTCCAACTCTTCGCACCTCAGGAATGGCTCAAACCCAGCTCCTGTGACGCTTTGAGCCCCGTGGCCAACCCCTTCAAAGAGCCGACGATTTCCACACGTGTGATGGCGGAATTTCATCGCACTCAATGCCCAGGAGCTCTGCAGGCCAAATTTGCGCATCAAAACCCATCGTCCTTTGCCTTTAGTGTTAACCCCGGATTAAGCAGAACCCCCGGGATTTGAGAGATGGGGGTGTCCAATTACTTTTAGTGGGGATTCAGACATTTTGGAGGGAACACCGCCCCAATAATGGGACGGGTTTATTAATCCTGGGCCAACATTATCATTCGCCATTGAATCCAAGATGAAGACAGGTAGGCAAGAGCTGGCTAAGAGAAGAGAATGAGGGAGAGAAAGGAACGGGAGTGAGTCACGAATGACCGAATCCCAACTCATTTTCCGGGCTGAGCCGAGACCGTGAGCATGGACTGCAGGTCCCGATCGGATTGGGGCGAACTGGCCGGTCCATGTCCGCACCAAAAATCCAACATTGATTCTGTTCTGTCCACGCGCTTCTGTTTCTGCCGACGGCGTGGAACCCGAGCAATGAGACTCGCGCCGGAGCCTCAGCCGCTCCAGCTCCGAGTCACGCTCGGTGCGCCCCGCCCCCGCACCTGTCGGAGGCTCTGAGGCTGACGATCTAAAGCCCCCCCCACCAGCCCAAGCCCCCGGCCCTGGCCTAAGGACGATCTATGCCCCCCCCCCAGCCCAAGCCCCCAAGTCCCCAACCCCCCCGGCCCTGGCCTAAGGACGATCTATAGCGCCCCCAGCCCAAGCCCCCAGCCCCCCCGGCCCTGGCCTAATGACGCGATGGGTTCGCGAGAGAGTTGCCTCTCTTTGATGGAGGCGATGTGGTCAATCCCTCGGGTCCAGGCGCTTGGAAAGGCCAGTCTTAGCCGCTGACCATCGCCTTCCCGTCGCTCGTTTGGAACACCGGCCTGCGGGGTGAGTTGAGGGCCGGCGAAAAACACGAGGCAGGGGGGGGGGGACCCCTGGGACCACAAAACATGGGGCAGCCTCAAACAAGACACATCCATGGTGACCTTTCTCCCGGCATTCCTCTTAAAGTCGGCGAAAAATGCCGCACCAGGGGCCTTTCCCTGGTAAATGTTTCTGGTAACCCCTGGAATCCACAATTGGAAGGCTGCCAGTGCGGGCGGGAGAAGAGGCCAAGGCAAGAGAGTCCGTTTCCTTCGCTCTCCTCCCCATACTCGATTTATGTTAACCCCGCATGAATAAACTCCTGGTTGATTAATAGGGGGTGTCCCCTTTTAGTGGGGATTCATCACTTTTGGAGGGAACACCCCCCGTAGTAGTGGGACGGGGTTATTAGTCCTGGGTCAACATTTTTTCACTACTCATATTTGCGAGAGTTGTGGGTAGAGGGAAAATGGAGAGAGGGAAAGAGACGAGGAAACGGCCTGCCAAGTCCTTTCGTCACTATGCTAGACCGTAGATTCCCTCGTCCCACTGAACTCCGTTTACGCTTCCCTCGTACCCAGCGCGAAGGACGAGGCCATATTTTCCATTTATTTAGTATTGATCGACTACCTCTCTTTCAGTTCTTATTTTCACCCCCGCCGAACGCACGAGAGATAAGATATTGATTCCATGGTTGGAAAACATGGCGGGGAGTTCCAAACATGGGGCTCAGCTGGCGCAACACGCGGCCACGTGTGATCTGTTATTATGCTGCGGGCAACATGCCCACTGACGGCTTGTCCAACCCTGCAACACGTTTAGCCCGCTTCTACTGAGTGGTCAATGGTGAAGAGCTGCCTCCGTCTGCTGCTCCTTCTTGGCCGCTGCTGCCAGGTCCATCAACCTTGCCGAGCAGTGGTGGGCAGGCGGCGCGGGCGGTCGAAAACGACAATGCTTGTAGGAGCAAGACTAGTTCTAGATTCTAGTTGCTAAGTAATCCCCGTGGCTTAGGAGAGTCCCCGCCAGTACATTTTGCTAGGGACAACCTTTTTCAGGCGACTTTGGCAAAATGACGCTTTAACACACACACAGACAGACACAGACAGACACAGACAGACACACGGACAGACACAGACAGACACAGACAGACACAGACAGACACAGACAGACACAGACAGACACAGACAGACACAGACAGACACAGACAGACACAGACAGACACAGACACAGACAGACACAGACAGACACAGACAGACACAGACAGACACAGACAGACACAGACAGACAGACAGACACAGACACAGACAGACACAGACAGACACAGACAGACACAGACAGACACAGACAGACACAGACAGACACAGACAGACACAGACAGAGACAGACAGACACAGACAGAGACACACAGAGACACACAGAGACACACACAGACACAGACACACACACACACACAGACACACACACACACAGACACACATACAAGCACATACAAACACATACAAGCACATACAAGCACATACAAGCACATACAAGCACGCTCACACGGTCAAGAGATGTCAAAAGATACTCCACCACAGCAAAAGCTCCATGCACGTGCAGGCAATTATGACGGGCCACACAACCGAGAAATCGACGCGGCAAAGGACAGCGGGAGCAGACTCTCAAACGCACAAAACAAACAATCACAAAACACATCTACGCACACCGAAGCAGTCGTAGCCTCATGGCGCCAAAAAACCACAGCACACACAAAACACCCTACATACACCTAAGCAAATGCATCAACACAAACCACGCCTAAAAACACACGCACACAACCACAAGCACATACCCGCACCACACGCACGCACACCCTCTCTGGCGTCCTTTTGGTTTCCCTTTGAACACACCTCCAGATGTGGTTTTCAAAGCCAAAGGGGAGAAGTCGCCATTGTCCTCTTGCAACTGCCCCCATTTTGGCCGGTTTTTTTCGGGGACGCCAAAGGAAAAGCCGCGCCGCCCCTGGCATCGATTTGTATGAGGGCGCCGCTCGCGACTCTCGTCCTCGAGCTCACGGCACCGCGTTTGCAGCCTGGGCACTCGGTTTGACTTCCAAGCCATGGAAGGTTGCTTCAATAGTTAGCCGTGAAGCAAAGCACGCACATATGCACAGACTTAAAACTCATATTGTATATAAATCTATACATATGGCTATGATTTTTTTAGGGGTCTGTAACGCGCGACGCGCCACGAATCTTGTTACGGAGGTCTGTAACGGAGGTCCTTGTTACGCAGGTCTGTAACGGGACAAATATTTCATGACAAGTAGTATCAGTAGCACAATGTAGCGCAGCACAACGAGGTATGTAATGGCTATGTAACGAGGTTTGTAACGAGGCAAAGCAAAGCGCAGGACGCAAAGCGCGCCTCCGCAGCTCCAGCTTGATTGCAGCTACTCAACGCAAGCCAAGCTGCGGCAAAAAGCGGGGTCGCTGGCCCGGGCTGGGGGTTGGGTCTGTAACGAGGTATGTAACGGCTATGTAACGAGGTCTGTAACGAGGCAAAGCGAAGCGCAGTACGCAAAGCGTGCCTCCGCAGTACCAGCTTGCTTGCAGCTATTCAACGCAAGCCCAGCTGTGGCAAAAAGGGGGTCGCTGGCCCGGGCTGGGGTTGGGTCTGTAACGAGGTATGTAACGGCTAAACGATGTCTGTAACGAGGCAAAGCAAAGCGCAGCACGCAAAGCACGCCTCCGCAGCTCTATTCAACGCAAGCCAAGCTGCGGCAAAAAGGGGGTCGCTGGCCCGGGCTGGGGTTGGGTCTGTAACGAGGTATGTAACGGCTATGTAACGAGGTCTGTAACGAGGCAAAGCAAAGTGCAGCACGCAAAGCACGCCTCCGCAGCTCTATTCAACGCAAGCCAAGCTGCGGCCAAAAGCGAGGTCGCCGGCCCGGGCTGGGGTTGGGTCTGCAACGAGGTATGTAACGGCCATGTAACGAGGTCTGTGACAAGGCAAAGCAAAGCACTTGATTGCAGCTACTCAGCGCAAGCCAAGCTGCGGCAAACGACACAGGGCAGTCACGTCACTGGCCCGGTTTGTTCAGCTGAGGTGTGTAATGAGGGCGTGTAACGAGGGTGTGTAACCAGGGTGTGTAACGAGGGGTGTGTAACGAGCCAGCTGGTTTTGTTACAGAGGTCTGTAACGAGGTCTGTAACGAATGTCCGCCGCGGCTCTGTTACAGACCCCTCAAAAAAATTCACTGCCATATATATATATATATATATTCATACATCTCTATGGCCAGTACAGTGTGTAAATGTACGAAGTGCGGTCCGCTGCTGCAGTCCATGGTAAATTTGGGGTTTGGGACATGGAGCGGCACGTGGCTCTGCTCTGGGGCGCATGCAAGTCCACCATCTCCTCCAGCGCCTGGACTGTCCTTCCGAGTGAGACTTCCTCAGTTCCGTGCCCTTCTTTTCGCAAAAAATGCCCCTTGCTCACACAATCTGAAAGTGATGTGTAGTGGTTGCTGTGAAAGACACTGCGCACAATATATAAGGGGTTATGCTATTTCCTGGTTGCTAAATGCATCCCCTAGTAAAACTTACCCGGAAGCCGAAGAGGCACACGCAAGCTACACAGCCGGAAACCATCAAGCGAAGAGTCCAACATCCAACATCGGTTGCGTGATTCGCCCTCAGTGAAAAAGCGGTACTGGCATTGCAAGCACAGCACCGAAGGTATCGATGTCAAGAATTACGCAAAGTTGCGGCTATGCGGATGATCCATGGGCGCAATCAGGGCTGACATGGACTCAACGCCGGGTCCTTTTCTTCTCCTCATTCTCCCATCTGAGTGTCGCCAACTCCTCCACCACTTTCGGGCTCACTGGCGAGGTTGGCAGCTCTTTGGACCTCGCTGGCACACATTTCTTTTGAGCTGCACATCGTGCTTCAGACCTAATCTTCCCTGGTCGAATCTGATTGATTGCTGCGCGGAGCTTCGCGCTTGCTCAGGTGGCATTGTTTCTTGATGCTTGGCTTGCCCGCCCTTTCCCAATTACACCTGCATAGGACCGACCCTGAACTTCACTGAACCCCCCATTTTTTTCGCCAAACAAAACAACATCATGCTTGTGCCCCTTTCGGCAAGGGCCAACAGAAAGGGCCTCCATGAACATGGCGCGCCTGTCAGGCGATCGGTCCACCTCGCTGCCATCCTGGCACTTGAAGCTTGCAGCCAGAACCAAAACGTGGGGCTTTGCAAACGGCACATTTCCAAGGGAGTACTAAACAATGGAAATGAAACAGAGGTACCCACTGCACAACCGCTTTCCAGAGCGGAACACCAAAACACTGCTTAATCAATACAAACCAAAGCCAGTATGGCCAGCTCAAGGCAATACTCAAACTCAAAACCATAATTTACTTGGCAGAGAGGACCAAGAAGGAGAGAAGACAACTGAAGCAATACTAAGCCAATACTAATGCAAGCCAATACTAAGCCAGTACTTGTGCAGCACAAAGCAATACTAAACCAATACTAAACCAACAGTCCCCCAATACTAAGCCAGTAGCAGCCAGTACCTACAAAACTTGGGAAGGCGCATTCGCCCCCCCGAATAGCTTTTCCGGTTTTCTCTTTTGAGCCCCCCGAAAAAGGAAACAAACACAGAAGGGGGAGGGGCCGTGTTTTTTCTCCTCTTGGTGGCCCACACGACAGTGACCCTCCCGACGGGAGAACGTCTGAGGAATTTCACCAGAGCTCCTGCCCTTCCATTCATTCGGATTCTGGGGTGCCGATGGTGCCGGGTGGGCTCCTGAGGGCCAATCAAAAACCGAAATATACCGAAATCCTTTTTCCCCCAGTTCAGGAATGCCCCGTTCCTTTCGGTTGCGGATCTTGATTTTCTAGACCAAACTGTTGAGTTGGCTGCTCTTTTTTTTGTTTGGTCCCAATCCCGCCAAAATGATGGTGTTCTTTTTGCTCTCCAGCTTAAAACCCCCCAAAAAGGTGCAACGCCAAAAAAAAAGAAAAGAGAGGACACTCCCCACATGCTGGTTGCAGCAGATCTAGATTTTCTGGAGTTGCCATTTTGGAGTGCTTTTCTCTTTCGAGTACCCCTCAAAATGGCGTTCTGTTTGGTCCTAAAAAAAGAAACTTAAGCAAAAACCGGGGGTGCGCCCCCCAAGAAAACAAACGAGACTCCCAAGAAAGACTTTTCGGGACCGCCCGCTCGATCTCTCGACTTTCCGGTCCTCTGGCGGCGCCAAGGACCGCAGCACTTGTGGCGGCGGCGGCCCGGTGAGGTTCACCGCCTGGCGCCAGGCGTGCGCTGCCCAAGGTGTCGAGGCGGAGAGGGGGGTCCGGGACCCAGGTCCATGGATCTCGTCCCCATAGAGACAGCCACAAATGGACTTGGTTGACGTTGGAAGGGCGCAAACATTTAAAACTTTAGCAGTTAAGTGTGGTTTTCAACCACTAAACCACAAATTCAGCAAAACTGAGCAAAATGTTTCCCAACAACGACCATGCCCCAAAAGCCCCTTGCACGTCCCCGGAAAAAGGGACGACAGTGGCGCCAGAAGTGGAGATCTCCAGAAATTCCAAAGTCCCCCCCCCCAATTTTCGGAGTTTCAGGGGTTTGGGGATGCCGCGAAAAAGGTGATCAGTTTTTCGAGTTTCCAGGTCCCTTGGGCAAGCTGCACGCTTGCTGGCCGAAGGTGACCTGTGGAAGCTCCGCTGGGAAGAGTTCCTTGACTGAAGGCGGTCTCATGGGGCGGAAACGAGCCGGCCTAAACAAGCTTATGTAACGATATGACAAGAAACCTCCACACACCGGTAGGAGTGAGGAAAAAAGCATGCTACACATGCAATTGCATTAGGATACCGTCCCAGAATGATGTTTTGGACACAGTGGGGTGAACGAGCCTTTTTCCTCCCCGCTTTCACATACCACTCAAAGCCGCCCGAAACGTAGGCGCTTTCGTCTCTCTTTGCTTAAGCGATCACAGCTCAGCGGCTTGTGGCTGGCTCATGCATCCCCATCGGCCGCTGATGCGGCGTTAAGTAAGGAACCCGCAAAAAGCCGCTCGAGTGAGCGGGGCATCAGCGGGGCACCTCGCCTCAGGAAGACCATGAAGACTCGGTCGCGAAGAAAATTCCTTCCTCACAAAGTCTGGCGCGCTCCTTCGGATCCAAGCTGGCTTGCTGGATCACATCCTTTGCCCTGGACAGGAACTCCGGATGCAAAAGCACGGGGCCGCGCATTTGCATCAGCTGTCGCTTTGCCGGGTTGCCCTCCTGGTGCATAAGAACGGCACACAGCAGGCCCATCTGTATCATTCCAACATATGCCCATCGGTGCATGTCAAACAAGAACTGGTCCACGGCATCATCCCCCGTGTCCGCCTGGCATGCAGGGTTGGGCCAACCATCATGCGCCCCCATGCTGTTTAAACCACTAACTATTGTTTAACGTCCCCCTTGAGATTCCCTTTTAAGGCAATTTTAGCCCAACCCTGCCCGCATGTGCTGCAAATAGCCCTGAGCGAACTGGCGCTGCGACTCCATGCTCGCAACGATCTCGCGGCTGAACCCGCACCGAAACCTTAGAAAACGGAGATGCGAAGCGAAACCTCCTCCATGCCATGGTGAAGACTTCTTCGAAAAGGAGAACAAATAAGCCCAGGTGATATCCCCAACAGCCCAGGTCATCCTCTGCTCTAGAAAACGGTGTGGATGTGCCTTTTGTGGATTTCACCTGTTCTTCCCCCTGTTGATCCTTTTCGAGTAATCTTTTATATATAGTATTAGTACTCTTTTAATATCCCACACGGGCTGGATCCACAAAAGCCACATCCAAACCGTTTTCTAGATCTGCAACCCTCCGGAACCCTCCCTGAAATCTGCCCCAAACGACCCCGAACGAGGTTATGTGGGGTCGAAGACCCCAAATCGTTTCCAGCTGTGGAGGGGAGGGCCGGGGGAAGCCGAAAAAGCTGAGCCAAGGCTCAGCATCAAGACCAGGTAAGCCAGGTCAAAGCCGGCGGGCCCCAGCAAGGTCATGTCAAAGTCAATCAATCTCAGCTCCCCCTGTGCTGGAACCACCCCGATGCCAACATGCTTCTTGGTTTTAAGAAGGGCCAATGGAAAGTCCACAGAAGCCTTCGTTTTGGGCATGAAAAATCCTCAAGCCCCCACGAAAGCGGTCAACCCCCCAACGAAAATGGGGGCGTCGACTCTACGAAAAGCTGAAGCTGGAGTAGAGAATCCTCACACTGAAGGATTGTCATGTGTAAAAATGGTGGGAAAATGGTGGAAAATGCGGAAAAATGGTGGCTGTAACGACCCCTATGCAAAATGCGTCTCCGCTTCGGGGGTCCAATAGAAAATCCACTGTCCCAAAAAGTTAAAACGTCCAAAGATCCAACCAAATAGCAATAAAGCTAAAGCGAACATCTGTGAAGGGTTCCTTGAAAACATACTTTGGGGGGTGGTGTCCTTTAACCCACCTTTTGAAGGGGAATTGATTTTTGGAGTATGTCACACAATGGACCCAGCCTTGTGCCACATGATGTTGCCCAAATGCGCATCACCATGAACGCAAACCTGGCTGCATAGTTCACCAAAGGGGCTAAACAGGGGGTCCGGAAAAATTGAAAGCACTTCGCGCTCTTTTGGGCTTCCTTCACAAAAACTCAACACGCTATGGGTGGGCTATTTAGCACCTCGTCACTGACATGGCCGCTTCGGTTTCCGTTCCTTAAGAAAGACTTGGGTCCTTGGGGGGTCCTGAGCTGCAGCAAAAGTGCAGTGGCAGCGGTCAGGCCCGATGGCAGCAAATCGTTCGAGCTCAAACTCCGAATCTCATCCGCGAGAAAGTCCCAGTCGACGCCCTTCTCTTGCATCTCTCGGCGGTTGGCATCTGGAACCATTCCTGGATTCATGGCTTCAGAGGAGCAAAACAGGACATGCCATAAGAAGTTCATGGCCTTTAATTGTCCGGAATTGTCCTTGATGGCCCCTATTCGTCCCTAAATGCAATAATAATAGTCACGATTAGGCTGCAATGGCTCTTCATATGGCTCTGAATCAGCATTGGAGTGGAACTCCCAGTGGCC
Source organism: Effrenium voratum (assembly GCA_963377175.1). Taxonomy (NCBI): domain Eukaryota; class Dinophyceae; order Suessiales; family Symbiodiniaceae; genus Effrenium; species Effrenium voratum. Next base: position 547,646 of record CAUJNA010003291.1, on the reverse strand, counting down.
AAGGTAAGGTTGCCAAGGTATGCCCATATTTCTCAAAGTTGAGGGTCGGCGACACGTGTTTCCAAGAATGACGCCCTTTGCCCTGTTCCAGGTCGGACCCCTTCTTCCGACAAGAGCCCGACGAAACCTTCAAGTCGCGGCGCGGAAGAAGCGCCAGAGGTTCCACACCGCGGCCCAGGACCCGTCTGACAGTTCCAACCTTGGCTGGAATTAGGACCCCAACAAAAACATTATTATTTGTTGCCTGGTTAGTGGAAAAAACAAAGGGAACCGAACAAAAAGCAAACATAAAAGTAAACAGGGGAAGTAATGCTGGGGAAGCAACGTGCCCTCTTCCACCAGGCGCTGGCTCAATGGCTCGAACCAGGTGGTGCTGCTGCTGTGCAGCTTCCCGTAGAGCTGCCCAACCTACCCAAAGACTGCCAGAACTGGAGCCCTGCGGAAACAAAACACTACTCACTTCCTGAGTGGACCGGCCAAAAAAGTGCAAACTTGTTTTTTTCCCCCTAAAATGGTGCTCCCAAAAGGTGGTTAAAGTCCGAAACGGAACTCGGGAGGTGAGACTCACATCTGCCTCTCGATTTCACCTTTAACTTCCCCGCAACCGTGCAAAAGCTGGGTGAGGTAATTCACCCTGCGCTTGGAAGTGCCGCATGGCGTGGCACATGGCAAGCGGCACATACTTCCCGCACGCCCATAAGGGGACGCACTAACAGGAAGGCCCATGCCTGCGAACCGGATGAAGGGGACTTCAGCCTCCGAAAGGGCAGGCGAAGATCTGTCGCCATGACAAGACTCGTAAAGGAGAGATCTGCAGGTTTGCAGGCACGGAGAAGTAGACCCAACAAAAGACGTCCATGGCGAGCAAGGCCGAGACTGCCAGGTCCTGAAGAACTACGAAGAGCTTGAACTTTGGGAAGCGCCCGCCGCAAACTGAGGCCTCTTGCAGCTCCGCAAGCAACTCCACGACGACCAGGCCACCATTCAAGGTGGCGCACAGCTAGAGGGGAAACGCAGGGAAAATGAAGGAAGTACAAGGGGAGAAAAGCGCAGACAGGTGAGTCAAGTCTGGCAACAGACCCTCTCTCACAGTCTGGTGTGATGCGTACGGCATTGACAAGAGGTGTAGTTACACCTTGTTTGGGATGTAAGAAGGTTTTAACTAAACGTTATCGGAAAAGACTCTCTCTCTCTCTCTCGTGCTGGGAGTTGCTCAAAATGGTGGACCCCAGTTTGGGTTGGTATCCAGCGAGGGGGACCAAAACAACCAGCATTTTGGGGACCCGCTTTAGAGAAACCCCCCCTGCAATTCCGAACCGCCCCACATTATGAGCACTTTCTGGAAACTCAGACTGAGCCAGCGGGCTTCTGGTGCTTTCTCTGGCAGCCAGAGGAAAAAAAAATACGAGGATTGGCCGCAGCCTTTGCCCAAATTTTACATGGGGGTTTATGTCCACCAGTCATTTGGGAGGGCCCATCTGCCATGCTTGCAAGGTAGTGGTTTTTGAGCTCTGACATGGTGCAGGTCAGAGCGGACACCAAGCAATTTGCCATGGTGATACTCCTGTTTGCTTGGAGTCGGGGACGGTCATCAAAATATATCAAAACTTGATTGAACATTTGAACAGCCAGCGTAAGGGTTTTCCTTTGAGTGGCCCAGAGTCGGAGTTTTGTGGGGCTGTTGGGCGCCTGGAAAAGAACTGCAGGGCTCAGCTCATCTGCGGACAGCGTGCCGCCCTCCAGGAATTCGTTCACCAAAACAACCTGCCGAAGGTGAAACCGAAGGTCATTTGGTGTCTTTCAAGGGCACCCCTTTTGGGAGAAACCAAACTGACACCACCCTTTGGTAAGTTCCCAGGTTCGGATTGGTGCTTTGACTTGGTTCTTGAAGAGGGATGCGAAACCCCGGAAAGTCTGGACCACCAAACCGCCAATCCAAACCACCGATTGGAGGGAACCTGATTTTCTAGGTGCCCCAATTTCCGGGAAAAAGCATGAAGAAAACACACATTTGAGGACTGACATTTTTTGACAGTGGGCCAATCCGACTTTCCAACCCCTATTGGAAAACCAATATGAAGGCGATCCGTAAACAACCGGTGATACGCTGATCTTAGTTGTCTGTGCCGGATGTCCAGGCGAGATTTCACCAACCTGAAAGAGGGACACTTTGCCAGAAAGCAATCTCCCCCATGACAAATCAATCTGTCGAATATTTTAGAGGGGGTCCCTCCAACAGTAATCGAGTAATGACGCCCCACTAAAGGGGACACCCCCCACCCCAAAAAAAATGATTTCATCTTCCCCTCCAAGTAATGATGCCCCACTAAAGGGGACATTTAATCAACACTAAAGGGGACCACCCCCCCAAGGTTGACAACATCTGGGGTCGACATCCGGACTCGCCTTGCCATCTTCCAGGTTGATTGTCGCCAGGTGTGCGGGGCCAACGCCTGCTTCGCCCAGTGCCTCCTCTGCAGAGACTTTGGTCAGTAGCTCGGTCCCTGTCCAGGAGGGGATGCTCACAGCAACCCTCTGCTTCCCATCATCCACCTGAATCAAAAATACCCAGGCCGGACGAAACGCTTGTAAGCAATCGCCATGGGGAACTATGAGAAGCAACAAAAAACAAAGGTTGACAAATGCTTGCGGAGGCGCAAAATAGACATGGTGCCATTCTGTGTCTTGAGAAGCGGTCACTTGCAACTGGTGGCCTGACTCCAAGTAGCAGGGCAAGCTTTGTTGCAGAAGCTGTGCCAGAGCGGATGCATCCATTGCTTAAGCCACGGGAGGAACGGCTGGGGCGGACCTCACAGCAAAAGCCTTCTGCAACTGCCTGCAAGCATCTTAGACGATTCATGAAACTACCCTCATGCGGTGATTGCATGTCAGGGGCTGCAATGCTCACGCCTCAGCCGGGAGCCATTCTCATATCACGGAGGCCCCCTTTGCAAACGTGGGAAAGCAAGAGCGTTGCCTTTAGCCGCGCCGTGCCGCGTGCATTTGCTGTCAAAAGTCGGCTGCATGAGCCAAGGGCGGACGGGTTGCTGTCTGCTTGCCATGCTCCACTTGTAAGCCTGACATCAAAGATCCAAGTAAAGGACCCACGTCATACTGGGCCCGCTTACCTTTCGGTGAGCTTGCCATCTCAGAACTCTGCCGAATGGATCGAACACGTGTCAGTGACCCAAGTCACACGTGCCAATGCAAGTCACAGCTTGGCGGCTGCAAACTCCCCGCCCCGGTCCGGCGGATTCAGCCCACGAGTCATGGAACGAACATGCGGGGCCCCCTCTGGAAACCGCCCAGGTGACGCCTCCCGCACCTTGCGCAGCCATTCCAACCTAGGGGGTTCTATTGCGCGTGGCCTCCAAAAAAAAAGAAGGCAAAAACGTGTGGCCCACAAGGAAAGTGAAATGACTCGGACAACATAAACATGCTTTTGTTTTTTATAGCCATAGTTCTTGAGGAAGCGCATCAAGAAGCACAAAAGGGGGTTGAGCAAGAGCCATGGCTTCTGCACATTATTTGAGCTCACATCCGCTCCCATCCTTGCTGGGGCAGTCTGCCAAGTCATGTTGAGGCGAGGACTGTCTTGATGTCACATCGCTCACTTCATCCTGCCAGGGACGAGCAGTGCCGCCATCACGCAATCACGTAGGATGACGCCACCCAACAGTACCTTTGGCAAAGATCGGCCGCATCCTCGCCCCGAACTGCAAATCATGAGGCGCCCCTTGGTGATGATTTTCCCTTTGCCCCTGCGAGTCGCAGAAAGCCGAGCCCCTTCGGACCCCCTACCATAGGCTTCGTCCTCTGCAGAAGCCATTCGGTGGCAGGTTGTGGCTTGTGCATGGTGCACATGGCCCACTGCTTGGAAGGCTCTTGAAAGGGCAGTCAACAAATGCGATTTGGAGAAATGGTGAATTTGGTGAAGTGGGGTTGAACAAAAGGTCCGGTAAGCATGAGGAGACCATTGGCGAAACCCGCTAAAAATGTTTTTGCCCCACTAAATGGGACAAGTTCCCCAGAAATGTGTGGGCCAGTTAAACTGATCCACCGCCAAGTGGAAAGTTGGATGAAGAACGCGCAGCACATGACTGTCAGGATTGAGCCGTCGCCTGCATGACTCGCAGTCAACCGCCCGCAACACCTCTGCGTGTTTGGACCACGGCGTAGCAACGCTTCACGCTGGCATACCAGAAACATCACCTGGAGGTCTATGCTTACAAAAGTTTCTGACAATGCACGGAAAAGGGCCACTGCTTTTAAGCGTCCTGGCGTTTTTCCCGAGCCAAATTCCTAAATGAGAAGTTTTGCAGTCTTCACTTTGCACGTCGACGCCGAGGCACAGCCTTGACGCTGGCTGAGGCGTCTGCCTCGTTCGCGCTTGAAAATAGCGGTCCCGTGCTCGCCCAAATCTGAACGTCTCCGACCAAACCGCACGACCCACGCACCAAAGCATGGCGTGGAGTTCGCGTTCGCAGCTCCAACTAAGTAAGTGAGAATGAAATGCCACATTGATCCATGTGGCAGGCTGACTTTCCGGCAGAAAGCGCCATCGTTGACAGTCTGTCGGTTGTCCGTGATGTGCTTCGACTACGTCTGCTTCGACTACGTCTGCTTCGAGGAATTGCTTGAAAATGCTTTCGGGATACTCGGTGTCTGCGTGTTTGACGCTAGCCTTCGGCGCGGTTATCGCCTTCGAGGGCATCCGTTGACTGGCATGATTGTCTTGGCGAATTTCATCTTCGAGTTGCGGCGTTGCCACCGATTTCGTCTTTGCCTTCCCTGTGTGCACTCATCCTCGCACAGCCTGTCTTGAAATGCCGCCTTTGCCAAATGTTGGTTCAGTTGCTCTGTCTTTGATTTTGTGCACGCCTGGATGCTGCCTGTGACCATCTCCCCCCGCAGAAAAACAAACAGGATCAAATACCTCCTTGCACAGGCGATGGCAACAGTTCCCGCGTGGCAACCCTTGCAAAAGAAGAATGTCCGAATGTCTGGCGGAAGGCTTCACGGCCATCCCAGGTTAACCAAACCAGGTCATGCGACGATTGCTGAAAGCTCATTTTGGCAACAGCGAGGCCTCCGGATTCACCAACTAATGCTTCCAACATTGGTCTGAATGCCCACTAAAAGGAATTGGACCCCCAATTAATCAACCAGGTGTTTTTTTTAATCCGGGGTAAACATTATCATCCTTCAAGCTACCCTCGTTGCTGAAAACACAAATCGGATGTCATCTACACATCCCAAAGCCAGGCGCCTTTTCGATATTGAAACTAATCCCACCTTTGCCAACCTGTCCAAGCGGGGCCCGCATACAAGCTGAGGTCAGTCCAAAAAATCAGTGCAGGATCTTCTAAGCAGGTGGCTTTCGGACGCATCCTTCAAGGAACCCTGCAGAACCCATTGCACTTATGGGTGTTTCTCCAAATGGCTGTGGGTCAAACATAGGTACCTAAAATGGAACCCAGGGAAATGGAAACATGGACTAAAACCTGCGGTCCCCCGGTGGTTTAATTTCGACCCATACCCAAACTTGGTTGCTGTTGCCCCCCCTGCAAAAAGTGAATAACCTTTTGGTGGTGTAGTGGGAAACGCCTTGATTTCAACCAAAAAGTTGAAGTCTAAAGATCCAACCCAATGGCAGTCAAAGCAAATAGTTCGTAAGAGACTGCTGCCTACACACTCTTCTTTTCGCCCCCGGGAAGCGCAGCAGTCGCTTCCGCATGGCGCTGCTGCAGTCCTCGCAAGCTAAGGATGTCGCAAAATGGGTGTGGGTCGAAATGAAACCACCAGGAATCGGACCACAGGTTTTAGTCCAAGTTTCTATTTACCAGGGCAACCCATTTTGGGTACATATTTTTGACCCACAGCCATGTCCCAAAAAAAAATCGGAATCTGACCCTCAAAATGGCGAAGGTTTCCTGTTGGCCTCCCTTTTCGGCCGGCCTCCCACTACAAACCAACCAAAACCCCCAAGAATGGTGGGGGGGGTCTAAAAATAGGAGTCGGTCCCTGCACATGGGAATCGGCTTCCTCTTGGTTTGCCTTCAAATGCCAAAGAGGGGCCACAAGATTGAGAAACTCCCAAAGATCGAAATCCCTGGCGGGGAATCTCCGGCGATTCAGTCTTACAATCATAACTAAATCCCGCGAAACTATTGCGCAGTCGGACCAAATCCTTTCGTAACCCCAAAGGAAGGAACAAGAGTTGCCCATGAAAACCACGGCCCACAACTGCTGCCAAACGAGGATAGCTGATGTCTGGCGTCAAACGCAAATCCGAAGAACACCCCCAATTGGAGATCAATCGCATGCCCAAATCAACTTGGGCCTTTCTTAGAATTCAAGACGCCCGAGGCTTAAGCAAGTTGCTCTTTTTCAGCCTTGACTTCCCTCAGCCACACAGTTCATGCTGCTTTCATCCCCGCTGAGTCCCACTGAGTCCCGGGCAGAACCGTGCGCGGCCAAAAGCTCTCTGACTTGATAGGCGGGCTGGCGCAGGAGAGTTCACGGTTAACATTTGGGTACGGATGCCCTAAGCGCCAAGTACAACTCACGAAATCCCCGCAGTTCAAGAGAGCCCCCTTTTTTTCCCATGGCTACTGGGCATCTGAGTAACTGCAGTAAGGGGGTCTAACCACGATATAGAAGAAGCACAAAGAGCCATCTCGATCTCCTCTTCAACTGAGTACTTCTAAGCTCCTCAGTCTGTCTCTGGCACCGATGCACGCGTCAAACTGAGACTTGTTGCAACCCTATAGGACAGCTTCCTTCAAAGCTGGGGCTGCTTGAAATAAGTTCTGGGCCTCAATCTCGCGGATGAACCGGATGGTGATTCCTAAGACGAGTGGCGCCCATCAATTCTTATCTTCGCCCAGTGGCCTCCGGGGGAAAGGGCCACCTTCCTGATCACTGGCAACTGTTGGCCATCAGGCACTGTACACGCCCAGGCTCAAATAGCTTTGACACTCTCAAAGGCCCACGAAGAACTTTCAGAAGTTGTATGTGGCAAGCAGCATTCCCCCCCAGCAACTCTTCTACTCCATGACAATTCTCGCTTCAGGTAGCTACTGCTAGCTACTGCTCTGGGCTAGTGCTGCATCTGAGTTCGAAACTCGCTGGCTGCTGCAAGGTCAGGAAGCCTTTCTGGTGCGCCTGCGGGCTGCAAAGCATCCCCAGCTTGATATGCTTTCCGCGCCCCGTTCTGCGCCCCAACTGTGCGCACACAGGCAATTGTGCAGGGCCATGAGGATCAGGCATGGGTATCGAGGCCGGAGCGAAAAAGCGACCACTCGACCGACCATCTGCTTCCCCACTTGGTTTGGAGCCCGGTGGTTTGGTGGCTGAGGGGTGTCTCATTGATGCAAGAACATGGGCTCCAACTCCCCAAACAAACCAATCCAAACCGCCAAGCTGCCGGGCGGCCACCTGGAAAGCCCGGCGAATCGACCCTCGATTTCTCCGGCAGGGCACCAGCCCATCGTGGCGAAGAATCTCCAGCAGCCGGGGCGCCTCCTGAAAAATCCATCAAGCCCCCTGCTTGCCTCTTGTGGGTTTCCCCATGCCACAAGAACCAGACTCAAGCCAAGCCAATCCGAACCAATTTGAATTCAAGACGCCCCTGGCGGCACGTGCCTTAATCATCCAGCTAGCAAAAAAAAACAAGCCGCGCGCAGGGGCGAGGACTTCCAGCGCTGACTTATCAAGGGTTCAATAGTAGAAAATGTGCATGCAACTGCATGGTCTACGTATTATACCGAGCTTGGCTTGAAGGAATCAAGAGGGCTTTGATGCCCACGCAAGAATTCCACTGCGCCAACATCTTGACATCCAAGGAGTGGAAGTGGAATGAAGAGAGGATACATATCTTGAATCAGTTTGTCAAGGACGGGTCGGACGATAGATCGGGAACACATGTGCGGGTAATTCCTTTACCCTGTCTCAATCGGCCACCGGTAGTTCTAGCACCTCCTTCTTGCAAGGATATGGCCAAGGCACATGAGCAGCGCAAAGCCTTTCTCTGCCGTTTTTGGCTTTGCTGTAAAGCCATCTGAAAGGGTGATTGAACCCAAGCTACGGCATCAGATGTCGTCGTTCGCGCAAGAAAACATGGCCAAGTGCCATGTGCAGGCTTCACAAAAGCCTTGTTGCGCAAAGGCACAATTACTCAGAGACTCCGCCACTCAAAGCGGCGCCTCATTCTCTGTCACCTATTTGTAACCGTCCTGGACGGGGGCACGGCCCGGTTAGAGCGCATGGAAATGCAAGTTGACATGTCTGACAACTTGGATATTGTTCCTTCTATTATTATTTTTTTGGGGGGGGAACCCCTTTTGATTGATTGTAACGGGAAACCACAAGGAACACCGAAGCCAGTTCTGGGTCCCCCATTTTGAGACAAACCCACTTTGCAAGGATTCCTTTCCAAACCTTTTGCAGCTTGATTGCTGGTTTGTGCCGGTATGCTGTGGGACCCCCACCCCCGAACATTACACAACATGGTCAGTTTCCTTTTGGTCTCCAGCATTCTCCAGCTCCGCGCAAGCTGCGATCCAAAGACACACCCGTATTGATCACGCCTCTTTGCCTGGAACACGCTTGACAAGCTGGTTTGCATGGGTACCCTTTTCGGGTGGTTTGCCGGGAAACCAAAAAGAGGACAACCCTGTTTTTGTTTCTTCTTCTTTAAAACAATAAATAAAATCTGTGGCACATACTCATATCACACTGACCCTAGTCTAAGTTCACCAGCCTCCTGAGGTGATAGAAGGACCGCCAGGGGTATCACACCTACTTTGAAAGTAGGCCAAGCTGTTGGACAAAGAAACGCTGGCAACTTTGGCACCCCGACCTGGAGTCTCCATGGCCCTCAAAAAAATAAAATCATTACCCCAATTTCAAGGGCTCATGGACCCATTTTTGAGGGTCATGGCGACTCCTAGAAACCAACACATGGCATGGGTCAGCGTCTTGCGGCACCTGCCCAAGCTTGCGCCTCAGGCCTCCGTCTTCTGCTTCTTCGCCCATCTCGCGCGGTTGTAGTTCAAGGCACCTATGCCCAGAGTTCCAGGAAATGTCCAGGGGCTTCCTTCTTGGGGGCTGGCTTTTCGCTTCAAGGGGGACCTTGCATCCCCCCTCCCCCCCCAAAAAAAATAACAAAAAGGGGAGACAAAAACAGCGCCTTCCAGGGGAGCCTTGACACCAAAAAGAGGCGCCACATGGCGCCACTGGGGGCCCCACATTGCTGCACGGCCTCCCCCAGCGTGGGGTACGGGTGCACGGTCCTGGCCTCAGTGAAGCCCGACATGGGGGGTTGATCCATATTCCGTAAAAGGGCCCAACTGACCATGGGCTTTTTTGAGTAAAAAAAAAAATATTCTCATTTGATATCATGTTCAGGGTAACTCTTTCCCCTTTTTGGGAAATATGTCAAATCTTTTGAGTGGTTGTCTCCAGTGGTCATGTCAGGTAAAGGACCTTTTGATCAACCCCCTGCATGCGCCCCGGCGATCCCACTCCTTGCTTATGCAAGCCACCTTGAGTTGCAGCGTGACCGGTGCACTAAGGTCGCTGCGATTTGTGAAATGCCAAGACGATGCTGGACGGCCAGTGTGAGTTCCGCCAGCATTTCTCCGGCATGTTCCGCCACGATGGTTGCGCCCACAATCTCTTCGCTTCCTCGACGGCACAGAATCTTCACGTAGCCTTCCAGGGATCCTTACATTATACACCTGAACATTGCCTTGTGTATGGTGGTTCCCCTTTACTTTGGTGCAAAAAACATGTTTCAAATGGTTGCAAAATGTATCTTTTAAGGAGCCCTGCCTTCCTTGCATCCTTCCAGGATTGCCCGATCATTGTGCTCAATGCTGGCTTTGTACACCTCCACCTCTACGCCCTGACGACTGGCAAGCTTCTCATTCGACACCCCGCAGGAAGCGACTTCAGGCTCGGTGTAGGTGCAGCGCGGCACGACGACTTCCGACAGCTTGGAAGAAGGAGCATTCACTGGCAATCCTTCATGGGGGAAGATGGCATTTTGCACCGCCATTCCAGCCATGGTCCCTGACATGTGCGTAAACCTGGTGTCGGCCCGCTCGATGACATCGCCAATGGCCAGGATATCCGGGTTGGTTGTCGTCAGGTCATCATTCACCTTCACGCCATTGGGTGAAAACCTGGGTTCATGGTGCCGTTCATTCAGCTTAGGTTCCAGCCAAGAAAACAAAACAAAACCAACAACACACACACACACAAACAAAACAAGCCTAGGTTCCAGCCGTAAAATAAAATCAACAAACACCAAAAGAAAACAAAAGCGAAGCCAACAAATACAACCCAACAAAAACCAACAGAAAAAAACACGACCTCAAAGCGGCCTCTCTGCCAAGGTTGGTTACCCGCTTGGCACATCTTGCCAGGCGACTCCACGCCTGCAGCCTCCAGCCCAAGGCCCTCAACGTTGGCCGCCCGGCCGGCCTCAAACGCCAGCGCCCCCGTGGCTGCACGCATTTTTACCCCACACGATTTGTTGAACTCCAAAAAAAATCAACTCATATACCTAGGGGTTGATTTCTTGTCCATTCTATTCAACCATCGCTCTTTCCAAAAACAGGATCCTTTTTCCCTGGGTTTCTGGAGGTTTTCTAGAAAGAAGGATCCCTGGAAAGAATGGGGAAGCTACCCCTAGAAATATGAAAGGCTGGGCAGAAACTCTGCAGGTTTGCCGTCCAATCATCTAGTGAGGAATCAGACCGTCTGACCGGGGCCCGCTTGAGAAATTCAGTGATGTTTAGCATGAAGCGGAGAGGCTTCGTACGGGCGGTAGCCCTTAAACAAACAAACCAATGACATTTGTGCGTGTTTCCCCCCTCCCCCCCAAATTGGTGGTTTTCTTTTGGTTTCCCTTTGAAAACCCATTTCAAAAGGTAATGTCAACATTTCGCAATTGGTGGTTTTCTTTTGGTTTCCCTTTGAAAACCCACCTCAAAAAGGTACCCTCAAAAAATCGCCAACATAAGCCAACCCTTGCCGTGGCAGTCAGCCGAGCCGCAGCAACCAGCAGCTCGTCGCAAGTGATGGTCTTCTCCTGGCCCTGCACGGAGATGCTCAAGTGGATCTCCGCGCCGGTCTGCGACACTGAGGAGATCTGGCACTTGGTGTAGATTGTGATGCCTCCAAGGTGTAGCAGTTTGAAACTCACTTGGGCCTGCAAATGGAGGTTTGCCTTTCGGAACCTCGAACTAAAAAAATAGGTTCGAAGTGAAGAAAAGGTGAGAAGGCCGGCAAGTGAACAACTCCAAGGCCTCAAACGGCACCAAGGAGTACCCGATGCTTGGCACTTCTACTCGCCACAGGGCCTGAAGTTCGAAGCCTTGACACCCAATGGCCCTAAGAGGGCTCAAGGCCGACTGAATGGCCACAACCTATCATCTCTGCTCTTGGTATGGTGGCGAAAAGCTGACTGTTTTTTTCAGACCCCCAGTAAAAAATGAACAGAACCAACAAAAACACACAAACAAAAAAAAACAACATGCCAAGAACAGTGAAGCTATGCAATCCGCCATGGCCAACATGGCATCTCTGGCCTTCCTCGTCGAAGACCTTGCGAATCAGCAGGGCGGCGTCGTCATCTTCTGCTCCCAAGATTTCCGGCGCCACCTCCAGCACCGTCACCTGGAACGGCTCGGGGACAACGCGGGATGGGACTCAGATTCGCGAATCAAAACGGCTCATCTTTTTGGATCGTCGGAAAAAGCGGCGCAAACAGCTCGGGCAACCTCTACATCTCTATATTCAGTCCTGGCTCGCATTTGTTGCATTGCGAGTTGGGTCGAATTGAACGGCAAGACCGGTGACCTTCCTGAAAAGAAGGATCCCTGGAAAGAATGGTTGGAAGGTACCCCCCATGGTTAGGGCTAGGTCAATCGGGGGGAACAAAAAAACAACAACAACTCCAAGATGGAACTTATCTAACAGTGGCAGCCACAGGGCAATGTTTACACAGGCTGAAAAAGGACATAAAGCCAGACCCCGCCAAATAATAAAAGGCTTTCTCTCGAATCCCAAAGGCGCGTTTCCCTTCCTTGGACTTTTATCGGGCAGGTTTGCCCTTCTCCTCCGACAGGTCTCAAAAGATCCGCCAAGAATACCATTGAACCCCCCAGCCTTGCTTCCGCCACCCCAAACCCCCCCCACCCCCACCCCACCCCCCCACCCCCACCCCACCCCCCCACCCCCACCCCCACCCACCCCCACTCCCCACTCCCCACCCCAGCCCCACCCCCCTTCCCCCCGCCTCGCTACCGAAGCGCCGGAAGGCCTGCGCCATCTCCAGGCTGATGGGCCCCGCGCCCAGCACGCAGAAGCGCTTCGGCAGCTCCGTCAGGTTGAAGAGCGTGGCGTTGCTCAGAAACCGCACCTCCCCAGAGCGCTTCGGCGGCTTGTTTCTCGCTCGCTCGAAACCCCGTTTTCCGGAACGCGGGGTTTCATGGAACCCCAAAAAGGAACCTCTCAAAGGCCCCGGGTAGGTGGAACCCCAAAAAGGAACCTCTCAAAGGCGGCGGCTCGAAAAATGGATGGAACCCCAACCAGGGCCACCTGTCTGAACGTGAATAAGGTCCACCAACCACTTTGGAGGGGTTCCCTATCAAATTCATGGCCATATGGCTGTGGTTGAAAAATGGGGTAACTCCCAAAAGGCAACCCGGGGAAATGGAACCCCAAAAAGGAACCTCTATGGCTGCGGTTCCAAAAATGGATGGAACCCTGAAAAGGGAACCCTTGGCAGATGGCAAAGCCTAAAACCTGCGGAACTTCCAGGGCAAACCAAAAATGATTGGATTCCGACTTTCATGGTTTCAAGCGGTGCAGGATTTTACCCACCCACGGTATGGCTGCTTCTCACAATTAGGGGTTTCCCTTTACAACCATCCAAAAAGGGGTTCCCGATCTTGAGAAACACCCAAATATGGATGCCTGTGCCTAATGGGTCCCATTTAGCACAGTTTGGCAACGCTTGGGGATGGGATTCAGAAGTCCCCCTGCTGAGACATGCTCCCAATTGTTTAAGGCCATGTTTTGGTATTTCTCAAACAAGAAGAAAAAGCAACACCCTAAACCTGGCAGTTGTTTCCTTATTCCTTGCGCTCTCCTCAGGCCTACTGGTGTCATTTGCCTTACTGGGCCCACACAGGGGCATCCGGAAAGTAAAGCGTTCAGATTCTGGCTCTTTTTCAGCCGGGCATTTCCCAACATAGGGGATCCTTTCAGTGTCAGTTCTTCCTTGGCCCGCGCGGAAGATCAGATCTTCCGCCTCCCCCTGTTTTGCTGGGTACCTTGCTTTGCGGTGGGTTTGCGAGCCGAGGCCAAAGGAGGACCCCAACTCGGGGTGAGAAACATCTTGCGGTCCTTTGGGAAAATGGATGGGTTTCCCTGGTAAATGAGGGAAACCAGGAATCGCACTCCATGTTTCAACCAAACCAACCCAAAAAGGACACCTATGGTGAGAAACCAATCCCAACTGGTGGGAAGCGGATTGTGTGCATCCACAGGACGGATATGCGCCGGTCTGGAGATACCATGCGTTGGGCGCAACCCTTTGCCCAACCGGAAGTTCGATCCACCAGGCCAAGCAACATGACGCCGCGGGGAAAACACCTTTTTTTTTGAGGTGTGCATGGATGGTGACGGAGACATACCCATTTAAGGACGAATACCACCAGGAGACATGAATGGATGGTAACACCCGCAGTATTGGAGGTGCACATTCCGTCACACATGTCATGTGCCAATGCCCAGTTCTCTAAGGACTTCAGGCCTCATCGACAGGGTCAACGCGAACAAGCCGTCTTAAAACCACAATGACGTCTAGATGGGGTTCCCTATATTTCCCCATAAAAAAAGAAAGAAACACACAATGGACACTCACCTCAGGCCCTTCAAGGTGTCCAAAACAATGTCACCAGAAAAACCCAGAGAGCTACCCCCCCCGCTCCCCCCCCCTCCCCCCAAACCCCCCCCCCATCCCCCCAACCCCCCCCCTTCCCCACAACCCACCCATGATGTTCGATGCTTTTGAAGGAGCTCCCCTCCCCCCCCCTACCCCACCCCTCCTCCCCACCCCCGCCCCAGAAGCCGCCTGGTCCAGCCCCTTGATGGGCGGCACCTTGGCGCGGCCCCCGGTGGCGATCACCGCCTTCCGGAAGAAGAGGCGCCGCCCCGCCACGGAGATCTCGTTCTTCCCCACGAAGCTGGCCGTGCCCATGTAGACGTCCACCCCCGCCTGCTTGGAGGTCCTCAGAGAAAAAGAAAAAAGAACTCGGAGCTTGTTTTTTTGGCCAGGGGTCGTTGTTTTTTTCCTGTAAATGGCTCACCTGGAAAACAAATCTCCAACCCCAAGTGCCAGGGCTTGACTTATTTGTTAGGGGAAACCCTTTTTGGTTGGTTTCAAACGGGAACCAAAAGGCAACCAACCATATTGGGGGTCCCCCTATTTTGGGACAGACCGACGGGGGTGTTTCGACAGGGCTCTGTACAAACCAAAACTCTAAGCTTTGCCGCGTCTGATTTTTCTGCCAATGGCTCACCTGGAAAGGTCCTCGAACACTAAACCTATATAATCTTGGGCGCGATACTTTGTTTGAATGGTTCGCCTGGAAATTGGAGAGACCCTTCTTTCGGGTTTCCTCACACCGATGGGCATTCCTGCACCTGGAAACCAGCGGTTTCTGTCGAATTTTCAGACCCCAAAAGGATAGCACCAAAAAGACAAGGAGTCCCTGGACAAATCTTGGTTGACGTTGGAAGGGGGGGCAAACATTTAAATTTTAGCAGTTAAGTGGTTGGATTTCAACCACTAAACCACAATAAGCAAAATAAGCAAAATGTTTCCAAACAACGAGCATGAGGAGTCCCAGGACAAAGAAACGTTTCCAGAAATCGAGCTGGCTCAAGCTCTGGCCTTGTCTTTTGCTGGCCGCCGATTTTTCTTCCAAAGCGAAGAAAAAGGCCCAACGACCTTCAACCTTCCGAAAAGGGGCGTCATGTTTTTTTACCTCTGTGCAACCAACCCCCCTCCCGACTGTTTTAATTACTCCCCCGAGGTTCTCGTGGGAATCCACCGGGGCGATCTCGGCGCGCAGCCGTCTCATGCGGGCCATGACCTGGCAAAAGCTGCAAAAGCCTTCCAGTTGCTCAAGTTTGCATGGAAAACATAACAGTAATGTTAACCCCGGATCTAAGTAGAACCCCTGGTTGATTTTGATTGGGGGGTGTCCCCTTTTAGTGGGGATTCAGACCACTTTTGGAGGGAACGGATCTAAGCAGAACCCCTGGTTGATTTTGATCGGGGGGTGTCCAATTCCTTTTAGTGGTTGGATTCAGACCACTTTTGGAGGGGTTTTCACCCCTTAATAGTGGGACGGGTTTATTAATCCGGGGTCAACAGTACTGTGGGTGGACGAAAATCCATTTCGCACCACGTTCAAAACCATGGTTGAAACCATTGTTCATTGGTATTTGCAGGGGGAATCATCACTTCAGGGTTTCTTAGGTGGTGCAGGATTTCGTCCATCCACAGTATGTCCAGTAGTAGATAGATTCCTCTTAAAACCGACAAGGAAAATGCAAACATGCTCTTAAGCAAATGGAAAAACACAACGACATGCTACGACCAATCTCTGTTCAACATCTTTCGCATGGGACATGGTTCTCAACATGTGCAAACGGTGGTGCTCTGCTACTCCAAGCTCTTCCACCGCAACTCGGCCCAGGCATGTCACTCTCTCCTACCCCTTGCTTTTTCAACCCCTGACATGCAAATTACTCAGTTCCTTGCCCGACCAAGGTCTCCCCATGGCAATTTCTTCTTCTTCGGCACAGACACAACCAGGGCATGAGATCAAAGTGACATGCTCAAGACGACCAAAATGGTAAAGGGAAATCACCCGATGTAACCCTGAGCACTGAGCACCCCCCATCTGCACTAGCCCAGAAACACCCACAAAAACCAGGGGTGGGACGCGGGATGACTCAGGTCCATACTGTTAAAAGCAGGCAAGTTCCCTACTTTTAAGTGAAAAGGTGCCTGTTGCGAAAAACCGTTTTTTCCTGGCCCAGGCAAAGAATCACCCAATGCAACCCTGAGCACTGAGCACCCCTCATGTACAGTAGCCCAGAAACACCCTCAAAAAGGGCGAGGGATCAAAAACAAACTTATTAGGCATCAAAAAACATGTTTCTGAAGATCAAAAAACTTATTAGGGATCAAGAAAAAACTTATTCTCATTGATTTACTATTAAAAATGCAAAATCAGAGGATCAAATAAAACTCTTCAGGGATCAAAAAACTTATTCATTTCGTGGCAGGCGCAGCACTTTCGCAAGGTCAGGTACAGGTTTCGTGGCAGGCGCAGCACTTTTGCAAGGTACGCTGCGCATTTCGTGGTAGGCGCAATGCTTTCGCACGTCAGGTGTAGATTTCGTGGCAGGCGCAGCACTTTGGCAATGCAAGGTACATATTTCGTGGCAGGCGCAGCACTTTCGCAAGGTCAGATACAGACTTCGTGGCAGGCACAATACTTTCGCAAGGTCAGGTACAGAGTTCGTGGCAGGTGCAGCACTTTCGCATCGCGGCAGGCGCAGCACTTTCGCAAGGTGCGGCACAGATTTCGCGGCAGGCGCAGCACTTTCGCAAGGTCAGGTACAGATTTCGTGGCAGTCGCAATACTTTCGCAAGGTCTGGTGCAGATTTCGCAGCAGGCGCAGCACTTTCGCAAGGTCACCAATTTCGCGGCAGGTGCCGCACTTTCGCAGGGTACGGTGCAGCGGGATAGCCGATTTTGGAGGCCATGCCGGCCTATAAAAACTAGACCACGGTTGGCCCGAAAGCAGAACATCGCAAGCGAGGTCGGCCCAACGCTGCAGGATGCGTTCTTTTTCCCTACACTTCGTGAAGCAAGCGCGAGACAGCACCAGGCAAGGTGCTCTGCGCAAACTGGTCGGTGCAAGTTGGTCTGCGCAAGTTGCTCTACGCAAGTTGCACTGTGCAAGTTGCTCTGCGCAAGTTGCTCCGCGCAAGTTGCTCCGGCAAGTTGGTCCCTGCAAGTGGCTCCCTGCAAGTTGCTCTGTGCAAATTGCGCTCCCTGCAAGTTGCTCTGTGCAAGCTGCTCTGTGCAAGTTGCTCTGTGCAAGTTGCTCTGCGTAAGTTGCTCTGCGCAAGTTGCTCTAGGCAAGGCGCTCTGCGCAAACTGGTCGGTGCAAGTTGGTCTGCGCAAGTTGCTCTGTGCAACTTGCTCTGCGCAAGTTGCTCTGCGCAAGTTGCTGTAAAATGCAAGTTGCATCTTGCGACGCCCGCCCGCGGACCAGGGAGGAATCGAACCCGCGACCCGCCGGTTCCGGGAGCAGGCGCGCGAACCACGAGACAACTCCCGAGGACCAGTTCGAACAACAAAAGTCGCAAAAAACCTTGAGTTTTTGCACCTCGACCACGCCGATTCCCGCAGAGGGTTGCGCGAGCACCGCAGAAATCGCAAAAAAAACCATGGGTTTTTGCACCTCGACCACGCCGATCCCCGCAGAGGGTCGCGCGAGCAGGTTAGAAATCGCAAAAAACCATGGGTTTTTGCACCTCGACCACGCCGATCCCCGCAGAGGGTCGCGCGAGCACCGCAGAAATCGCAAAAAACCATGGGTTTTTGCACCTCGACCACGCCGATCCCCGCAGAGGGTCGCGCGAGCAGGTTAGAAATCGCAAAAAACCATGGGTTTTTGCACCTCGACCACGCCGATCCCCGCAGAGGGTCGCGCGAGCAGGTTAGAAATCGCAAAAAACCATGGGTTTTTGCACCTCGACCACGCCGATCCCCGCAGAGGGTCGATTTTCGTGTAGTGTCGTCGGCACTACCCCGCCGCCCTAAGAAGAGATTTTAACTCCTCGCAAGTCACTTGACTCCTTGCACTTGCAACTTGCACTTGACTCCTTGTTCAAGGAGTCATTGCAAGGAGTCATTGCAAGAGTCATTGCAAGGAGTCATGGCGCAGGAGTCAAGGCAAGGAGTCATTGCAAGGAGTCATTGCAAGGAGTCATTGCAAGGAGTCATGAGAGCCATTGCAAGTTGCAAGGAGCCAAGTGCATGGAGTCAAGTGCAAGTCGCAAGTGCACGGAGTTAAGTGCAAGTTGCAAGTGCAAGGAGCCAAGTGCAAGGAGCCAAGTGCATGGAGTCAAGTGCAAGTTGCAAGTGCATGGAGTCAAGTTGCAAGTGCAAGGAGTCAAGTGCAAGTTGCAAGTGCAAGGAGTCAAGTGCAAGTTGCAATCCTTGCCATGACTCCTTGCAATGACTCCTTGCAATGACTCCTTGCAATGACTCCTTGCAATGACTCCTTGCAATGGCTCCTTGCAATGACTCCTTGCAATGACTCCTTCTTGCATTGACTTTCATGATGATGATTCCTTGCATGACACCTTGTAATGACTCTCATGAGAACAATTCAAGTGAACCCAGCGGAAGAACCCTTCGCCATGCTTTCGGGAATAATCAAAGCTCGCTTTGGCCGCCGCCGCAAGAAGCCGATTTTTCTATCGCGCTCACAGCTTTGCTGCCATACACCGACTTATCACAATGGCACGCATGCCCTGCAAGGAACAACCCTCAAACAAGGCCAAAAGCAATACTCTGAGATGCGCATCTCACTTGTCTATCTGTTCAAGGGAGTGGGTCTTGAAAATGCGATTCATTGCTGCTTGTACCAACAACACGCACCAGAAACTGCGTTGCACAATTGCCGGGAAAATCGCTATAAGCCGGCAAAAACAAACATGCTGTCCCGCAATAAAAGTGAGCTTCAATTTTCTCCCAAGCCTAAGAAAGAAACATGTAAAATTTGCCAACCCGCGGCGCAGAGCTTGACGCAGGCGCAGCATTTTCGCAAGCAGTGAAGAAAAAGACAGAGATATAAACATGAAGAAAAAGGGAGAAAAGAGAGAGAGAGAGAGAGAGAGAGTGAGAAAGAAAGAAAGAAAGAAAGAAAGAAAGAAAGAAAGAAAAAGAGTGATGATCGAGGAAGTGATGATTCAGCAAAGGGGGCGGCAGCCCCAGTCATCATGTTCGAAGAAGTGATGATTCAACAAGGGGCGCGTTAAGCTCTGTAAGCAGAGGGTTGGGGGGGGCGGCAGCCCCCGTCATCATGTTCGCAGAAGTGATGATTCAACAAAGGGTGATGATGATCGAAGAAGTGATGATTCAGCAAAGGGTGCGTTAATAACTGTAAACCTTCTACAAATCAGCGGCGTGGTTGGGGGGGGGTTCCTTCCCTCCTTCCTTCCTTGTTCCCGTGTCCTCATAGGAGTGAAAATAAGTTTTGTTTGATCCCTAATAAGTTTTCTTTTGATCCCTAATAAGTTTTTTTGTTCCCTAATAAGTTGTTTTTGATGCCTATCTCCGCAAAAACCAGGGGTGAAAAGCAGGCAAGTTCCCTGCGTTTAAGTGAAAAGGTGCCTGTTGCGAAAAGCCGCTTCTTTCTCAGCCCAGGCAAAGAATCCTGAGCACTGAGCACCCCTCATGTGCAGCAAAAACCAGGGGTGAAAAGCAGGCAAGTTCCCTGCTTTTAAGTGAAAAGGTGCCTGTTGCGAAAAGCCACTTCTTAAAAGCCACAAAAACTAAAGCCACTTTTTCCCCAGCTCAGGCAAACCGCCCCTCATGTGCGCCAGCCCAGGCACACCCGCAAAAACCCGCAAAAAGCCCCACCCTGCGCCTGTCCAAAGTCGACCTTCGCCGTGGCCGTGAGGCCCAAGTCCATCCTCCGCAGCTCCGCCACCGCGCGTGCGCAGCGAAGCAGCGCCTAGCCGCGCTGCGGCGTGGGCGGGTTGGCGGTTGTGGGTCGCCGGGTCTGGTGGCGGCGTGAATGTGCTTTTCATGGTTGGCGGTTTTGCTTGTGGGTTTGGTTGCCAGGTTTGCTTGTGGGTCGCTGGGTCTTGTGGGCGGTTGGTTGCTGCTTGAGTGTGTTTGAAGCTGGCTTTATTGAAGAGTTGTTGTATGGGTTGCGCTTCTATTTTGTTGTTGGTGGCTGTTGGTGCTACTGCCAGTCACAGAACACGACCAAAAACACTGAGCCTTGGCTTGCGCAATACTTTGCAGGCTGCATTAGGGGCTGAATGCCAGGGCTTCCATCTTGGGCCAATTCACTCAGGTGGTATAGGGGCAACGATGTTCTTTTTCCATGGCTTGGCTTGGGATGGGTCCGCCACGCATTTCGAGAGGTTGCAACGAGGCTTAGGGTTGCAGGGGTGCGAAGGCAAGCCTTTGCATGATGGCTATGCCAAATGTGGAGCGTATCAGTTTACTATTGGTGCGTATTCACAAGCAAAGGGTTGAACGGTTTGTTTCGGAGGGCTCTGGAAGCCGAAAGCTGTCCTTGAGAACCCCGAACACTTCCATGGTCGTTGGCAATAAAGCAGGGTTGTGGGAAATGACCACTTCTGTGATACAACCAAAAGGGCTTCCCAAAGACTAAGACCCCATATACAGGGGGAGATTGCCTTGTATCACAGTGGGAATAAACCCCTCGATTCCACAAACACTGCAATAAAGTCACCAACTGTTGGTTTGCGGCACGGTCCGCCTTGGAGGGCACGCAGCCGACATTAAGGCCTCAGGTAAGGGCAACGTGGTAGGGAAACCCCCAACAGAAAGGGCTCCTCCTGAAGTCCCGTACACAAAACAAAGCGTGGTAAGTCCCTTACCCCCCCCCAAAAAAACTCCTTAAGTCCCTCAAGTGTGGGGTGCTCCACTATTTTGAATGAAGCCCAAAGGGGCAACAAGAATAAAACTGAGCGGGGAGGGGGAAGTTGCTCACCTTGACCTAATTATAACCAACCAAAAGACAAAAGATAATGACCACCAAGTAAGGGGGGAACCCAAAAAGGATTAAATGCACTTGAGAATGACCCAGCATAGCTATGAATTGAGGATGTGGGGCTTTCTGCTTAGTAGTAAATACAACAGCTGGTATTTAGTGCGCTCAACCTGCCCGACAGGAGGGTTGTCCAACGTCTTCTTTTCGCAGCAATGAGAAACCACCACAAAGAAAACTCCTTACGTCCTGCACCGGTTGCTTGGTGGTTTTGAAGCGAAACCAAAAGGAAATCTGAGACCATAGTTCCCGGGGGGGGGGGGGGGGGGGGGGGCGCCAACCTTAAAAAAGGCGTCCTGAAGAAATAAACATATTTCCGGCAGTAAAATCGACTCCCTTTAAAACCAACAAGGGGAAACATCTTCTGAAAAAAAAATCTTAAGACTTGCCCAAACACCCAAGTGTGACACACATACAATAGCAGTTGCATGCTGTTGCTGCTTTTGCGGCCTGATCCCTGCCTAACAACCAAAAAACAACGCACCACACTTCGTTGCGCGCGAGTCTGGCTTTGCAAAAGCCGAGTTGCAGTCTCCCCCCGCCAGGTGCTGCTCGATGAGCGCGCTCTTGCAGCCCCGGCGCGCGCTTTGCTTGGCGCTCACCAGACCCCCGGCCCCCGCCCCCACCGCCACCAGGTCATACACAAAGCCCTCCTCAGACGGATGTGCAGCGCCATGTCGTTAAGGAACATACATGAAAACATAATGTTGAGCCCCTATTAATCAACCCCTGTTTATGTAAGGGGGGTGGGGTTTAGTGGGGAATCATCACTTTTTGGAGGGGAACCCCCCCTATTATATAATCAACTGGGGTTGATTAATAGGGGCCAACATCATAACATACCCTTTTTTCTTGATCTTTCTCGGGGGGTCTCATATCCCAAACTGCAATGGATTCCGGCTCCTTGCTCTTCCGGGCGCGAGCTCCTTAAGGCTTCCCTTCCTGAATTGAGAAGACCGAAAGCACCGTCTAAACCAACGGCAAAGCATGCGTCCGGGTAACAGCTCGGACAGGGCGGGAGTCTGCATGGTTTTAGTGGCAATGCAAGGCAACTCCTCCGGCCTTCAAAAAGGAAGTGGAGGTTGATCAAAAGGTTCTTTACATGGGATGACCATTGGAAAATCACTAAAAGGATGATATCATGGTCATTTGGGGGCCCTAAATGGAATATGGATCAACCCAACGCCCACGACAGTGTCCATTGGACTGTCCGTTGGTTCAAGCTGCTGGGCGGTCAGGAGCGGGCCAGCTACGTGGATGAACCGCATCCAGGAGCTTGGCGTTGTGCTCGTCCAAGGGCCAAACCCCCACGTGGCTGCCCTGCGGCACTGGGCCGTCAGCTTTCACTTGCTGCCAGGATTCCGCCATGGAGTCTAGGGTTTGAGATGGCAGGGTTGGAAGGCTGCTCAACGGTCAGCTGCGTGAAGTCCATTTAGGAATAGCCAAGTCTTGCAACAAGTTGCAGGTTTGATTCGTGTTTTCGCAGCGGTCGGCCTAGGTCACTTCGCGATGCAAATGCTCTGCGAACCAGCCAGCCGGCGAAGGGCCGACCAGGGCTGCTTTTCTTTTTTTTTGTGAGGGTACCCTTTTCGACCCTTGTCTCCAAGGGAAGCCACGAAACCCTCCGCTGGAGCCCAGTGGTTTGGAGGCGTTTCGGGGGGTAGCCTCCCATTTTCCCTCAAGAACCGACCACCAATCCACTTAGTCTTGGGGCCTCAACCCCCCAAACCACCAAGCCAATCCACTTTTCTCTTGTTCTTGAAATCGGCCGCAATGCCCAAAAATTCAAGTCGGGGCTGCCTGAGATTGCACGGGTGCATGCGCGTGCAAAGAACCCCCTCCTTTGCCAGCGACATGCCCCAGCGCTGTTCCAGCGTCTGGATCCTCCGCGGATTGTTCGGCGCGGGTGGCGTTGAAGAACCCAAAATACACGAAAGCCGGCGAACATCAGCTGAAAACGTTGCGAACATTCCTCCTGGAAATCCAGAAGCACAAGTTCATGATGAATATGCATTTCTAGGGGGTGATCCCCCGTTCTGTTCAACCATCTTTCAATTTCAACAATGTGCAGCTAAGCAAAAAAGTATCAAAAAAAAACGAGGCAGAATGACATGTGTTTTTCTTCTCTTCCTTTTTCCTCCTGTGGAACGTGTAATAACTCTCACTTGACTCTCATTGGGAGCTCGCCGCGCGGATCTTTGGGCCGACCTTTTCAGGGGAGCCCCCCCACTCCCCCGCTTCACGAGATGATCGATGCGCGCGCCTTTGCTCATCCTTCAAGCTGCTGACCTGGCGAAAAACTTGCTGCCAGGAAGGCGAAAGCAGCAACTGCAATTCAGATGCCCAGTGGCCAGGGGAAACAACGGACACGCTTGTTTCCTTGTTTTTGGTTGGTTGAGTTTAAAGGGAACCCTTCCCCAAAAAAAGGAAAAGAGGGCACCACTGGGCAACTCAAACGACTTGGATTCAGCACTGTCCCCAGTCTCCCCCGCTAAAAGTGACTAACTTTCGTGGGTGCAATGGGGATGTCCAACCAAACACTAGAAAGCTAAAAAAAAGCCCAGGGGATGGCCGGGAAGCACCAAGCTGTGACTCCTGGGATCGGACTTTTTTTTCCGTTTTTTTTTTGGGTTTTTTTATTTTTATTTTTGTCTGAGGAAGTCAGCCATCCCTGGGCTTTAGTCTGCCTGAAATCAACCAAAGGGAGGCCCGGTGCATGTCCACGCACTGACTTACCTATTTCCTCATGTGTTGCCAGCATGCCAAAGCGTCATCCATCCTCTTCCGTGGTTTTGAACCACGAAAGCCGGACATTGGGGGCCCCCAAAGACACATTATATGTCCCTTGTGCCCCCACAAAGGGAGCACGTGGGGGGAAACGTCCTTTGCCAGGGTTTCACCCCTTCTATAAAGGTACCTCTTTATGTATATTCTACATATATATATATACATATCATATATTACTCAGGAGGCGGAGGTAAAAAATGAGCTTGACGATTTGCCTGCCTCGGATCCTCGGATCTCACTCCCTTTCTCTCTCTTCTCTCTCTCTCCCTCTTCACCCACCCACCACCCACCAGACCATCCATCCCCCCATCCAGCACCACCCACCCCCCAGACCACCCACCACCCCACCCACCACCCACCCACCAGACCACCCACCCCCACCAGACCACCCAAGGCTTTCCGCTTTCCACCCACCCCCCGTAAGGCCTCCGTGCCCGGCTCCAAGTGGTACTTGCAGAAGGGCGGCACCAGGACCTGGAGAGCGGAAGCGCCGGCCACATGCGGCCGCGTGCCGTGCCGTGCCATGCGCGCGGGGGAGGCGGGTCTTACAGGAACCCCAATTTGGGGGTGCCGAAAAAAAAAGAACCCAGCCAAAAACCGCGCCTCTCAGCCTGTCTTCCCTTCTTCCTTTGTTTTTGCGGGGTTTTTGGCCCTAAGCTGTTCTATGGCACGAATTGTTTGACCAGGCGGGGGAAGGACTTTGCAGAGAAACCCATAGACATGTAAGTTTGGAACGAAGAATCAATTTGCCTTTCTCCAAGCACCCTGCATCTAGAAAAGAACTGTCTCTCGCTTCACCTGTCCTCCTGCTCAATGCTGGCCGGGAAGGCATTCCTGGAGCTTTGCAATCCCCGTGATGATGAAAGAAAGGCTTGGGTGAACATCGCTCAGGTGACACAATGCCACTGCAGCATTCCGACTTTCCACGCTCTGAAAATGCGAAGCTTGTCCTTTGTTGCTGGTCCCTGTTTGCCTTGACAGCACTTTGGACAATTTCAGAGAATTCACGAGATGCCAGAAAGACTCGAGGTCTGCTGCTGTTTGGCCCACCTGCTCTCTTGCTTGTCAGAGAACCTGTCCAACGCGCAGCTTCGCACTACTCGCAGGTTTGGATTCGTGTTTTTGTTGGGGGGTGGTTGTCCCATTTACCAAATCCAAATCCAAATCTTGTCCCATTTGCCAAGGGCTCAACTCCAAATCCAAGCCACCAATCCAAACCAACTAAACGGGGCCCTTTTCTGGGCAGTTCAAAATGGAGGGTTGGCCAATCCGATTTTCCATCATCCTTATTTCGGGAAACCACTACAAAAGGGACCGGTTCCTTGCGTAACTGACAGTAAGGAAATTAAGGATTACCTTTGAACAGCCGAGCCTTTGGTGTCCACTTCAAACGGAACGAGGCAGCTTTTTGGACACCCCAGAGGCGCGCCAGGGGCCCGACTCGCCGCCAGCAAAGAACTGCACGGGGAAGGCCCAGCGGCTACTCAGCCGCGCCACCTCGATGCGCGCGAGCCGGTGCCTCTCCCAGTCTGGAAAGCAGGCAACATGGGTGTTTCGAGAAAAAAAAAGTAAAAAAACCAAAAAAAACACCTGGGGACCTCCAGGTTCAACATGGGTGTTTCGACATAGAAAAAAGAGCATGGGGACCCGAACCCTCCAGGTGGGTGGCTTCCTTTAGGCCTCCCTGAAAAAACCATCCAAAGGCGATTATGCAATGCGTGCGCGCGTGTGGGCATGAGCGTCTGTCTGTGCATCTGTGTCTCCGGGTGTCACAAAGTGTGTCTCCGTGTCTATGCGTTGCTCCGTCTGTGCGCGTGTGTGTCTGCGTCTGTGTCTCTACATGTTTTTGCGGCCCACACTCAAGCATGAACAGAAAGCAAACTACCAGAACCCTCAATGGACCTGATGCTCAGACAGCAGCACTGGACGTTTGCAAGGTTGGTTTGTCAACGGCTGCAACGCCCATGATAAAACTTGCTGGTGCAGTAGGGGATGACAGTTCCGCGTGCTGTGAATGAACCTGGGGATTCCCACAAGGGAAACCATAGGTCTAAGGGTTGATTCCCCATTCTTTCAACCATCGTTCTTCTCAAAAAACGGTTCCGTTTCCCTGGGTTTCCGGAGGTTTTCTAGAAAGAAGGATCCCTGGAAAGAATGGAAATGGTAGCACTAGAATGGGGGATGGTTTTTCTCGGGGTCATTCCAGCTCATTCCCTGCTGAGAACAAGCTTCACGCTGCCCAAGGCGGCAGCCAGGATCAGAATGTGCGCATCCTGTTCACCGCTGGTGCAAGCCAGTGCTCAAGTCTGAAGCAGAGCATAGGCTTCCGTCGCCTCTAACATCATCCCAAAGCTCACTTTAGAAAAGCCCGACACCTGCCAAGCCAGCGTGGAATGGGGAATGTAGCAGCCGCCATGCAAAGCCAAGCCAACTGCGGAATGGCTGTGGCGACATTTTTGACAAATCCAGCCCCCCGTCCCCCGCGCTCCTTGGCAGCCACTTCCTGGAAGCAACCGAACCGAGAGGCAAGAGAAGCAATGGCACCGTTTGCTAGGTGGATGCTGAAATTGAAAGCTTGAAGGGCCAAATTTGCCTTGAGCCCGCAGGAAGGATTCAGTTGGTCACAAGAAATGTGGGTCATAATTAGAGACAACCTGATTGGTTGCAAAAATGATCTGGCCTCCATATTCTTAACATGTTGCGCCTCCGAAAGTGGTCCATGGCAATGATACCGTGAGAATTACCCCGTCCTGCGCCTTGCTTCCAGCTGCGCTCGCATAGAATCCAAGCCTGACAGGTTGCGCAACCCTTGCCAAACAGCATTGGAAAACGAGTCGTCATTATAGGAACCAACTCGCCTTTATGCCTTACCCCCACCTTATCCCTACCTGGACCTTCCATTGTTACATAAATTTGTGTCACGAAAGAAAAGTGCTCGGGGCATTTATTTTCGCCCAATGATCCAAAAAGTGCTCGTTCCCCAAAAAGCGCTCGTTTCATGAACACGGGCTTCTTGCAAAATACCAAGTGCTACATGTTTTGGATTTGCGCTCGTTTTGCGGGTATTTGCGCTCGTTTTGCGGGTATTTGCGCCCGTTTTGCGGGTATGTTTCACATGTGTCCACGCAACAGGCTATATGAGATGAGAGAAGCCGCCGCAGTAGCCAAAAATGCTCGAATCCAAAATTGTGCCCGTTCCCCCGAAAAACGCCCGACTAGCAAATTTCTGCTACGAAACACCCAAGGGACACAAATTTATGTAACGAATGAAGGTCCAGGTACTTGGTGGTTTGGTTTGGTGGTTTGGACCTTACCGGGTAGCCTCCCTTCAAAAGGAGCTGGGGTGCAAATCTAACGTACCAACCAGGGGTTGTTCGAGGTTTTGCAACCCAACAGAGGCAAACAGCAAGCGGCAAAAAGGAAAAACACAACGGGGCCGCCAAAAAACACAACAAACAAACAAGAAACACATGTGAACACTAAAAAACCACGGAAACCCGAAAAAACAATTCTAGCCTCTGGCTCCCTTGGCTTTGAGGCCGTGACACAGAGAGCACCCCGTCAATACCTCGCCGGCTTGTGCCCGTGCCGAGCGGCGAAGACACAGGACCGCACACCTGCTGGTCCCCTTGTGAGGCGATTCCATGGAAGCGCCCACCCTGAAATGGCGACGACTTGGTAACCCGGGTTAACAGTGGCCTTCTGGGAGTGTTTCTATGTTAGTCTGGGGCGTGCGCAAAACAAATCAAAAAAGCTGCACGGGGAACGTGCAACGCTTCGATTTCTGACTGGGGCTCGTGCTTCGAGAGAACGAGTTGAAGGACCAGCTATGCTCGCCCCAGTGCTCATCCACTGCCTGGGAAGGGAAGCCTCCCGGGCATCAAACTCCAGGGGCCGCCCAAGAGAGGCCGCCCTCCAAGGGTTGTCAATTGGTACCCAAAATGGCATTCTGGGTCTTCAGGGTACCGATTGGTACCCAAACAAATTGGAATGCGTACCCCACGCTTGGGTGAGGATAATTTTTGGACAACTCCCATCGAGCCCGTCACCTCCGGCACCCATAAGCCACGGAAGATCAGCGCCTCGGCTTTCCGGGCATGGACGCATGATGAACCTGATCTTTGGGGAAGGGCTGGCAGCAACAAACTGGCATATATTAACTTAAGTAGACCAATCTCGGATTAGACCTTGACCCTCCCTCTACTTCCATGGTTCTCGACGTGCCTCCTTCCAGTGACAACATGTGACAACTCTTCTGTTTGCAGATATTAACTCCCGAACGCCAGTCTCAAGCAGTCTAGTGCAGTGCTGTGGGTACCTGAGGCCAACACCGTGCCTTTGGGCGCCAGCGGTTCAAGACCTGACTGGGAGCAAGGCGGACACTTGGCAGGGCCCACTTGTGCATTTTACATGTGAGTCCGTTACTTTCGGAAACTCAGAAAGAAGTGTTTTGCGTGTGGGTCCGTTACTTTCAGAAAGAAGTGCTCCGCCACTCAATTTTGGACACCAACCCAATTTGACATGACCGCATTTTCTGGGGCATGTCAAGCCCCGGAACTCGGAAACGCTGATGCCGGGACTGCGTGCTGAGCCCACCTGCCCCATATGACCAGAAGGTATCAAAACGCAGCAAGCAACACACCTGGTGACATGTCCCAAGGGCAACATCCCGAGATCAAAGAAACCCGTGCCTCGGCTGGCACTGCGCGAGTGTCAACTTTCAGCCAGAAACCCATCCGCCCTCCCCCGGCGCAAGAAAAAAGAAAGAGCCAGGCAAAGCAAAGCAAAAGTCAAGGGAACACCTTGGGGGACTCTGGGCCAAGGAGCCACCACAAGATCCCTCTTTGTTTGGCTCCCTGCCTGGGCTGCTTCGCACGGTGTCCAAGGCCTGTACGCTAACAGCCAACTCTCGAACACGCGCCAACCAACCGGGCTGCCAGTCAGCTGGCACGCCAAGCCAAGCCGAACAAGCAGCCAGCCCACCATGGCGAACCAATCGGGTGGGTATCCTCCCCAAAGGGTAATCATCAGCTGTCACTTGGGAGAGCCCCGTCCAATTCTGAATTAGACACGTCCAGGAGTCCACGACCACCAAGCAAGGGCGGCAAAGGCTTTCCATACACATGAGGCTGAGCAGGCCAACAGAACTAGTAGAGATAAGTCTCTCTCTCTCTCTCTCTCGCTCATTTCGGACATAACACCTCGGAAACCAACACCCTCATGCACAACGGCCAGCAGCACAGCCCCTTTGCCTGCAGTGCCGCCATCAAGGCGTATGCCAACACCTGCAACAAATGACACACAGCTGCCTGGTCCGAAGGCTACCTTGGGCAACCCTGTCCAAAATTATGATACTTCCTCTGAGCAGCGGGAGCCACCCCTATGAGCCAAGCCAAGGCTGGTAAACCCTGAGGCCTGGTAACATTTACCTCGGCGAAGCCTACGAGCTTGTAAAACCGCAGTTCGCAATGCACGCCCCCCCCCCAAAAAAAAAAAAACACACACAAAAACTGCATGCGAACCCCCACCAGCATGGTCTGCTCAGGAGCTGGCCGAGTAGGGCCCTCGGGCGGCATGGCTTCACTCTGCCAGGTCTGGGGGCATTCAAACGAAAACACAAAGTTCGCTTTGGGAAGCCCGGTGCAAACATGGTCGACCCAGAACCATGCTTCAAGAATTAAGAAGGCGGATATCCGCAGCCAGTTATGGCGATCGTCCCTTACTAACCTGCATCCACCCGAATCGGTTTTGATTGTTGCTCAGCTGAAGACACACAACTTGCTTTGGGCATCAAGGGGCGTGTTGGATGCAAAAAATATGTGACGTGTCCAGCTACTACAACTTAACCTTCCAGAGTGGCCTAGGAAATTTAAAGGTTCTCGAGAAGCAAACGGAGTTGTCAATCCCAAACAACTACACCTGATCCATCCCTGCACTTGGGGATAGTTTGTGCTCAACCCCTGATTCTTGTGTGGATGCTTAGATGAGGTTTTCATGTCGACCCGGCTTGGAGGAAATTTCCAAGACTTCAAACTGGTCGCCAATTCTGAGGCCTCTGCTGCCATCATGGTCCAGCCTCGCGCGCGCACGATCGGTTTTTCAATGCACCCTCGTAGCTTGTATGGCTGTGGCTGAAAACATATGTACCCAAAATGGGTTGCCCTGATACATGGAAACTTGGACAACCACCTGCGGTCCATATCCTGGCTTAATTTGGACCCACACCCCAAAGTAAGACCCAAATCCATGGCCACAGGATGCCAAACCAAAGGGGTTGTCCCAGGATCCCAAAGCCCCTTCCGTTGGGGTCCCCGGCTTGCTTTGCAGCGTGTGCGCCGTGTGGGTCGCATCCTCCGCCAGCTTCCGCATGCGTTGCCTCGAAGCGGCAAAAAGAAAGGTCGCAAATGCCTGGGCCAAAGATGCAGATCCATTCCATGCCTACCAAAAAGACAAAGGTCGCAGCTGCTACAAATTTTTCCAAGGCGTTTTATCTGCAGATCGATCCCAGGAACGCATGCGTCTCCCTTCTTTTTTTTTTCCGCGGCCGGCGCGGGAAAAAAGAAAAAGGTGGCGACCTGAGAAGCCGACAAGACCTGGTACAAGTGCGGGCAGTCGCTGCAGTACAGCGCCAGCGGCAGGCCTTGCTCCATCCGAGCTAAAATCAAGTTTTATCTCCTGGATGGGGGCGGGTCCATTGAGGAAATCCAGCTTGTCTTTCCTCCCAGAAAGGAAACCAATTCGGAACCACTCATACAGTGGATGGACGAAATCCTGCACCACCTAAGAAACCCTCAAATGATGATTCCCCTGCAAATACCAATGAACAATGGTTTCAACCATGGATGTTGAAAGCGGTGCGAAATGGATTTTCGTCCACCCACACTAGGACCACTCAGAGAGACCCAGCTGAGGCAAGGGCCCACGAAAAGCAGATGCCTCAAGGCGTTGGCCGGCCTCTCTTACCCCTTCTCCGGTCAATTTTCGTTGGGCTGGCGCTCGCATTTGGCTTGTTGGGACACGGTCCTGGATCCTGCCATGAAGTGGACTCCGAGCATTTACAGGGTTTCCGAGCAAATTCCCTTTTTGGAACCTACAAGAGTGGAATCCGATCTTTTCAATGGAGACCGCCTGCAAATTTCTCAACCTTTCGGGAAATCCAGGCAGGTTTCTGAGGGCAAGGATTGGCTCTAGGAAACACGTACTGGACGCTTCACCGCCTGTCAAAAGCCCACGGCTTTTGGCGCCTTCGTGCTTCAAAGCCGCCGAAGGGAAGCTCAGTGCTCCTGGAGCGCTGTCTTGCGGCGTGGACTTTATCTCCCGCGCCATCCATTTGCCATTGAATTGACTCATTTGGATGGCAGAAACTCTTGCAGTGGACAATTTGGGGGGGCGTGACTTCTGGCAAATGTCTCGCTGAGTTGCCTTTTTCGCGACGCAGACCCATATTCTCGAAGCCCCTTGCCCCGCGCGCGCCAAGCCGTTGCCAACTGCCCCGCCTGCCGGACACTGCCGCCTGGCTGTCCCAGATTTGGAATCTTGTTTCTGTCTAAAGAGAAGATCCAAGGGTTTGGCTCTATGGGCATGGGCATGTCTTATTCATTGGGGACCCTTTCTGGTGGATTTACACAAGGACGCACGGAAGTTCCCATTTTAGGGTCGCCTTCTCCATTCCGATCGGCTATGCTCCAACTACTCCAACCTAAATGGACGCAACATGACACGAAAGCCTCCCGAACACCGAGCCCGTACTCCATACCCCCACCCAACAAGCAATCTGGGAGAGCGCCAGAAGCCCCCACCAAAGACGTCTACAGCGGAGAGGCGTCTACATTTGAACCTCGTCCATACCGAACAGAACCGATGTTTGCAAACAAGACGATAGCATCAAACCAAATGGGGAGTTTGGGCTGCGGAGCCCCGTGTTCCCCATTCTGTTCCCAAATTTCAGTTTTCCCCAAGCCAAAAAACGGACTTCGAGGGGGACAAAATGACATTTGAGCTTTCCCCAAGCCAAAAAAACGGACTTCGAGGGGGACAAAATGAAATTTGAGCTTTCTCAAAGCCAAAAAACGGACTTCGAGGGGGACAAAAATGGAAAAGAAGGATGCTATGGAACCGAGAGGAAGAAAACAGAACGATGAGCGTGAAACAGAAAGATGCATCGTCTGATCCAACGATGCCGGTTGAACAGCACGATGCGTTTACCGAGTGCGCGATTGCGAAAATGCGTACCACAAGCTGCACCAAGTTTGGGAATGCGGTTTTGCTCCGGCTTTCAAGTTGGTAGCCTTCACGCAAGCGCCCATCTGCTACTCTTTCTTTCTCACATGCGAAGATACCCGCAACTCAACTTGCATGACAAAAGTTGTGGCGACAAAACGTATGGACGTTCTACCCATCTCCGGCTGGGTTCGGTTCCCCCACGCGCAAAAAACAAAACAAAAAACGCCCGCGCAAGGGCCCCAGACCTCGGCAGCCCGGCAACTCTGGCCGTAGGCCTCTGGTTGCTTGGTCCAATCCTCAGATGCCCCGTGGATTTCCAGGCGAGAAATGGACGTCCCTTTCCTAGTTGGTTGAGTTTGAAGGGAACCCTTCCCCCAAAAAAAAGAAAAAATGGGCACCACTGGGCAATTGGGTCAAGTGTCAAGTTACTTGCTTCCCCCCCAAAAAAAGGAAAAAACGGGCACCGCTGGGCAGTTGGGTCAAGTTATGTCAAGTTGCTTGAATATGAGTGAAAGATGTCCGTAGGATCCCCAGATTGTCCAACTGACCTGCGCCTGTGCCTTCATCTCAAGCACGGAATCAAAATGGTGCGGGCGACATCGCTGGGGCGGGGCTCCGGCCCAGGGAAAGATCCGGGTGATGCTAAACAAGGCACACAGAGTAAAACTTATGGACGTAGGCACCCGACTCGGCTGCCAAGACTCCGGCACCGATAAGCACGTTTGACACGCAAGGCATCTTATCACTTCAACTTGCTGCAAGTATTGTCGATCAGCTGGACAACAGCCACGCCGCCCCGCTAGCTCAGAACCAGAGGTGACATATCTGAAGCCACTGCGTGAGTTGGAGATACATAACCATCTGCTATCTGAAAGGGACTTCCTGGTAATTTGGGGAGTGTAGCCAACGCTCATTTCCCTGGGTTTCCTCCGCAATCCCCCCTACCTCAAGTAGACCCCCGGAACAAATACAAATATCTCAAGCAGTGACAAAGTCCCGTTAAAAAACCAACAAGGGAAACTAAAACCAACATATTCCTCAGCACATGGAAGCCTACCTGAAAACTGGAGGGGGGTTGATCCATGAAACTCTAGAGGTCCATCAGCTCTCTGGTCCTGAAGCTTGCCCCAGCGGGACGGACGAGCGGATGACAGCATCCACCAGTGGCCATGTCTGGCATCTAAGTCTGAGGCGGAACGGCCAGGATCCCCAGAAGCACAGTACCAAACCCGGATGTAGGGCCGATAGGGAGCCCGGCCCAAAACAAAACGACCCACTGGCCACAAGTCATTGACGTTCTTGCACTTGGAAGTTTAACTTTTCGCGGGTCCAACGGACAATCCACGTGCCTTTGTTGCATAAAGTTGAAGTTCAAAGATCCAGCCGTTTCAACCGCCCATACAGTTGAGATGCCCCTGTGCAATTCTATTCCCACCTTTTTGGGCCCGAAAACGGATCCGACCTGGACATCAGGCCACCGGTTGCGCTCCGAAAGAAACAGGGTCCTTGGCCGATGCGGCCGCAGTGCCTTCAATAGCACGCCGTACTCAGAACTGGAGCTTGGTAGCTGGGAGGCGGGTAAGCCGGATAAGGAACCACTGGCCTCAGTGAACCAACTTGCGAGGATGTTGGTACTCGTTTCGATTTGTCAAACGAAACGAAAACCAAGAAGTGTCCCCTGATATGGAGCCGTGTCATGTTGCTGTGCTAAAAAAAAGAAAACAGGATAAAACAGGCTAAGATATAAGGACCGTTTGGAATTTCTTTCAGTAGGTTCAAACCAAAAAAAGAGTGTGAGAAAGATGGGAAACAACTCCACACCACAAATGATGCATTCAAACGGTTTCGTAGATGCAAGCGTAGCCGCGGCGGATAACAGGCTGCGCCAGCTTTCCAGTGAGCCTCAGCGCATGAAATGGGACCAAGTGGGGGTTGATCAAGAAGCTCCTCATGTGATGACCATTCCTGAAAACCACCTAAACAAGTGACTCTCGCTCCATACAGGAGAACAAACAACATGGTCACTTCGTAGCCACAAATTATTGCACAACCCCGAGTGTTCATCTTGAAAAACTGACCGATTGTGGCTAGCGGCGCCGTGCGGCGAAGGAGCATAACCTCAGTTCGAAGCGACACTTTGGCCAATGCGGCAGTTGAACATACAAACAAAAAGCACTGCAACTGATTCACTATCAACTTTGAGATCCCCAACAAAAAGCCTGCACGGAAAAGGTGATTTCTGCCAGGTGGCGCGGCAATGCATGCAAAGCCCAATGCACTCGTATGGGAATGGGGAAAGTGGGCCGTTTCTGCGCAGCCTCCGCCCAACAGGGACCAATTGGTGGTTTGGATTGCCAGTTCGGTGTTTATGGAGGGGTTTCCTATCTACCCTCTACAAAAACCTCCAAACCACCAACAAGGTAGGGGTAACCTGATTATGCGTTTCATCCATCACTTCGCTCTAAACGAATCACTTGCAATACTTCGCCTGGCGAAATTTGAGATCTATGTGTCGTTTTCCTGGTGACTTTTTTGGGACAATGGCTGCCCAGGATTGCTCCTGGCGCTTGCCACCTGCCGCTTGGAACTGCTACTCCCTGCTTAAAACAGCTTGGAATGGCAAACAGCCCTGACAAATGCAGCACACAAGGCGCTCGCACAATCCAATCCGGCATTTTTCTTGCACCACCCAATTGCTCTCCGGACGGAAATCAAGCGGCTCCCCCCCCCCCCCCCCAATTGCAGGGCTTCCCCCCCCCCCCCAATTGCAGGCAGGCAGCCGTAAGCGGATGCAGCATCCCAAGGGGGGTATTGTGGGTAAAGGTGTGGATACATCGTCCATTGGTTCCTCGGAGCCAAGGCGTCAAGTCATTGACTCCTCCGGTTTCCGTGTGCCGTTAATCAAGCGTCAAAAACCCAACACTCTTTTGGGTGGGCTTGGTTGACGTTGGAAGGGGAGCAAAAAGTTAAATGTTAGCAGTTAAGTGGTTGGATTTCAACCACTAAACCACAATAAGCAAAAATGGGAAAATGTTTCCCCAACAACGACCATGTGGTCCTGCAAATCAGCCGGAAGCTTTCAAACTGCTCTTCTCTTTCCAGAATCCCTGCGCTGCAAACTGGTGTGGGGGGGATATAGCTGTGACTGCGGCATTGCCACCCCAGCAACTATGCTGGCATGCAGACTTGTGCAAGAGCAAGCCATGAGAACTCCCGCAGTTGTCAAGACACAATTACCCCACAAACGGATCTCACCCAGACTGGGGTCAGTCACAATTATTCCCATGCAAAAATAAACATTCTCTCTCTCCCGACGTTCCTTGACCAAGTGGCTGATAAGGGCCAGTGTAATCCTCCTCATGCACGGAGATTCCTTTCAATGAATCGGCGGGAGGATGTTCTGCAATGACCTCATGAAGCCAATCGCCGGGCCGTTTGGAGCAGCACTGAGAAGCGGCATTTCTAGCACTGGTCAGCCTCAATCGGCCTCAAAACCTTGAGAACAAATTCAAGCCTCGCGAAGCATTCGATGAGCCTCGGGAAGCACGCTCATGGGTAAAAATATACATATTTCTATACATATATATATATATATATGTATAAATATATATACGTAAATAAGCAAGCCAGCAAGCCTCGAGAACATTCAGCCTCGCTCCAAGCACTGAATAAGCCTCAACAACCCTCGGGATGCGTCCACAAAGCCTTCAACATGCCCTCTCTAGCCGCTCCTTGCGTCTAACACATATTTCTTCCCGAGCTCTTATTGAACCTTACCAACACTCACTGCCATTACACTGTCACTGAGCCACACTCAGCCTTGAGGCCGAAAGCCCAACCACCACTTGAGCTCTGGGAAGTAGAATTCAGCCCATTTTGGTGCACGCGAGGCCACGGGGTTTTCGCGGCCATACCCCGGCGTGCCTTCAAGAACGCATGCCGCTATTCACCCCATGAGAAAGTAAACGTTCGAGCAATCCATGCCTGACCTGGACCTTGCTACTCTCTCTTGTGGAGGAGCACCTGTCATGTTGGCCATCAAGCTGAGGTCTTGGCCATATAGTGGAACGGTTGCCTGTCCCTGCAGTTCGATGTCCTCAGTTGCTCAGAAAACGAAACGTGGTGTGCAACTCCACTTTTCTTTGCTTGCAGGCACGATCAGCTCGCTGCTTGCCATTGACTCACCTTACCTCTAACTGGGGCATTGGTTTGGCTGGCTTGGTTCCAAAAGGAACTGGCGTCAAACCCCCAAGCCACCAATCCCACCACCTAACCGCCTGATTCAACGCTCAGGCCTATAAAATCTGCCGGGGCGCAAAGGCGCAGTGACAGTCTTGCCATGGTAGGGCCGGTTCTTGATCGCTTGCGACACCAACATGCCTGAATTCGGGATCTGGCCGTATCCCATTTCGTGGTCCCTAACCCCTTTGGGCTTGCCCCTTGCCTTCGTAACGGCAGATCCCCGAGCTTGGACCAGCTATCTCTTGGCTTCTTTCAATTCACAGCCAAGCTTCCTCTCCCGAACACCTCTGGACCTGGTCTAATTGAAAGTGGGGGCTCTCTCTCTCTCTCTCTCTGTTTTTCGTAGCCCCCTTGGGGGGGAACAGAAGGGGGCAAATCTTCATGTTAAGGTCCCCCCAGCGTCTTTTAATATGTAAAGTGGGGGTCTGTTTGTGCTTTTTCTTCTTTTTTTGTTTTCCGGGGCAACATTTGGGGCACATATTGTTATGTGGACAAACGGGTGGGGCACATGTTCTCCCCTGGAGGCCCCCCCCCCACCGAACGCCCGCCCCTCGCCCGGCCGCGGGCCGATCGCCTTGGCGCTGCGCGGCGCTCTGCACCTCGATGGACTCCTCCAGCCAAAGGTTGGCGAAGATGGCCAGCGGGGCGCCTACGGCGAAGGGCGCTTTGAGGCGAAGGCTCCGCAAGGTGCTGGCTGAGCGGCATGCAAAACCCCAATAAGATGGGGTTGGTCAGGGGTTAGATGGGGTTAGATGGGGTTGGTCAAGGGTTCAACTCAAGATGGGGTTAGATGCAAAACCCGGATAAATCCGCTTGCCAATCATTAGGAATTAGGCAGCAAGCGTAGAGTGGCTGAACAGTTGAAGTGCCCTGCTTGTTTCACTGGGGATGATCAGGCTTCAGCTAAAACAGCATGGCCGTTTGGCAACGGAGGCCGCAAGGGAAACCGCCACCATGGCGCATTCTGGCAAACCACCGGGTGTTGACACAAGGAAAGCCCAAAATCCAGTTTAGGGGGTCACACATGTTGACACATACCCAATATGTCCACTTTAAACCTCACAATCCTCACGTCAAAAGGGAATCACCGTAAACTGGCCCCACAGGTGATGGACTAACTATGCGGAGCACGCTTGGCCTGCTCGGACTTCTGAGCTCAGTCACAGCTGGGAAGTGTTGCAAGAAACGTCGAAGCTACAGCCGTTGTCTGCTGTTGGCACTGGTTCATTGATTGCCCTTCCCTGAATAGCGACCCTGGACTGGCCAATGAAACACAAGAGGGAACTCGAAACAAACAACTAGAACACCGTTGGCTCGCGCACTTCCGTGAGGTCGCCGGCAAGCTAGTTGTTCAATCCGGATTTCGCTTAAGGATTCTGCCGCAAGTTGCGTTTGGCGACGTGGCAACCCCTTCCAACGGAATTCGTGTCTGAACTGCATGTGTCCAAAATCTTTGTCTCTGCGTGTTTCATGCCGGGCCGCCTTTCTAAATTGTAAACAATGCAGTGGTCTACATGATGATTACGCCAAAGAAACAGACACAAAAAAAAAAGCGACTCAGCTACAGCGTTTAAGGTCAATAGCCACACCTCGATCCCACAATTCCATTTCATGCCAAAGCCTTACACAGCATGGCCATGTTGAAAGGCGAGCCCAACAATGCTCCAACATTGACCTTGTTGTGTGCTAGGTCCTCCAGTGGACAGGTTAGAAAAAAAGGTACAGGCTTTCTTTTCTGTAGTCTATTTTAGTAGGGGACCCCTCCCCCCCCCAAAAAAAAAAGTTTGGTAGAAGGTCACCTGGCTGGGGGACCTATGACATCCGTGGGGCAGAATCAGCATGTGGGTGGGTCGTTTTCGGAGGGCGCTTTTTGTTTTGGCCAGGTTTTGCAGGGAAACCAAGAGGAAACCCGCCATCTCGGCGGGGCTTCCCTAGTTCTCGTCACGGAACGGCCCGACCCTCGGAACGACTCAGGTGGGGTACTCGTCTGAGCCTTCCCCAGGGCTGGCGTTTGAGCTGGGCGGCTAGACAGCGCTGAGCGCAAGATCTCCTGCCACATGTAGTAGTAAGCCTGGCGGAGCTGAGGCGCGGAACAAGAAACAAGAAGGGGCACAGACAAACAAAAACAAACAAAACAACACAACACAACACAACACAAACAAACAAACAAACAAACAAACAAACAAACAAACAAGAAAACACACAAACACACGCACACATGCAAGCCCCAGTTTTGGAGAGGCGCACCTGATAGTAGCCCCAGAAGCTGGTCAGGAAGGAAGAGCTGCAGTCTGGGTGCATGCCCTGGGTACGTGCATCAGTTGAGATGTCACTACAACTCATGTTTTCAGAAATAAATGGAAGTCTCCAAGTAAGGGACCTCCATCCATCCAGCTGGACTCATTATTTTATCATGATCAAAGTCACCCCCAAAGTGGTAATTGGGGAACATGGAAACACCTTCCTTTGCTGACCCCAAAAACAGTCAAAATAATGACCTCCATCCAGCTCATAAATTACGCCACTGAACAACAGCTGCCGTAGACCCGAAAGTGAGGCGTTGGTTTGCAGCAATCTTCGGCTGATCAGCGCATACTGAGTGGGAGGCCATCACCACATGGGCTTGCGGCAGCGCAATGCGCCCATCCTGCACCTGCTGCGTTTGGATGGTTTTTTGCCTTTCGCCACCTCTCAACCGAAGCCCGGGGGTTCCAGCAACACCGTGGGTAGCTGTCCTCTTTTTTGCAGAGGGGCACCTGGCTCGGTGGCCCTTTTGTACTTTTTTGGGATGGGGGGAAGGTGCCAAAGCTGGCCCCCGCCGCAAAGTGGATGAAAATGCTGTCATCCTGCTGCGCTGCAGGCTCGCCTCGGGCGACCAATGCGCCCAAGCGCCCATGAAGACTCCCAGGCACGTGACCCCCATTGACGCTGTCGACCGTTTGTGGTCCCTTTGGCCACACAAAGGCTTGGCTGGCCACCGAGGGAAACCAAAAACACATTCAGCTGGAGGCCATCGAGCCAAGCGTCAGTAGAAATTGTTGACGTCCGTGACCTCGCCAAGCAACAGCGCTTAATACACAGGAGCCCTTGGGGCCAGGAGTCGCCCAGAAGGCGACAAGCGCTGTAGAAGTAGACATGTGTTCCCCCAGGCTGACGGAAAGAAACAACTTATCGACCTCACAAATGGCCGTATAAATTTCACGCGGCCCTACTTCTCGATGTTTCACCTCGGCAAAAAAATGCCAGGAATGTCAGGCAACATGCTGCAAAAAACAACAACTCCAAACCAGGTCTTATGCTTTTGCAGTGAACAGGTCCAAGGCTAAGCCCTTCTTATCCCAGGCTGGGGCCTCCAGTTCTGACCATGGGTATCTCTTCTCTTCTTTACTTTGGTGGTCTCCAAGGAAAAGGTCATCCCATGTCAGGACCTTGAGATCGACCGTCATACGAACTTCTCCAAAACCATTGGGCAAGCAGTCGTCCAAAGGGTGTATCCCGCAAAGGCTTTCTGACCATTCTTTAGCGACCCGAGTGGGCAGCATCGTTTAATATCCACCCCTAAACGAGTAGAAATTCATAAAACAAATGAAAAGGTCAAAAGGTAGATTCGCTTCGGACGGTTGCGCCAAGCAGCAAAAAGGTGAATCTCGTGAATGTCGTTGCGCTTGTTCAAGACCTCAGGCCAGGCATTCAGAAATTTCAGCAGCCGATCCCATGAACCTGGTCATAGAAGAATGGGGCATGGAGATCCATAGGTCACTGGCCCTCACCTAGACCAACTGCATGTGACTTCACATGGGTTTGTTATTTTTTGCGTTTTGGTAGGCTTTAAACAGAAACCAAGAGGAACACCAAAATCCATGTTGGCCCCTGAAAACAGAGTCTGGGGGTTTCTCAATTTAGGGGACCCCTTGGTGGATAATTCTGCGGGGAAACCAAAAGGAAACCACCTACCTGGAGTCTTCAATTTTGAGAAACAGCCATATGACTTGCTTGCTATTGGGTTGGATCTTTAGACTTTGACTTGTTGAAAGTTAATTGGCTGTGGGTCAAAAATATGTACCCAAAATGGGTTGCCCTGGTAAGTGGAAACATGGACCAAAACCTGCGGTCCAATTCCTGGTGGTTTAATTTTGACCGATACCCGTTTCTCAGGAAAAGGAGGCTGGCACTGCACTTGATTCATGGTCGTCTTTGAGCTTGATCGGAGGCCCATTCGAGCGAAGTGAAGTCTTGCTCATGGGGCCAGACTCAGACCAACCGCAAAAAAAGTCGCTGGGTTTAATTTTGGATGCCTGGTAAGTGGAAACATGGACCAAAATTCCTGCGGTCCAATCCCTGCTGGGTGGGTCGAACACATCCCAATCCAACCACTAAAATCGGTTCTAAAATGAGTGGTGAATTCACCAAAAAACCCAAAATGGGACTAGTCCCAAAACGGTTTTGACAACAGCCAAATCAATCCACGCTGGGCTCGAGTCATTCCGAGGGCCGCACCCCTAAAATGGGACTAGTCCCAAAACGGTTTTGACCATTAAAATTTCTGCGGTCCAATTCCTGCTGGGTGCGTTTAATTTTGACCCATGCCACACTTATGGTGTCTTTTTTCAGCCTGGCCTCAAGTCAATAGGCTCCAAAATGGGCGAATCCGCGCCAAAAATCCGCCGGCCCCAAATCCGCCCTTCGTCCTTCCGAGCGAGCGAGCCGCCCGCCGGCCTCGGCCCGCAGAAAGGGGATCAGCTGCTGCCGCTCTGCAAACTTCCCGGCAAAGGGCACGTTGATCCGCCTGGACGTGGCTCGGCGTGCGGCCGCGGCACGGGAGCCGAAACTTTTTTCAGCAAAGTCCCAGGGGCCCCAGGGGGCTCCTTGAAGGAAACCACCAGTTGGATGTGTTTGTTTTTGTGCTTTTAAGCATGCCATGTCTCATTCCCTGCGTCTCTCGAACCCGCAAGTTCCTGCGACCTGGCGCGATCCTGGGGCGGCGGCAGCCGGCCATCACCATCCGGCTTCACTTGGGAGAAGATGCCCTGGTCACCGGCCGAAGGCCGAAGGGAGCGGCGCGAAAAACGGTCCTGGCTTCACTGGGCTGTCCGTTGTCTGATTGCCCCTGCTAGTGACTAACTTACTTTTTGTGGGTCAAATAGAAACCAAACCGCTAAACCAAAAACAATCGCCTGTGCGCACCCCCCCCCCCCTAGATTTATTTAGGACATAGACACGTGGCACCATCCAACCGGGGCCGCCTTTTGAATCCTCGCCTCGCGAGAAATAAAATCTCAACCGCCAGGACGGGCATTTCACGCAGTCAAGGACAATGGCCACTTTTCTGGACTCAATGGCGTCAATGGCCGGCCTTCCCGGACTACTGCAAGTTGCAGTTGCTTAAAAGAAAAGAAGGAGAACCAGGCAAGCTCTTGCCACAGAACTTGCTTCTTGAAGGGGCGGAGGCAACGCAGATGTGAGAAACCAAGAGTGTCAAGCTTCGCAGGTTCTGTTCGCTAAATCTATCGTAACCAAGTTAGCAGGGCGTCTGCTTCTTTCTGACACATGTGGCTGCAGGTCAAAATCGGGTAATCCCAAAATGGGTTGCCGGGGCAAGTGGAAACATGGACTACATCCTGTGGTTTTTCGGTGGCTTAATATTGACACGTGCCCATGTAAACTTCATCTCCAGCAACTTTGGGGCCAGGCTCGAGGATCGCCATTCGGTTCCGGCTCCCGAAACTTACAGCCCGCCCTGCACCTCCTCGCGGAGACGCGACAGCATTGCCTCGTACCTTGCTGATGCTGTCTCACAATGCCAATATCTATTGGTGGGTCTTTTTCAGCGGACCCCCCCTCAAAAAAAAAACACGAACAAAATGGTACCCTGCCAAAACACGCACACCCACATGTTTGTTGCACAGGGATCGTCGTCATGCTGGGTCAAGCG
This sequence comes from Effrenium voratum, assembly GCA_963377175.1. Taxonomy (NCBI): domain Eukaryota; class Dinophyceae; order Suessiales; family Symbiodiniaceae; genus Effrenium; species Effrenium voratum. The sequence continues at coordinate 505,540 of CAUJNA010003291.1, read as the reverse complement.
GCGAAAGGCGATAAGTAGCTTAGTAAACACAGGGCAGGTCAAGACAAACAAACTGTTTAAACCAGCTTCTTTTCAGTGCCCTCGATTAACTTTTGGGTGCCGTGATCCATTTAAAATCACCTAAGGCATTTAAAGGGCACTTAGACCTTCAAGGGTTGCCCTCCCCAGCAGATCCCTCTCCAGTCTGGGCAAATCGAGCCGCAGCGATACGAGAATGCGAATGACACTCACATGGGGGGGGACTGACACTCGCATAAGTGACCTTTTCAAGGGGCAAGTGACCTCGATTCGCACCCCACTGACACTCAAATGACACGCACCCCAAAACGCAATGTTCGGGCCATTCCGGGTCGGCCCCAATCAATTGTGGCAGTTGTCACACTTCGACACGGGTAGCTGTTCGATTTCCACAGGATCCCAACCCCATCAAGCCAAACAGGGCACTTCTCCCACGAATCAAAGGGTCACTTCGGGCACCGACACCGCCTTAAGTGCCCTCGATTCAAAAACGTCGAGTGCCCTTGGTTAAAGGGCACTGAACTATGCTGGAACGTTAGATTCCACTTTGTCTCAGCATATTGCTTCTAACCCACTGGCGTGTTGGCCAATCGCAAACCAAGCGACCAGCGTCCATAGAATCCTAGTCTTTCCTTCCCGGCCCTTTTTTCACGGATGCTGTGAATGGGCTTGTGAGGTAAAGGCAGAAGTTCTGGGGGTCCACGATGAAGTCTCCACTCCAATGAGCCTCTTGCCTATGGGTTGATCACCGCTGGTTCCTTAAATTGGAGCTGCACGCACGGCTATATCCCATGGTTTTGGCAGATGGAACCCTGAACAAACCGCAGCCATGCGCCAAACGAGTGGCAGAAACAGAAAAGTGCCAAATGAGGACCTACAGTTTAGCGAGCAGCCGTCAGGCGTCAGGACGCAAGAAAAGAAACAAACGTTTGACCCGTACCTACCGGCTGGCGCGGATAACACAGCAGAGGCTGGTTTTTCTTCGCGACCCTGCGGAGGAAAATTCCGCTGGGCCCCAGGCGCGAGGGTCTGCTGCTCCTCGCTGCAGAAGCCGTAGTCAAAGCAGCTGCCCTTCGGCGCGTTGTGCCTCGAACTGGTCGACTTGGGTGGTTGGGTTTCTCTTGGAGGGTACCCCCACAAACAGGGGGGGGGTCCTGCAAACAGAAGACCTTTTATGAGGTCCAACCGATCCTGTCAAAATAGATGACCCAGATCTTGTTTGGGTGCCCCTTGGAACCACCGGTCTTGGGCGTTGGATTGATTCGTCAGAAAAAAAAAGGCAAAGGTGTTGCATGGTTTCTGTGGGCGCCTGCGCGGCTTTCCGGGGCAGCCTGCAACATGTCAGAGCAAGCCATCGGTGAAACCTTCGGCTTGTCCTTCCTGGGGACTTCCGGGGGTTGTCAGGGAATCTGCCGCATTGAAGGAAGCCATTCAACTTCCTTTTGCTTTTTCGCCCCCCGGAAAAAAGAAAGAAGAAAAACGAGCACATATTTCCAGTCATACATTCGCTTCAAAACCAACAGGAGAAAATAGCAAACAATCTTAAGCAAATGGACGACTCCCTGCAGAGTCAGCAGGTTGATGCCCACTCCCCGAACCCAGAGCCGGAATGTCAGAGCAGACTCCCCTTTCCTCCAACTCCTTCGGCCCCCAGGTGCAAGCGAGCAACTGGGCTGAGGGCGCAGTCTGAGTGTTGGATGGCCAACCAGCAGATGTGTTCGACCATGGCGCATACCTTGAATCGGATTGCTCGCTCCAAATCCTGAGGGCATCTTTGGTACCCATCCCGGTCCACAAGTCAACGTCAGCAACTCCGGCAAATCAATGAGCCGCATGCAAAAACCTCGGCGAAAACCACTGCCAGGTGACCCATATGCAGAGTTCCAATGCGCCTGAAAGGCGAGCCCCGTGCTCGGGCATGCTGAGTGACTGCCGTACCAAAATGAGGGCTGGCAAACGCGCCTGACTGTGGCCATGGCTGTAAGGAACCGCTGGCTGCATCTCTGGTTGCAGGAGCTTTTAAGCGAAGGCCGTTCCATTCTGCATTCACGTGCGCAGATTGACCTGACGCCGCATATTATCTGCATGTGTTGGGCTGTCCCGCACTGCATTGCGTTATGGCTTGGAATGCATAATGAGTGCCCCATTTTTCTGCCCATCATAACAGGCAGCTTGAGGCAAAACCAGGCCAGCGAGCTTGCTCTGACCCGGAACCAGCTCCAAAAGAAGGCATTTCGTCACTATCGCCTGAAGAAAGTGCTGCACTGAGTTGTGAGGCGGCTTCCCATCCTACAAAAGAAACCTGCAACCAATTCCAAGCCAAATGCGAAACAAATACACAGATCGAAACAAAAGGAGGTTGACCCAAAACTTTTGGCTCAACCTCTCTTCGGGTGTGACAGGTCACTTCAGGTCCTAACCCCGAGGAAAGCATCGCATCGCCCGCTTGGGGCAGAATCCGCATCGCTGGGCTCGCGGGCGTCGGCTGGATCCAGGGCGTAGGTCTCGCTGGTGACGAAGCCCTCAGCGTGGCACATCCCCTGTGCACCCTGCGTGGCTCTTTCCGTGGGTCCTGGTTTGGACCGCAGTGTTCCATGTTCATTGGTGGGAGGGCGAACAAAAAGGAGCGTTCAGCGTTCAGGCAAGAGCGCTTTTGTAGTAAAGTTACAAAGGTTCCTGGCCCATTTTTTGCCCTGAAGGGATGTGGGTGCGTCTGTTTTTCAAATACAATACTGCCCGCAAATGAGCGCTTTCCTTTCATGGTTGGACAGGAGGGTGGAGATAGGAGGGTAGGTACCCTCCCGCCAATCGACATGGAACCCTTTTCGACAAAACGGGGGGGGGGGTCCTGGTTTGGCTGCCATTGTCCTGTCAAAGGCTTCCATGCTCATCGGTGGGGCCAGCCATCCGATCCATGAAACATATGGCCACGGGTCAAAATTGTGTACCCAAAATGGAATCCTGGTAAATGGAAACATGGACTAAAACCTGCGGTCCAATTCCTGGTGGTTTAACTTTGACCCATACCCATATGGCCATGGGTCGAAAACATCCCAATCCCCACTAAAATGGATTCTAAAATGGGTGGTGCACCTCTACCCCCAAAATGGGATCCCATTGGTTTTGACCCACAGCCATATCGCAAAACCCACATCCCAAGGACCATCTGTGAATGTGTGTTTTTTCAGCCTGGCCTCAAGCCTTTGCAGCAAGCTGCCCAGGCGGAGTCTATCCTGACGCAGACCGGCAGACCTTCCAAAGCAGACCCACCATCCTTTCCGATCATCCAAAATCCATCTTGGGTGCTGTAGATCCTCCAGCAAACAGTTTAACTTTTTGCTGGTTAAAAGGAAATACAAGGGAAATCCAAAAAGTTAAAGTCTAAAGATCCAACCCAACAGCAGAAGACCCATATCATAAAATATCAGTTTCCTTTGCACACTACCCAAGACAGGCAAGTATCGCAAGTTGCCGGTCAGATCTGGAAAATTCCGTGCCTCCAGGTGCAAGCCAGTCTTTGGCCTTAGCAGGCCCCAGCGAAAGTGGCTGACACATGGGGGCTTTTTCTCTGGAAGGGATTCATTTTTTTCAGGAAAAAACATCCGTCCATCTGCCAGAGAGGACTAATCCATCATCTTTCGTCTCGAAATGGCGGATCCCTTCAAGAAACACCTCGTGCTTTCCTTTCAAAAGCCAAACGGTTCCTAAACTTTGAACAAGCCTCAATTTTCCTCCCGCCGAGAAAAGAAGGGCTGCCGACCACACACAACTGTTATCTCCTTGAGCCGATGTCAAGATCCGTTGCAAAGCCAGGGTCTATCTATGTCTATCCTCTCTCTCCTCCACGCTCTGTCGTTCTCTAGTGGCATGTGGGCGTGGCGGAAAATTGCAAAGCTAGGCAAACTGCAGGTTTTCGTCTTTGGCTCCATTTGGCAACCCATTTTGGTCTCCATGTTGTTGAGGCACAGCCATGAACCAGCCAGTTTAATAATATGGGGGTGCTTCTCCCCAATTGAGATGTGGGGAATCAGACCACGGCCATGGGGCTTTATTGATTTCAACCAAAGGGGCGAAAGGTGCCGCCTCAGCATCTGAGGCGCAGGGCTGCAAGGCTTCCTGCGAGCGATCAAGCGAGCCTTTGGCCAATTGGGCGACCTCAAATGCCCCGTGGCCATGGGAAAAATGGGGCATCCTTTTCTTTTGGTTGGATGGGGTGGAATCCTTCACAAAAAGAAGGCCCTTCACAGCGCCACTGGGCAACTGGGAGACCAAAGAAAGACCAAACACCATGCCTGAGTGTCGAAAGGAGGGACTGCTCCAGCTGAAAACGACTTCTTTTTGGTGTCCCGCTTTCACTTTCGGGCCGTGTCTAGCTGGACCTAGCATGACCTAACAGGCTGGACGTGTCAAACAAATCAAAGCCAAGCGGCGAGGATGCGGCAATACACAGTGGTGAAACCAGGCGAGGCTCGGGGCCCCCTTCGCTCGGCACAGGTCCCTTTCCCCGCGGTCATGTGAGTCGTGCAGCAGCGCCGCCGCAAAGTCGTCGAAGACCAGGTGGTCGCCGCCGGTGAAGGGCTTCTGACCATGCGAGTTTCACTCACAACCGCGAGATGTCACAGGTCGGGGCATCTATGTTGCAACGGCATCTAAGGTCAAAGCTAAAGCTTGGCAGCAGGGCTTGCACACATGCACTCATCTGGCTGGCCTGCCCCTTCGGCGGATCTTCCAGCAAGCGAAGCAAGCCCTGCAAGGCCCAAAACACACTCTGCTGCCGGCAGTTCTCTCTCGGGCCACTTACTTGCCTTGCAGCTCGAATTCCTTCATCTATAAGCTGCGATGGCATGAGCGCAACGTGTGCACAGCGGGAAGGGGTGACTGCTCTGAACTAGCATTTCTGAAATTGGCTGTCACTTGCTCAATAAGCGGTTTGGTTGCCAGCTTCGCCATGTCATCCTCGCCTGCATGTAGGGCTTGCCGCCGACAAACTCCTTGCGCATGTTGATCAGCATCTGGGTAAATGCCTTCGGCAATGCTGGTGTGTCCATTTCGCGTGGGCAGCACAGACCGGACCCCGGCCAAATCATTTCCACCAACCAATCAAAAAACTCGCATCGACCTTTGTTTTCCTCAACGGATACATTCAAAAGCACCAAACACCCCCCAAAAAACACGCATTCACCTTCGTTTTCCTTGCTGGGTACATCCAAAAGCCACTTGTCACAGGGAGTGGCTCAAGGCCGGGCGCCCTCCGCGCCTCCGCCGCGATCCACCACCGGCGCCGAAGGCGCACAGACCAGGGCACGGAGGCTGCGAGGGCTGAAGCTAAGACGCGTGATGTGGGTATCAGCAAGGCATATACGTGCAAACACACACACACACACACCCAGGTGCATATATATATATATAGATATATATATAGATAGAAGTATGTATATACATATATGTATATGTCTGCAAAAATATGTGTGTGCGTCTGCATTTTAATAAATACACACACACACACACATATATATATATATATATACGCCTGTGTGTATGTACAGATACGATCCAAGCAGGCGCAATCACAAACGCCTCAAACACTGATGGCCAGCGCATGTGTCCTTCACTCACAGGGGCTAATGACGGACAAAACGTGTTTTTGCTTCCTTCAAATAGCCCAGCGGGGCCTAATCAATTCTGCGCATTGAGGGCGTCCATTATAAGCCGGAATTCCCGCATTTTCACCGAGGTGTTACAGGGGCAAATATGATGACAAACACGCTTCACACACACAAACACTAACACTAGCCCGATGACCAGAACTCTCCCATCAAGTGCACTTGCTCAGCGATGTACACATCCATGAATGACAAGAACTTCTTTCAAGCGCACCTGCCCAGCACTGCACACACACACACACACCTTCCACATGAGAAGAACCCCAGCTCAGTTGCGCCCACGCACGCCTGACAAAACGACAAAACACCCCGCTCCAGTGCACTCGCGCGGACTGCGCGTATGCCTCCCGAATGACAACAATCCCCCGCCCACGGGCGCTTGCGTGCTGCACGCACGCGTGCCAAACGACAAGATCCCCCTCCATTGATGCGTCGACCAGACATGGACACGGATCAAGAAGTTTGTCCTTGCGCAGCTGGCGGGGGAAGATGGCGGAGGCATCAACATGCGCCTGTGACAGTGGTTGAACTGTAGGCATACTCATTCAAAAGGAAACACGGCCACGTCTCCTGGCAGGGCTTCGAAGAGAGCCCGTTTTGGCGGAATACGCATGTGGGCTCGTTTTCCCACCAGTTGAGCTCGCCATAAGCTTAGGCATTATATATTTGTTTATGTATATGTATGTCTCTCTCTATATATATATATATGCATTTGTTTGCTGCTTTCATGATCGCTGTTGGAATGGATACACGCCGTAGGCAATGTCTAAACATACGTTACATTGTATGCGCGTATACGGGCCCTTTGACCCTTTGATGGACATCGCTTGCGCGGGGAGGGTTCTGCCCGCCAACAATGCTTAGGGGCGTGCACCTTGAACAAATCTAGCCATTTGATCTCAGCAAAGGTGGCAAACTCTACAGTCTGCAAAACGGCAGCCGTGGCGCATGATCCAATGGAAACAAACGACAACCATTGCAAACCCCCCCCCCCCCTGCCCCCCAAAAAAACCCTACTCTGGGGTAGTGGTGGAAACTTGCCTGGCTGTAGGCATCCATCACCTCCAGGCTTCCTGGCAAAGCAAAATTCTTTCGCTGGGCCCCTGGCAGCCTGTTGCAGGCCTTTCTCGATCTGTCTCCTGGCAGCAATGAGCAAAACAATTCCAAGGTTGGCGCAAATCATGCGTGCCCATGGTCGAACTGCTTCTGCCTTGCTCATGGAGTCAGGGCGCTGCAAAAGTCTACAATTTCCAATTCAGTCTGCGACTCTATGATAATCTGCAACTTTAGGGAACCAAAATCTGAGTCTGCAACTCTAGGGTAATCTAGAATTCTCGGACTATGTCAAAAACCTCACTTAACAAATCCCCAAGTAAAGGACCCTACAGGTGAGCCGGTGAGCCCTGCCTCACGTGTCCGTGCCAAGGCAGCGCGCTGCACCTATGCCGTGCTCGGTTCAGCACAGCTCCGACTCGGCGTCGCTCGTTGCTTGGTGCTTTGGATTGGTTTCTAGGTCCTCCAGCAGAGAGGTTGGAACAAGGGTACCCGATTTTTTTCTGCAGTCTGTTTTAGAGGGGAGCCCTCCCCCCAAAAAGAGTGAAAGGGCACTATTGGGGGACCTAGGTTGGTGGTTGGGAGATGAGGTCAACCATTTACCCTAAAGCACCAATCCAAACCACCAACTAAGGGCTACCTGGCCAATGATGTAAAACAACAACGCTCCTTCTCGGCGATTCAGACTGGTGTCCCCCCATCTGCCTGACATGTTCCTACAGGGTGGTGGATGTTGTTTCGGTCCGCAGGGAACTGAGTCACTTCTTCTGCACGGAACGGACGCTGACAGGGAACAAGGCCGGAGGCTCACTTCGTTTGTAGAAAGGGTAGCCAAGCAAAGCCCTGCCGGGAATCCGAGCCTCTTTCCGGACCAGCGCCTGCACAAGGCTAGCAAGACAAACTGGAGGGGGGGGGCACCCTTCGCTCAACTTTTACTCGCTTTGGTTCCCGCAAACATGGATAGAGAGGCCCCTTGTGACTGGTGGAAAGGAAGCCTGTGCACTTCCTTGATCGTTTGCGGGAGGGTGCATGTTCGCCAGGACGACTACCTCACAACGGCCAAGCCAAAGCTGCACCACTTCAGTACTGACCACGGATTTCCCCAAACCACTCCTGATGATACACATAGCCTACACCAAGAGTTTGATGCGAACACAAATCACCAGCACCAGCCTTTCTGTCTGCTCTACATTCAGCCGGCTGGGCCAGCCCATGGCATCTACAAAAACACTACCTGGGCTTACGGAACTTAACATCTAGAGAGTCTTCGGCTTGTGAAACCTTCGTTCTCACAATGAGCCGCTCGAACGCCCTCGCTTTAGTCTGCGAAAATGCCACCTCTTGCTGGCAGCAACGTGTAATCCACTCCCTGCAGAATATGGCAGCCATCAGCTTTGCACATCTAACGCCTGGTGGTCAAGATCGTCGAAGTCGACAAGGCATGCCGAAGTGTCCTAAGCACGCCAACATGGACTCCAGCACGCAGCACGGGCTGTTTTCGCATCCGCCTTAACACTTACTTGGGCATGAATTTTCAATAGGGACCCTCTGGTGGACATCATTTAGGTGGGTTTTGTAATGTCCACCAACCACTTTCCAGGGGGTTCCTTATTTAAATTCATGGCCACTTCCACTTGGCCCCGGTGGAGGGGTAACGCTTGAAACCGTAGCCTGTCCAAAAGGAATCGCAGCACCTTCACCTCTACCGGGCGCCCGGCTGGATAGCCAGCTGCTGGCATCAGTCGCCCAACCGGATGTGTTTTGCGCTCGATCACTTGGTTCCAGGGGTGCTTGTACATACCCCTTTTACATTCCTCTTGGGCAAATCAAAAGGCCTGCTGATGTTCATAGCCCTCCCCCCAAAAGGATCAAAAGGGGTATATACCCCTTTTGAAGTGGGTTGGAAACCACGGAAGCCAAGGGGTATGAACAAGGGGTATGTTCCTCCACCCTTAGATTGATACTCACACTGTGACGGAAACGCTCCCTAGCTGATGTCCGAAGCAAGCTGACAGGATTTGCTTTGCGCATCTTAGACCCTGGGGATGCACACGTAAAACTGCTTGCTTGATCCTGGCGATGTTCGTTGCTGCTCAAGAATGCGTGGCGCGGGTGCAGTGATTCATGCCAGACGCCGATCGCGGCTGATACGATAGCGGCTGCAAGAGGGATGTGGAACCAGATTCTCGCCTTGGCACACTTGAGGTGAGCCAAGGCCCAACAAGAATGTCCAGGTCAGGTGAACTCACCTGCGATACAGATTTGCTCAATCTGCAAAGCTCATGAACCGCCACGCTTCCCAAAGTTGATATCCCCAAAAAATGCTTGGAACCAAGGATCGCCCATGCACTGAAACGAACTGAAGACATGTCTCCCGCAGGCAGCGCAAGGCTCATGGGTCCATGGGTCAAACACGAGCAGGACACTTCTTTAACACATTGGCATCAGGCCGCGCAGGCAGCCTGAGTGGCTGAAACAAGCTGCATCCCAGATTGCCATAAAACCCAAAACCCGCATTGGCAATGCCCCCCCTTGACCCTTCCAGGCTTGGATCGGACAGATCAATCCCTCCCCAAAGCCTTGAGGAACCATCTATCACGGAACCTGACTCGTTTCGGCCTCCCTGGAAGACCGCTTTTTTGGAGCTTTAAAGGCCCCCGCCCCCCCACTCCTCAAACTGCCACTCTCCCAAAGAAATATCTCTGATGATCTCTGGTGCTCTCGTTCCAAGTGGCACCCTCCCACCAATTGACATGAAACCAATTCTACGTTCGGGACCCGGTTCCTCTAAAAAAATACCAGGTCTTCCAGGACTCCCGCACGTCGAACGGCTCCATGGCAATTGGTGGGACGGTGTATCTCCTTTTGGCACGGAAGGCCTTCCTGGCTGACATTGGAAGGGGAGCAACAATTTAAGCTTTAGCAGTTAAGTAGTTGGAGTTCAACTTTCAACCACTAAAACCACAATAAGATGTAAAATGAAGAAAAGTACATAGCTTTCCCACTAAAAATGCAAAATGTTTCCCAACAACCGTGGTCTGCCGCCAAACCTCCTGAGGCTCCTGCCGCCAACAGGAGCTCTGAGCGGATTGCGCTGGCCTGGGGATTTGAAGTGGAAGCTGTGGATGGTGTCAAAATCCATTTCGCACCACTTTGAAACATGGTTGAAGCCGTTTGCTTCTTGGTATTTACAGGGGGGTAATTTTTTCCAGGAGACCTCACGTGCAGGAGTTCGCCCATCCACAGGAGGAAACCAACCTCTTCGGAGGAACGGGGGGAGACAAAGAGTATTGCAAAAGAGGATTGCCAAGGGAGACAAACCCATGGAGATTGACACAGAGTATTGACAAAGAGGACCAACCACAGAACAAAGGACAAGGAAAAGAACCGAATTCTAGATTGCAGCCTCCGACTCTCAGTATATGCTGCCCGGCCTTGTCTGGTGGCGCAGACCGGTCCAGAAAGCCAAGCACCTGAATGGACTCCTTGTCTGGACTGACCTCAGGATCTGCGATTCCAATGCTGGGCGCAGGCATTCCGTTTACTGGGCTGTCCTCAGATCCCCTAAGAATGTTAAGACAAATAGTGGGCTACAACGTAGCAACCCCCCCGCTAAACCAACTACCCTCCCACCAATTCACATGGAACGTGACAAAACGGGTTAACCCTGGTTTGGTTGCCATTTTCCTTTCAGGTTCCGGCTGTGAAAAGGGTGGGAGGGTAACAAAAACCTTGACTCCGACCGCTGAGACCCACCAAGCCATTTGACCAAGTGGCATGGACCAAGGGCTGAAGCGGCTGCCTCG
>CAUJNA010003291.1:457500-490000 GCA_963377175.1 Effrenium voratum | reverse complement strand
TAAAAAAAAAGTCAGCAAGGCCCCAGGGCCTAAACGGCGATGAGAGGCCTTGAATTCAACAGCCGAGGCGCCAAAGAATGCATTGCTGCAGCGGAAGGGCAGCTGGCGATTCAACGCACGAGCTGCCTGGCATGGGATGCCACAAACTCTGAGATACTCTGAGCCTGACAGCCTTTGACCTGGGTGACCAACACTGATCACAAGTGCAGCCTCGCTGACCTGTTGCAGCTTCCCTCTGATTGGTGGTTTGGAGGTTAGGGGTGGTTTCCCATATCCCCTACCTTACGGAGGGGGGAGGGGGGTCCCCCAATTCCAATTATCTAGCCTTCCTCATAAAAGGGAAAATGACACCATAAATGGAGATCTCCCGGCGTCACCCCCTCCCCCAGTTCCAGTTTTAAGGGTGGGGATCCCATTTACCCTCTACAAGAACCAGGGTTCCAAGCCCGAAGCTCCCAATCCTACTGCTTCCTAATGACATCAAATCTCGGTTGCTTTCTGCTCCCCTGCTAAAAGTTTTCAACTTTTAGTGGTCTGATCCGGAAAACAAACTCATCAGCTGGCAAAAGTCAAAACTTCCCAGCATCCCTTGGCAACATGCACCGAAGGTTTGTACTCCTCTTTCAAGGGCTCCCTCTTTACAAGCAAATTTGGATGCCCCCAGCTCCCCGGCTCCCCCAGCTCCCAACGTAATAACCTATGGCTTGGCGTTTTTCTGGCAGATCCCAACGCTCGGTTTCGCGCGGCCCGGTGTCGTGTCAGCCGCGGAATCGCTCGCGCGGCTCAGGCCGCCGTGACAAGCGGGGCTGCTCCAAACTGCCCAGGCGACTGGGCCGTGAAAGGAACCCAAAGGGAACCACCGGCAGCTGGGATTGGTCAAGAAGTTCCATGCAACCCTGACACTCTTTCAAAAAGGTAATTATTTGGACGTCCGTTTGAGGGTACCCTTGTGGGCTTGATTTGGAGGGCGGCCAAAAGGAAACTTCTTGCTTCGATGCCCCTATCTTGAGACAAACCCGCTTAGAGCGGCCCGCAGATCCCGTTGACTCTTGGTTCTACTAAAGTGGCCGTATTTTTGTTGGTAGACCTGCAGGGTACCCACCCTTCTTTCTGTAGTCTACTTTTAGTAGGGGAACCCCCCCCAAAAAAAAAATGGAAAAGGGGACCTAGCCTGACTACAACCCTTCTGACACCGGCCTGCGACCGCGCCCGCTTTCGCCCGCCTGGACACTGAGCACGGATCCCAGGAAGGCGCTGGACATCTGAAGGGCCCAGGCGTCCACCCACGCCACCTGGCGGTCAGCGCGGCAACCGTCAGCGCGGCGAGCGGCCGAGCGGCGGCCGCTGTTTGGAGCTGTGAACGCGACCCTAAGAGAACTGTTCAGCGCTGCGCGGCGGCTTTTGGACTTTGACCTTGGGAATGCTTTGGTTCTGGGAACCGACTTGGGGAATGGCATGCTTTGGGTTTGGAGGGTAGTCTGGAATGTTGAATCATGTCTTTGGAAAAGTCTTTGGCGAGAATGTTTTGGCAATGGGCGCGGGCTCGGGACTTTCATGGGAAAGTGCTCGGAGGGTAGTCGAGGCCAGCGCACTTCTTTGTCCTATTTTCCAGGATGGGAACACGGATTCGACCTCGCGGGAACTGGGAGTGCCACCGGACTTGCCGCGCCTGTGACTCTTCGAGTGCCTATAGAGCACTTGCCCCAAAAGACGTGGGGGAACATCCTATCCCTTGGTCAACTAAATGGACAAAGCATGACAAAAGGAAGGGCACCATGTCCAAAGGTCGCGAGTGAGACCCTCAGAGATCCCAACAGGCACCTGCCCCACGATCTGGAAATGGTAGACCAGCTTCTGCCTCGGCACGAGCTCAGCTGGAGCCTTTTTGTGAGGGGTGGGTTTAGCCGTCTGTTTTGATACCCCTCCTCCCGCTAACATGGCATTTGTGGGAGAACACCCGGGAAGACCAATTTCCTCTTTAAGGGACCCTCTGTCAGTGGGAGGGAGGGTACCATCATTTTCGTGAGCCTTTTCTTCCTTACCCAGGTTCGACTTTCGTGGCGGGCTTTGCTCCGTATTTGCATTTGACCTACTGTTGGTTGTCCTAACTGCAACATGGGCAGGGCGGACAGGTCCCATGGGGGAACAAAGACCCACTGGTTTGCAGATCTTAAAGGAACTCCTTCCCTGACGGGTGAGGTCTTGCCACATTCCGTGTTCGTTTTCTGGCACAGTTTGGGACTGGGACCGAAGGAAAGCCATCGGATCGGACCATTGGGACCAAAGGACAGCGATCCATTTCGGGCCACCAAATCGGCCATGGGTCCAAAATCCAAATCGTACCCCCAGTGAACATCCCAATCCAACCACTAAAGTAGGTCCTAAAATGGGTGGTGAATTCACCGAAAGCCAACCAAAATGGGATCCCAAAACCGTTTCGATTCCCACTGCCAAATAGCTACGTCCATTTGGCTGAAATGAATAATCATTTGTGCTTTTCCCCTGAGTCGAATGGGTTGGAGTCAAACCACAATGTCATGATCATCACATGGGTCAAAACCAATGGTACCAGTTTGGGGTTTTCGGTGCACCACCCATTTTAGTCTATAGTGGGGGTTGGGATGTTCACTGTACGATATGGATTTGGACAGGGCTGTGGGGAATGACCACTTCTGTGATACAACAGAAAGGGCCTCCCAAATGCTTTTCACATTTCAGGGGGATTCCCTTGCATCACAGTGGGGAGAAACCGCGAGTGATCCCACAACCCTGGATTTGGACGGCTCACCAAATACGTCTGACCTCCGAGTCGCAGGAGGCCCACCCGCGGCAGCAGGAACCCGGCCGCGGCGCCCGCTGCGGCGGCCCGAGTGTTCACCGCCAGGAACCAGTGAGCCTCAGGGCGCGACAGCGCGCGTGGGGCGCGGGGCGCTCTCTTTGAGTCTACTTCTTGGGGGCTGGGGAGCCCAAATAAGCCCTAAATTTGCCTTTTAACAAGGGCTTGATAAGGTTTTGTGTTGTTTTGGCTCCCTCCCCCTCCCCTCCCTCCCCCCCAGCCGGCATGATCTACTCGTTTTGGGGTTCCGCTGATTGGTTCCAATCATTTCTAGTTCGACTTGGGTGTGTCAAATCATTGGAGGTTACCCAATTGTGTGCTTTCTGTGGGAAAGCCGATTTTGGGGGTGTCCTAGAAAAAGACACACCCAAATTGGAAAATGTGCTCTCGCTTTCTCTCTCTGAGTGCTATTCCCCAGGCCGCAAAATAGGAGTACTCTGAGCCCAGAAACATGACCCCAAACTGCTTGGATAAGAAAGCCAATCATGGCCAACCTGTGCGACATGCGTAACCTTCCAGGTGTTTTAGACTGCATTCCTTTTGAAGCCCCTTGTCCGCTTTCATTAGGAGAAGGTTCCCCGGTTACCCTCCGCGCGATTCTATGGAAGCCACGAAGTGTGCCATGGCGTACCACTTCAAAAGGCGAAATCCAGCTAACGGATGTCGCCTGAAGAGCAGAGTCGCCATTTGTTGGGTCTCCTGTTTTGACATGGATTTGTGTACTGAGGGGTGCCCCAACAGATCCCTTCATTCCATGGGTCGGTGGCTTTAAACGTCACCCTTGTGGCCATGAGTCAATGGCTCAGCTTTGGGCAAGGTGCGGACCTTCGGTCCAGTCGGCCGAGAGCGCCGACTGGAAAAAGGGGACTTGACACGAAAGGAGTTGACGTGTTCCGAATGGAAGGCAACATGGAAGCATGCGCTTGCTCGCTTGCGGCACCAGCCGCGGATATGAGGCTGACACCTCCGACTCGGAGCAACATGGCCATGGGTCAAAACCCAAATCGTACCCCCAGTGAACATCCCAATCCAACCACTAAAATAGGTCCTAAAATGGGTGGTGCACCGAAAACCCCAAAATGGGAGCCCCTCGGTTCTGATTCCCACGGCCACATGTGGTCATGCAAGCACCGGCTCAGCACAAGCGCCAGCTTCCAGCTGGCCTCATTATTTTAGCATGATCAAAGTCACCCCCAAAAGTCGTGGTGGCTTAAAGAGAAACAACAGAGTCCATTTTCTGACTTTCATAGAACCCAGCTACAGGAAATTCTACATAAAACTAGCCAAATTCCCACCAAAATCAGGGGTTTCCTGCAGAACTTCCTGTAGTTGGTTTCTTAGAGACTTTCTGACCTCGACAATTTCCAGAAACAAAACAAAAACCCAGCAAAAATGATTCTGACCAAAGTCACCCCCCATTTTCTGACTTTGACAACCCCCCCAGCAACCGTCACAAAGATGACCCCAGCTTCCAGCTTCCTCTGCTTTCTGAGGCTGCTGCGGCCTTGCTTGGCCCTGCGCTCAGGGCAGCCAGCGGAGCCGGCAAGACCTGACGCTGGGGTCTGGTAGGGAAAGATCTGCCAAGTCGACCACTCACAAAACCTAAAGTAACGGACCATGGGTGTCCTTTTAAGGGGAAGAGATGGCCCTGGTAGATGATTAAACCACCAGGTCAACCAGGAATCGCCATCTACTTTTCTACCAAAACAACCAAAAAGGACACCTATGTAAGGGATCCTCACACATCACGTAAAACGAGCTCATCAAAAGGCCAGCAAGATCGTGGCACCGTAAAAGTTTATAACGTCCAGTTCCCGCTTTCTTGTGCAGAAAACTTCATGATCGCTCAAGTCACAACGGCGACATGGAACCGTGGTAGTTACCCGGCAGGCTGCGACCGTTTCACACACGCTGCTTCTTGAATGATAAGGCTGCCGTTCTTGCTGCTTCCCGCAAGTTGGCACTCACATCGGAGGCTGCGGTGCATTTGCAGTGCCCCTAAAACTGGCAATGCAATTTATGAAGCTAAGGCACAATGGAAATGGCCGCATCCCCCGATTTGGGCCCGACCCATGGGGGTAGAAAAACAAAAAACAGCCAAGCGCGCCAAGAACCTGGGGCAAGCCACAAACCGCGCGCCGCTGGGAATGATCCCAAAGTTCATCAGGCGCAGCGATAGGCCTCAAGCCGCTGGGTTTCATCTTGGGCAAAGCGCAGAGGGAGCGTTTGGCCGCTTGAACCATATTGGAACCACATGGAATGGGTCAAAATCCCGTACCCCAGTGAACATTCCAATCCCCACTAATGGGATCCCATTGGTTTTGACCCACAGCCACCTTTGCCGTTCGGGGGACGGACAAATGCCATTAAGAGGTGGGCGCTCAGAATCTAGGATGGCGACGGGGGCAAGCCCGGATACCCTCTCTCCAACTAACATAGCACCTCACAGAGGGTTGCTTCAAGGGGAAATTAATCTTCCAGGTACCCTCACGCAAAACTATGTTAATGTGTGGGAGGGTATCCAACAAAATATGCTTCGATGTATGTGGGCGGGGTTTGTCGATTCTCTACCTGGCACGTATGCAATCGTGTTTCCATCCATTCTTGCAGCCACGCAGCCGGAGCAAATCCCAAATATCAGCAATCCTTGGATGAGGCATGTGTCAGGCCTGTCAGATTTGCATGGCAAGCTTCCAGAATGTGGATCGCCTGAAGCTAAATGCAAGGCGCTGGATGCCCTTCCTTATTGACTGATATAGTTTGTTTTAAATATTTTCTTAAAACAATTTAAATAGAATGTTGCAGTTGATCCGCATCTAGCAGCCACACTGTGCATGTGTCAAAGGGGCAACATGACGGTGGCACATCAAACATTCAGTTAATTGACAATTTGACGTTGTGTGGCGACCGATGCATTTGACCGCGTTTCAGCCGTGCATTGCAAGCATTCCCGCATGGCCAAGCAATCCCGCCCCCCTCCCCCCCCCAGCTATTTTGCGGACAGCCGACGCGCGCCCATCTGGCTGGTCGAAGCCTCCACGTGCTCGACAAATGGCTCCCACCTCGGGGTGCTCGTGGCGCATTTCACGTGACTCCATGGCTTGTGACTTGCAGGAGGTTCACCGCAGACTTTGTGCGAGCAAGGTGCGCCACCACCCCGCACAAAAGCACCACCGTCAGGGCACCTGGGCAAAGAATGTGTGCATGCCTTCCGCTATTCATGTCTCTCTGCAGAAGTAGACTCTGCAAAACCAATCACCAGTTAGGATGACACGTGCTCCATGCAGAAGCGCGAAAACAGCCAATTAGTTGAGCCCTTGGCTGAGCAGGATGCCTTTCACCTTTTGCTTCTTCTCAAACTTCGCCATGCTGCTACTCGCCTGGCGCTCTCTCTGATTCGCTTCGCTTTGGCAAGCTTGCGCGCGCCTTCTCGCCGGCGACGGCCGCGGCCACCTTTTCAGCCACCTGGCTCAAGGCAGTCGCCGCTCCGCTAAAAGCGAAGTGTCGAATCAAAACTGCCACACCAAGCCGCACTACAAAAGCCCGTCTGGCTTGTTTTTCCGAAACCACCTCTTTTGACCTCGTACTGCCCACAACGCGGCTGCCCCTGGTACTTTTCTCACAACCACCCTGCGCGCACCTGAGCCTCAGGGTCGGTCTGCCACGCCAGCGTGGCTTGGCCCTGGCGCAAAATGGCGTTGGGCGGCTAGTCGGAGTTACGTTTTAATTGGCGGGAGCTCCACTTGGTCAAAGCTCACCTTTTTACCTTTTGTTTTCCCCTTTTGGTCCATAGCCAAAGATACCCGCCCACCAACTCTATAATATGGAACCTGGCAAAACGGGGGGGGTCCTGGTTTGGACGATTTTCCGTTTAAAGGGACCGGGTTAGGTTCATGTTAATTGGTGGGAGGGTAGATGGTAAGCAAAAGGGCAACTTGAGCCAAACACGGAAGAATTGTGCCATCTACTTGCACACCATAATCCTGGTCCGTGGTGGGATCATCCCTGCAAGGGACACTATTCCCAACTGGCATAAGGACTCACATTTTTGAAGGACCTAGTGCCAGAGAGCGGTTTTGCCTTGCCACACGCAAACCGGACGCCCTGCCATCCAAACCGCTGCGCGTCGCCTGGTCCAGGTCGAGCGCGCTGCAGGTGACAGAAGCCTTGGCGGAGGGTCTCTGCACCAATTGCTTGATCGCGCCTCGGCGAGGTGAAGGCGTGGCATGGAGGACAAATCTAAGGGTTTTTTTTGTATTTCCGGAGAACACCGTGTTATTTTGAAGCATTCTGGGTCATTTCCCAAGGGTGTAATACACAAATGGTCTTGAACCATGGCCAAATCATGCCAAGCCACTCAAGGCCAGTCCCAAGGCCATTCCCTTTGCACTCACTGAGCTGGCAGGCCCGCCAAACATAAGAATCACCAGCGGCAGAATCACCACCAGTGGCGGTGGCAGCACGAAAGCACTAAGGTACCTCGCAGCCATATGGAGACCCAAGCGAGGCAACTAACTTGCATGCAGCTTGCAGCATAAAACGTGCGATCGGTGCGACAGGGAATGACCCTTCCGGGTGTTGGGAATGAACCGGAAGGGGATTCCCTTAAAGGGAACCATGGGGGATGTTGTTTGTTTTTTTATCGGGGTCATTCCATTTATCATTCATTGCCTATCGAACCAGCAAGAGAAACACACATGCCCCTTCCCGCCTCCCCCCTCCCCTCAGCCCCCGAACAAAAAACCAACTTGCGGCAAGGCACAAACTGACGGCGAGAGCATAAAGGAAACTCCCAGCGACGGGGAACCTCGTCACCAAGGCCGCCAATGTAAAGAGCACTGGCAGGGCCAGAAGTTTCTTCTTCTTGTCCGCCGGCGGGTCCAAGGCCTACATCTTCCCTGCCCCCTCAGTGCCTGGGTACCTTTTGGGATCCCTTTTTCCAGGCGATCCCATTGACCACACTCCCAAAATCTCCCAAAATCATCCGCGGGAAAGCAAAGCCGGCCAGCTATTAAGGAACAAAATGCACCAAGTACCCCTCCCCTGCCCACCTGGAGGTCCCTGGAAAATCATGTTGCTCCATGTTAGAGGGAAGGTTCATGATGGCCGCTCACAATTGAAACAAGAAGCCTAAATGGTTGGCTGTCTCATTGAAAAGGGAACTCGTGTTTGGACTGAGCTTGTTTTGTGGGCCGAAACCGCAAAACAACAAAAGATGCATTTTTTACACTGAGACAGCGGACGTTGACCCGCATTTGTCCCTGCTTCCAGCACCAAGTAAATGGTTGGTTTACCCCAATTGAAACCGTTTTATTTTGTTGACTATCCCCCCCACCCCGTCGCCCTCCCCCAGGGCTGTGGGAAATGACCACTTCTGTGATACAACAAAAAGGGCTTCTCAAAGACAAACTGCCGACGTAAAGAGGATAATCCCTTGTATCACAGAAGTGGGGGAAAAAACCTTGATCCCACAACCCTGCCCTCCCCCGTCCCGTCCGCCGTCCGCCTTTTTGGCCTCGCCCAAGGCCGCTGCCAAGCGCTCCGCCGGCACCGCGGCCGTCTCCAGCGCCCGGACCTTCGGCGCCCGCGCCAGGCCCCAGGCGCAGGCCGCTGGCACCAGCACTACACCGGCCTCGGGCGGTGGCTTCTCGGCTGTCTGTTTTCGGGTCCCCTAGCAGTGGAAAGCTTGCTTTTAGTGGGTTAAATGGAAACCACCAAGCCAACTCAAGTCTTGCTCGGGCCGTCGGGTTTTCTTGGCTGTCCGTTTTCGGGTCTGCTAGAAGTTGTGTTTTTGTTTGATGGAGGGTTAGTCCAACTTGGGGGTTAAATGGACACTTTTTACCTTTTCACTTTTTCACTAGAGGGCTCCACTTTTTCATTATTTCAGGGTAGACTTAAACCCGGTTGTTCCTCACCCCAAAAAAATGGCACCCCTGGGTTTAGGTCTATCTTGGGAAAGCGGGATCCTGTTTTTGGCTGTCCGTTTTCGGATCCCCTAGGAGTCGAACACGTCTAGTGGGTCAGTCCAACTCAACTTGTGGGTTAAATGGGACATAAATGGAACCACTAGGGAACGTCTAAAACTCACCAGCCAGGGCTCCACTTTTTCACTAGGGTAGACTTAAACCCGGTGTTTCATCACCCAAAAGGGGAACTTGTGGGTTTAAGTCTATCTTGGGGTAGTCAAAAGGCGGGACCCTGTTCTTGGCTTGGGGCTAGAACTCGAAAACTTTAAGTGGGTTTGTTCAACTTGTGGGTTAAATAAAAACCACTAAGCCAACTCAAAACCAACAAGATGGCTGTCCGTTGTCGGGTCCCCTACTAGAAATGTTTTTTGTCTCATAGATAAATGCAAACCACCAAGCCGACTCGAAACCAACAAGGTAGCTTCCTTAGAAGTCGAAAACGTTTGGAGGGGTAGTAAACAACTTGTGGGTGAAATGGAAACCACTAAGCCAACGCAAAACCAAACTGATGGCTTCCTTTTGGCACCTCTGCCAGCTCGTCCTTCTCAGTTCGATGAAGAAAAACACGCGCTCAGGGAAGAATGTGGAATCTGAGGCGTCCGGGAAATCAGTGAGCGGGCAAAAGGCAAACATCGCTAAAAGGCACAAGCAAGCATCCAACCAAGCAAGCAACCAGCCAACCAACCAACCGAGGCAAAGCTTCAAACAAATCAACTCAAAGCAACAAATAAACATAATAATAATAATAATGATACTAATAATAATAATAAAACAACAACACGAAAACACAAGCAAGCAAACAAAGGAACACACACACACACACAACGACACCCCGCCCAGCCCCAACGCCCCAAGGCGCGTCGGTGGCGATCTCCGCGTTGGTGCCCCGGAAGCCTTGGAGCTCGCCCGTCACCATGGCGCCCCCCACGAAGCCTCGGGTTTGCCCCGTGCCCCGCCGTGCGGTTCCAACCCGAGCGACCCCCGCGCAGAGCGCAGAGTCCTTGGAAGCCATGGGCGTACTGAAAATATGTAACAGCGATGGGCTTAAGAAACATCTGTAACAGCCATGGGTTTAACAAAATATGTAATGGATTTGGCACAGGAGGTTCTAGGCGCCGTTCAAACAAAAAATGGATCGCAGCTTCAGTCGGTTTGATCAAAATGAGCTGCAAGTGCCTCTTTCTTAAGTTAACGGATCGCATCTTCGATCGCAAGTGCCTCTTTCCTCTCAGCAGGATCCAGGGAAGCCCCAGCTGATTTCCAAAGCCCTGATGCCCGCAGCATTTTTGGCACCAGAAAGGTTTGAAGGCCATTAAGTAGGGGTGATACGAAAATCTTTGTTGTTTGAACCATGGATTTAACGTGGGCGGAACTTATCCATCCACAGTAGTAGCGAAGGAGTCTTTGTGCCAGCTTCAGCTGTTTCAGCTCTATGTGCATCCAGTATGGGCTGGGTTCCAAAGAACAGCTTCCCTTACACTCTGGGTTTGTTTAAAATCAATCCTTTATCCTTGTGTCAGACCTTGCTGTCCCGCCACAGCTCAGGATTGCAGTTGGGCGCCACAGCTCAGGATTGCAGTTGGGTTGTGCCCCTCTTCACCCTGGTGCAACTGGCGTTTGAGAGTACGGCATGCAATGCAAATCCGTCACGTCAATCACCTGCTGCAGATCCATGTGCCAACACTACACATACAGTCCATGTTTTGTCCCATCCTGTCTATTTGAAAATGCCTGATCACACAATCCACCCAGTGCCCAGCAGAACCACGAGAACAACATCCCCGCCAAAAGCGGCAACCATGGACGCCCTGTCCACACATTCTTCCCTTTGTACCGTGTAAATCAGGGTGTTGCTCCCTCCAAAAGTGACGAAACTCCAAAAGGGTGCGTGAAAATTCACCCGGGGTTCCCATTGAGAAGGGTCCTCTCGTGGGGTACGGGCACCCTCCTTTCACCAAGGGCTGGGCATGGTAGGACCCGCGGGCCGTGCTCCTGTCTTACGTGACCGCTGACCGGCACAAGCTGCTGTCAAACAAAGCCACGCTGCTTCTGCGCAAAAAAACACCAAACAACACACACACACACACAAACCCACAAACACGCAAACACACACGCACAGAAACACAAATACAAACGCAAACACACAAACACACAAACACACAAACACAAAAAACAAAAACACCGCACAAACCCACACAAACCCACACAAACCCACACAAAACCCACACAAACCCACACAAACCCACACAAACCCACACAAACCCACACACACATATATAGCCACTGTACCATCTTCTGGGCATAGTTGCCTGCAGAATGGGTAGAGGTAGAAACTCGCTTGGAACCATTGTGAGATCCACTGCTCCGAGGCCACGCTGCTCGACCCGGATGTCACATATCCCCGTGGCAGGCAAGGCCCCTGCGACCGAGGCTCCCTTGACGTCGTGCCCCGGCTTCAGCATGAAACCCAGCCGGGCCAACAAGTCCTGCCAGCTGAGGGCAACACTCAGGCCATGGGTCAAAATCCCGATTCCGTATCCCCAGTGAACATCCAAATCCAACCACTACAGTATAGGTTCTAAAATGGGTGGTGAATTCTGAAAACCCAAAAATGGGATGCCAAAACGGTTTTGATTCCCACAGCCAGATCTCTTTTCCGGCACGGGCCAGGCTTGGCCAAGACCATTTTAGTGGGGCAGCCACCCCCCCAAAAAAAAAGGAAAAAGGGGGCCACTGAACAACTGAGTCTCCTAAACTGCCCTGAAAAGGGCAAGCCCAAAGCTGACAATGACCTCACGTGTAGCTATACGTCCTGCTTGACCGTTTGCATGAGCAGCCTCAACCTCCGCCACCTGTGATCAAAAGACGGGCGAACCTGGCTAAACAGAAACTCAATGCAAATCAAACTTCAGACCAGACCATGTATCGATCAGCTCGACTTTGCCTCCAGCACAATCACCAAAGTGCGGGGAACGGCAACATTTTGCCAATCTAAATCAAGGGACGTCCAAGAAAGTAACTCTCATCCTGGCGGCGATCCCCCAATTGCTGCTCCAGCCAGCAAAAATCAGGGTGACCTTCTTTGGAAGAAAGGAATCCACCATCAAAAAACATGACTCTAGATTCTTCCTAGTCGCTGGGAGGGGGGTGATTTACCAGACTGGGTGGCAAATAGGAGGGCTGGACAAATGAAGAAACACTCATTCTATCTGTGACAAGGACACGACTCATTTTGGCTCCCCCTTGTTTGACCCAGACCCGCGTTAAGACCCAGTCCTGGAGAGGCTGCACAGCCACCAAAGCCATCAACGGCAGCCACTGCGGCACGGGGCGGCCGTTCATCGTCAGCACGGCCCACGCGCCCAGGCACACGACGGCCCCGCAGAGACCGAAGCGCAGCAACTCCCGTAGCACGCCTTTCACATCTGCCGAGGCATTCCTGGGCTCTCAAAATGGCTGTTTTGCTTTTGGCTTCCCTTTGAATAGAATCCAACAGGGGTCCGCCATTTTACTGAAAAAAAAACTGACTGAGGTGAACTGGTTGGGTCCAACATGGAGCAGTAGAGCAGTAAGGATTGAGTTTGATTTATCCAAATGCACCTAACCAAAGTTTTGCAAAGTGGCCTTCGCCTGACCACTGCGCCGAAATTTGGGGCAACAGTTGGGCAAAGCTCGAGAAATCTCAACCCAAGCGTGGCTGAACCGATGCCAGTTGAACTGAAAATGATCCGTGCGAAGCCTGAACAATTCTGAATTGGACCAGGTTCGAACCGACCGAAGTCCGCTGAACCACCCGGCGCCTTTCCCATTTGGAGGTTGATCCAAAGGTCCTTTGGGATGACCATTTGGCTTTCACCATGGCTTTTTATGTGTTTTTAAGCTCCCCCTCCCCCCTCCCCCCCCCGCCCCCCCAAACCCCCCCCTCCCCCCCGCCCCCCCAAACCCCCCCCGGCCCCCAAACCCGCCCCGCCCCCCAAACCCCCCCTCCCCCCCTTTCCCCCCCCCCTCCGGTCGTTTTCTCGTTCGACCGGGCGGCCGCTTCGGCGAGGGCTCCAGCGCCCGCCAGAGGAAGCGGCCCAGCGGCAGGGCGCCGAGCGCCAGCAGCAGCAGCGCCAGCTGCCGCTTCAGGAGGATGGACCCCAGCTCCATCACCCAGCCCCCCAGCGAGGCGGGCGGCCCCAGGAAGGGGCCCAAGGCCTGAAGCGGAAAAGAAAACAAGAGGAATGAGACTAAGAAAAACACAATCACCATCCTCCTCCTCCTCATCATCATCGTCATTATCGTCATCATCATCATCATCATCATCATCATCATCATCATCATCATCGGCATCGTCATCGTCATCATCATCGGCGTCATCATCATCAACAACAAGAACAGGAAACATAATCATCATAATAATTAATATTGATAATAAAGTGCCTCTTTTTCAATCACTTCCCCTACTTACTCGAACATTTGGGGCGTATTTGCTATATTCCAGAAACCTGGTGGTAACTACAAGCCTGTTTTTCCCGACTCGAGTATGAGGACATGACAGCCTAGCGATTCACACACGCCGGCCCCGCCTTCAGCATGATGGGCGATGTCATGATGCAAGCGTTGAACGGGATGAAGGGCACGAAGTACTTGGCCAGCGGCGGCAGCGCTTGTACCACTAAGCAGGCCGCAAAAAAGCCCTGGCCCGCAGTGAGAGCGAACCTGGGCGGGCAGAAAGAAAGCGCGGCGTGAGCTTTCGATTGGTGCATGAATCTTTAAGGCGCGGCTTGAACCATAGAGACCGATGGGTGATAAGAACGGGGAATTAACCCTTAGAATTGGTTGGCCACAGTCTAACATGGTAACATGGACGCTCCCCCGAAATGGAAGACTTGGTAACCCTTTTTTGGTGCAGCGAGACGAACCGGTGGAAAAGACTGGCTCACGATTGGGATTGTTTCTGGATACCCTCGAGCCTCGAGCACCAGTTCACATGGAAAACAATCTGACATGGACCCGGTCCCTAAAGGAACATGGTCCAAACAAGGACCCCCCGAATGTCGAACGGTTCCGGCTGTTAACTGGCTGGGCTGTTCAAAATGCATGGTTTGGGTTGGCCAATCTGATTTTCCATAATCGCGGTGCCAAGTCACCTGGGCTGCTCGAAAGTGGAACCCTGCTCCATATCAATGTCCCTGGGTGACATGTGGGGGACTCACACCACTTAGAGGGGCCCCCACCTTTGTATGAATTAAACTGGGGACGGATCAAAACCGGAAAACCAAAAGGTTACAAGGTCGATCCACTTTGGGCAACCGAGTTTTAGAGCCTTCCTGGGAAATTTACCCAGTCGCTCAAACGCCGAAAACCGCCAATAACGGAACCCCCGGCCCCTCCATCGTCCCTCGCTTCAACGACTTCCTCCGCAGGTTCACCTACTGAAACCTTGTTACGACTTCTCCTTCCTCTAAGTGGCCCAGAGACAGAAGGTGAGTTTGACACGCTTGAATTCGCCTTCCTCTAAGTGATAAGGTTCATAAAGTAAAGCTTTCCAACGCAACGTCCAGAAGCTGAGCCTTGCGTCAGCCCCCCCCCCCCCCCCCGTCCCTCACTTGAACGACCTTCCTCCGCGCGCGCCGCGGGCGGCTCGCGCCTGGTGAAGTCCGCCGCCGCGAAGAGCAGCGCCGCCTCTCGGCACCGCCTCTGCGCGGCGAGGCGCAGGGCGGTGGGCCGCAGACGGCCGGAGACCCGGGCCGCCCAGTGGCTGGGGCCGAGGAACCTGGGCCAAACGAGCGGGGCAAAAAGCGAGCCGCGGGTCAATCCATTTTGGTCAGGAACCCACCGATGTTGGGGTTACCCCATTTTTGACCCATACCCATTTGGTGGCTTGGATTGGGTCTAAATTCATTCTCTATTTGGGTATGGGTCAAAACTCACCTTGTATTTGGGTATGGGCCACAGGTTTGAATGTCCGTGTTTTCATTTTATCAGACCAACCCATTTTGGGGTTACCCTATTTTTGACCCACACCCACCCATTTGGTGGTTTGGATTGGTGGTGAGGGGCTGGTTTCCCATGTGCTCTCTACAAGAACCAGGGCTTCAAATGCAAATCCAAACCGATCGGAACCACCAATGAGGGGTTCTCTGAAAAGGAGGTGAGACCCCCCCCCAAAGAAAACGAGTGCCCCTTAGGCACAAAGGGAACCCGCTTTTCAGACTTGAGAACTCCCCAAAACCGTGTTTGGGGAGTGCTTCCTTTTTTGAGGCTTGGGTTGGTTTGAAGGGACACGGCGTCTGCTTGGGAAGACTCCATGTACCTCCCCCCCTTCCCCTCCCAATGACATGGCTCCTGACAACGGGTCCCGTACGAAGGTCCGACTTTTTCTCTTGGCCCCCCGTTTCATCCCCAGACTCGAAACCAAATGAGCCATATTGAAACAGAAAGAGGGCAAAAACAGGTCATCCTCACTGTCCTCTAGCCCCTTAATCGCCCCATAGTCACCAGGCTTGATTGAATGCTTCCAAACATCAAGAAGCTGCCGCATGCCCTGCGTATGTGCAATGTGCGCGCATACATGCGCTCCCCTGGTGTGAAGAAGACTCCTTGCCAAGCTGCCACAAAATGGAACAGGCAGTGAAAGCAGCAAACACCACTTCGCGGAGCTTGCTCCTGAAGCGTAGGACCTGCCAAGATCTCGTGCCTTGCTTCTCATCTTACCAAGGTCTTCCACGCGCGCGTGTCTGCACAGTTCCCACACGGATAGGACAACTCCATTGATCACACAACTTCTTGAAGCTTTGGGCAGATCCAAACATGGCCTCATTCACCAGCGGAGGGTAGACGAAAGGGATGGCCGCTGATGCTCCGAAGGTCAGCAACAACGCCCTCGGCAGTGCAACAAGTTGTAGCCCTAAGCCAACTACGCAACCCTCCTGGCATCTGCATTGCCAAGTTGTTACCTCAAGAGTGGCCTCGGCCAGCCAAGCACCACAAATGCCCAGCTCGAACTGCAGGTCAGGCCAACTGCACTGCCGAGTGGCAGGACAGCTCCCAAAATGCGCCCGCGGCTGCTTTCAGACGTCTCCGCGCCGGATGGCCGAGCTTTGACGCCTTGCCGTGCGCGGCGCAAGGTTTGGCTGGGGGGGGGGGGGCAAGGGGCCATCTCCAAGTTGGGATGCTGGTGCGATAGGCAGGGAATGAGAAACGGAATGACCCCAACCATCCAAGCGGCGGTTTTCTGTCAGGGAAAATATCCGGGTTCATTCCCACACTCCGAGTGCTCTCCCACCGATCGCAAGGTTGGGATGCATGGTTCGGGAATCGCGCACCTCACAATGTTCATCGCCAAATGGCCACCCTGGAGCCCAAAAGCCAGATCTTTCGGGCTAAAGCTTTGGGCTGTTTGGCGCCTCATAAGTTGGAGTTGACCAACATGAGTGGCCCCCCATTCCATTGCCGTCACCTCTTGCAGCCAACCATACGTAGGACCTT
The DNA here is from genome assembly GCA_963377175.1 of Effrenium voratum. Classification (NCBI taxonomy): domain Eukaryota; class Dinophyceae; order Suessiales; family Symbiodiniaceae; genus Effrenium; species Effrenium voratum. Next base: position 473,725 of record CAUJNA010003291.1, on the reverse strand, counting down.
GGCACCTGGAAAAACAACCTCATTCTTGCAAGCCTGACGCCTGAGATGCCTCGCGTTGAACTGCAAAGGGAAATCACATCAAATATCCACGCCTCGCCCCAAGCGCTTGCAGCGAGCCTCGGAAGTCGATTCAACATGCTTGCTGATGCCTAAAATGGCCCGACCTCCAAAAAACTCCTTGCGCCAACCTGCGCCCATAGCTACCCAGTGGCTGCCCAATGTGGATTCTCGACATGCCTGTTGCCGCTTCAATGTGCGCGGGGGACTGCAAATGGTGCGTAAGGCGTTGCTGGACAACTTGGATGTCCACATCTCTCGCCAGCCCCAGTCTGCATCTGAAAGCCCAAGCCATCCCAAGCCCCGCCAAATGCAGACCAATGGCGTCGCAAAGCGGCGTCTCCTTGCCTCAGTGCGCTTTGGTAAAACTGGAGGCCACATAGGCCACGCCGCTGAAAGCAAAGTCCGGGGCTTAGAACATGTTTGGTGCTAGGCCTGGGGCGCATGGACCATTGTGGACCATGACTGAAGGAGTGAAACTTGCGATCAGTGCGATAGGTAGGGAATGTGTGCATGAACCTGGGGATTTCCCCAAAAAGGAAACCGGGCAACCAACTTGCTAGTGAGTAGGGAATGTGGGAATGAGCCAGGGGATTTTCCCAGTTGGATGGATTATCTCCGGGTCATATCGCTGCTCATTCCGTGCCCCTCGCACCGATCGCAAGGAAACCTGACGGAGCCAATGCCATGCCAAGTTTCGAAGGGCTCCAGGCCAGGTCGCCTGCAAGCCCGCAGCCAACCCAGGCTACGCCCAAGCGCCCCCAACAGAAAGTCAGCTTTCTCATGTTGACCCTGGATTAATGAACCCAAGTTTGGTTTGGATTTGGTTCTGAACCTCTGGTTCTTGTGGAGGGCAGATGGAGAACTGCTTCCTTAATCAACACCTGTTTATTCATATGGGTGGGTGTCCCCCTCCAAAAGTGGTCTGAATCCCCACTAAAACCAGAATCGGACACCCCCATGTTGATAAACAGGGGTTTATTAATCCGGGGTCAACATGAACTGGTGGTTTGGATTGGTGGTTTGGAAATTGACCCCAGTTCCTTTTGAAACCAAATGGGGAAGGCAGCCCCTAACATACCACAAAACCAAACCATCAATTAGGGGAAGCTGAGAAGGGCCTGTCGGGATGCGAGAAGAAATCGGCCTGGCGGGCCGGCGCAAAGGCATAGCCCGTGCACAGAAGAGCGGCTGTCCTGAGTACGGCTATGCAATAAAATTCAATCCTGGGCTCTTTTTGATTGAATCCACATTGGAGTCTGGAATTGAATCCAAATTGGAATCTGAAATTGAATGCAAATTGGACTCTGGAATTGAATCCAGATTGGATTCTAGCATTGAAACCATGTTTGCCATCGAGCGGTGCAACGCCATTGTTCAAAGGAAGATGGATCCGCCCGGCACACGCAAAACGGACCAAGATGAGCCAAGAAACAAGGCGGCTGCCCGACTGGCCATCTTGGCTGCGGGTGTGCAACTGTCGGTTGTTTCTCCAAAGTGCCTTCCTTACAAGTATCACCTCTGGCACCTGCCTGCCCATGTTACCGGCATTGGATAAGCATTGGAAACTTTGATCTCGATCCGAAGGACACCCCCATAACCAAACGTAAGCCAGCAGCTGCGCGAGCCCGATGCGTGGCATGCCAAGTGAAAGGCCGCCGGCTTCGTGCACATAAACATCGCCCCTTTCTGCCCACATCCTCACCAACAGCAGCAATCCATCATCCTCACAACAAGGTGTGACCCAAGGTGTACACTTCCAGAGCCATGCAAGGCAAACCCTTCTTCGAAGGGAGAAAGCCTTGGACAAGGCCCTCAGGCGCAATCCATCAAGGAAGTGCCCTCCGTCTGCATTGGCCATGGCTCCTGCCAGGCCGGGTCGGGCAGCCCAAGAAACTGACATCGCGAGCACCGAGAATGCAAAAGCTGAACTTTAAATTTCCAATCAATTAGGGCCAGTCCGTCTTTAACTTATCCCAACTTCCGCTTAGATGCCATGAAGGGAGCTCGCGGCGGACTTATGCTTGTGTTGACATTCGGAATTGCTTGGACCAGTGTCATGCCAGAATGGAAACAAAAAAACACGATTGCCAACAACTGTTGTGGAAGGGCTTTCTCTGGCCCTCCCAAAAGCCCTTCCAATCCCTCCTAAGCACAGGTCCAAACCAGCAGGTACCTGAAAATTCCGATTCCGGAATCGAACCACTCAGTCAATGACCCGCGCTGGGAATTCTCATTCTGCACTTGAGCCCTAAAAATTCTCAGCCTGAAAAATCCGTAGACAACGGGCCCTCGTAAAGTCTGAGCATCGCGGTCTCCTCCGCACACTCCCAAGCCCAAACCACTGCGCTCTGTACTGTGCCATCATCGCCAAGGCGAGCCAGGCGCATCTCCTGCGGGGATACAGAGTCCACCCCCAATAGCAAACCATAGTAATATATTTATTATATTTATTATATATATATATATACGCGAAGATATTGATATGCATTTCTGCTTGTTGCCAAGGGTATCAGGCTCAATTTTGGCGGCACTTAGCAGGGGGGTGACGTTTTTCTCAAGAAAGCTCCCCCATGTCCCGGATCGATGCGCAGTGGCCCACAGCTGCAGCACAAGGGGGAACCATGCCAAAATAGGAAGTGCGGCTGCTCAGGGGGGGGGGGGAATTTCTTCTTGGCTCATACCTGCGTACCCCAAAGGGTGGAAAAAAAATCCCAAGTTCAAAGAGAGTTGCCATTTGAGTCTGGGAATCAGGCATTCTTCCTCCAGGCGTGCTTTTTTGCAGGGTCGAGCTGCTCCACTCAATTTGGCCAACGACGTCACGTTGTTGGGGACCGCACATGTTTTAGGCAGCAGCGGCCAAAGCGAGTGCAACTTCAACCGCGGAAATCCAGCGCCCTCGGGGAGTGGTGCTGTCCAGCTGAGTCATCTTGGCGGTGCTGCGGTGCTGCGGAAGGGCAAGTATGCGTGCAGCATGGAACGAACGGAATTGACATCCGTGCGTCCAGGGCGCTGATGATCTCCGCGTTGCGCTCGCGTTTCTACACCACACATGACCCAGAACTTGGCTCGTTTCTGGTCTGGGCCTGTGCGTCGACGCATCGTGACGTAGACATTGGCGCCCGGAACCCGGAACAGGCGGCAACCGGCCCTCTGTCCCAAGAGTCCCATTCAACAGCGCCTGGGTCTGTGGCTGTTGCCCTGGTCATATCCCCGGTCTTTTGCTGCAATTGCTTTTGCCTGGCATTCCCTGGCTGACCAGTCTCTCTGCGACTCTGAGCAATCATGCGACATTGCTGGCAGTCTTGCTGCGCAATGTCTGTGCCCAATCTCTCAACGACCTTTGTCTGCGCAATGCCTGTGCGGAACCTCTCTGCGCAATCTCCCCGCTACATTTCTGCGTGCAATCTCTCCTCACCATCTTTTTGGGCCTCTCTGTGACACTCAGCGCAAGCTCTTTCTGACATTCCTCTTTGCAGTCTCTTGGCACTATGTCGCTGTGCAATTCGGAAAGGTGTTCTTGCCGGACAAATACGCAACGACCTACTGGTGGTGCCTTCTTCTGGGAAACCCAAATTGGCTGTTTTCCTCTTGGTGTCCCTCTAAAGAACCACCAAACAAGGCTCTGTCTGTCTAGCTGGCGGCTGTGTGGGTTTTGCCGCTCCGGATTTTTCCGCGGCCTCGCCTGGCTGACCTCCGAAGCCAGGGAAGGGGCGCGGCCCAGGCCGGTGGCCCTCGCCTCGCGAGGCGCGTGGCACTTCTCAAAATTCGAGGGGTTGACTCCCCGTTCTTTTCAAAAAAATGGGCTAATTTCCCCTGCGGTTCAGAAAACCATGGCTAATTTCCCCTGGTTGATTCCCCTAGAATGGCTAATTTCCCCTGCGGTTCTGAGGGTTTTCTGAAGAGAAGGAGCCCTAGAAAAGGAGGGAAACCCCAAATGGAGGACTTACGTTTTGGTTTGCTTTTGAAACGGCTCTGTGAAGCATCGGGGAACCTGCCCCCAGCGACTCAAGCAAGGCCCACACTACCTCTTGCCTTGACACTCGCATGCAAGCGGCCTTGTGCGCGTCGCGGGTGCCGGCAAAACATGTGTGTCGGCAACCAGGACTGTTCAAAATTACAATTCCAAACAGGTCCAGGTCCCAACGCCTGCCACCACGCAAATCGCCAGGTGGCAAACTGTTTTTCCAGATTCAAATGGGGAAAGGGCACAAACACACCTGCTTTCCCTCTTCCTTTTGGAGAGCAATGGGGTGGTAAGCTTGGCCAAAGGTATTCTTCCACTTGGCGGTATGCGGCATGTAACCACTACTAATCCATAGTTGCGGTCAATGTTGCACTGCAGAACTTATCTGGTTGCATGATGTTGTATGTAACTTGGGCAGTTGTATCTTCTTGCACTTCTCTGGTTGTCTGACCCTTGACAGTCATGTACCAGCGCGACCTCCATTTGCCATGCAACATAAAGCCGAGGTCAAACATTTGAACTCAGATCCGAGACGACGTCTATCTAAAACCCCTCCCGATTGCTGGCCGGTCAAGGGGTGCTTGGTGAGAACCAACCAACATCTATCTTCCCAGAAGGGATGCTGAAACCATAGGAGCACTAGGGCCACATTTCTGGCCCAATTTCTTGGTCTCAGGCAAAAGAAACGACCGCGCTCCCACTCAATTCGAGTGGCTGCACATCGATAGCTCGGGCGGTGCGGCTGGGCGCGCACAGTGGGCCTTGCGTTTGCCCCGTCAGGGCGAAAGCGGCTTACACCCAAAAAGCTGCATGTTGGAAACCCTTCTTGAAGCTTGTGGCCTCTGAAGAAAGCTGCATGCAAGGCAAGGCGTATTTTTGAGTACCAACTGGAAAGTGAACGTGGGGAAGCATGGCTTGAACAAATCCAGCTGCGCCTGACCAGAGACGCCTACCTCGGCATTACTTTGGCGGTCCATGGCTTGCACTGGCATCCCAGCGGCATAATGGCAAGGAATCGAGCACAAAGTTTCCAGGTGTCAGAGTGCATCAGGCCAGACATGATGCCGAAGCAGCCGATCAAGTCCCAAGTGGTTGAGGTATGTAGCCTTGGCACTGCGTGCAAGTACGACCCCCAAAGGTTTGTCTGCAATGCCGCTGAAAGGAAGCAAGCAATGGACCCCCCAGCCCTCCCTCAATCCCTAGAAATTAAGGGTGATTGGCTCCTTGAGGATCGCGGACTATGCAAATGCAGGGGAGTTTTTTTTCGGGGGTTGACGCGGGTAGCTTGCTTTGTGGGCTTGTTCCCAACATGGCCGGAATTTTCATCCAGCCAAATCGAGCCAATCATCAACTGAGCTGCGAAGTCGGTGCAGCAACGGCTGGAACGTTGCCCGCGCCGCGCAAAAACCCAAAGGTATTGCACCATACAAAAAAAACCTTTTCCTGGTCAGAACCCCCGAAAACATGAAATCCGGAAAAAGGTACGAACACCGCTACCGAAGACCGGGCCGGGCAACAGCATCAAAGCTTGGGGCCAGTTGGTGTTCGCCACATTCGCCCCCCAAGCATTCTTCGCGCTGCCGCTCAGGCTGCCCACCTAGAGCCAAGGAGGCCAAGGCAAATTAAACTCTGTGATCCCACAAAACGCAGAAAATACCCGCTGGTTGGTGGTTTGCCGCCCGGTGTTTTGGTGTGTAAGGAGTTGTGTCCCCCCCGTTGCCCGCCACAAATGCCGAGGGTTGAAAGCCACGAACTGCCAATCCAAACCGCCAAGCCTGCAAGCGATTTTTTGAAGAAACAACTCAACCCAAAAACACAAATAGAAACACTCACTTGCCCAAAGGACCTGGAAATCAAAGCTGATCGCCTTTTGGCACCACCAAAAACTGGTTGCCAACTTTGGCAATTTAAGCCCAAAGCTCAAACAGTCGGTTCGCTTTGGGCAACTGAGAACAACAAGGAACTGTCCCAAGGCGCGTTGAACGCCTGGCGCCAGGGTCCCGCCCCCACCGCCGCCGCCATCGCCAGACTTGGCGCCGCCGCCCTTCGCCGCAGCTCCGCCGCGAGCGAAAAGCTGCGCCGCCAGAGGCGGCACGTGGCCAAACCGGCGGCGAGGATGCCGAAGCCTGGGCTGCGGGCGTCCTGCGTAAGGGCTAGATGATTAAACCAGGCGAATCTCAATTTTTCATGCGAACCAGAATTGGGGGTATCTCGGCGACGTGAGCGACGCGGGGCGGCGTCAGTTTTTCATACTCCACTTTTGCTTGCCATTTCGGGATCTCTGGCACTTGTACGTCCACTGCACATGCGGGCTCAGCAAGCCAGACCTGACACTTTTCGTGCTTAGCTGCTTAGGCATGAAGCCTTTACGCACACCCAAGAAGGGTCTTTGGCCTGTCGGATTAGGCAACTAAATTTGTTGAGTCTGCGCCTCATGTCATGAAACTCGATGCCCGCTTCTTTGGCCGCGCGTTTTTTATGCGCGGCAGCCATCCGCGAAAATGACCGTGTTGGGTCCGTGGGGGCTGGCCAGGAGATTGCATTCCTGCGTAGAAGGGAACTGCAGGGGTACCTATTTGTGACCCACAGCCATTTGTGAAAGGCCACCTAAAAACAGGGCCACCTCTGGCCACGGCCCAAGCAGCTGCTCGCCTCCGCCCGCAGCTTCTGGCTTCGCATCTGCGGCAGCAGCGCCAGCGCCTGCGCCCAGCGGAGCCCGCGGCCCGCGTCGCGGAGCGCGGCGTTGCGGAGGTTCGCGTCCCCGGAGGCTACGCCGCGGAGGCCGGCGGCGCGCAGCCAGGCGGCGGCCTGGGCGACGAAGGCGAGCCTGGGGAAGAAGCTGGGAGCAAAAAACCGCAGGAAACCATTTTGGGGGGAACAAAAAATAGTGTTTGACGCGTACCCATCTTAACTGCATCTTACCCATCTTTACTTTGACTGCATCTGGTTGCCCGAAAATGGACTCTATGTGAAGCAGGCTGGGGAACAGCCCCTAGCCCCCCCACTTCTGTTTAGAGCCGTTGTTCGGCTTGTGATGAACTCAGCACCTTGTTTGTCATCGCACACTTTCTATTCTCCATTAGTGCCTTTATTTGTATTCTACTGCCCCAACCCCGCGCTTCTTTAAAGGCCCGTTGTTTGGCTTTGTGATGACCCACCCTAAACCCACGTTACGGGCCCTAAACCCTCCCAATTAGGGGGGGATTCGGATAGCGCAATGGCCCGCAAGGCCCAAGAGAAAAGGAGCTCAGCGACTCCGGGCGAAGCCGCCACAAAAGGGGCACTGAGCCAAGCAGCCGCAGACCACGCCAGCGCCGTGGAGCAGGCGTTTGCCAAGGAGGAGAAGCCCACTGCATCCAAGCTGCCCGCCAAGCGGCAGGCAGCCAACCAAGCGCCAGAGGTGACAGTGCCACCCAGCGCGGTGTTCAAAGCAATCTGGCTCAGCGCCAGGCCTGCCGACGCTGCCGACTCTGCCCCTCACACTCCCAACGCCGCCTGTTGCCTGTGATGCCGCGCTTGGTTTGGTGATTCAGAGAGTTCTGGCATTTTGCGCATGAGAAGCCCGCGGCAGCCGGGAATAAGAAGAAGGCCTGGTATGGCTCGGGGTTTAGGCTAGCGCTCACTGTGAAGAGGCCGCACATGCATGGGTTCTGGGGTGCAGGGACACTTTCACATCAGCTAGGTCTTGCGTCATGTTTGCCACGCTGTAGGGCACAGCTCTTTGACAGGCCCGCACACGGAAAGATGCAGCTTCTGGGCAGCAAGGCATCCCTTATCTGCTCTAAGATTGACTCACAGCGCTTGGCCGTTGCGACTTGCTCGGCGTTTCTGGATTGAAAAGTGAGTATGTTAATTTGTAAATGTGTTTTGTTCAGCTTCAAGTGTGGCATCCTCCTTCAAATAGGTTGCCTTTGCACTTTCTGATTCCTGCCCTGGGCCAACATCCACAAGATGCTTGCCTTTCTTTGCAGGCTTTCTGGGCCACCATCTGGCTGTGGGTCAAAAATCAGTATCCCAAATGGGTTGCCAATGGACTCAATTTTGACCCAGGCCCATACCCATTTCGCTGCTTACCAGCCAGCTTGCTGCTGCCCACCGCGGTGTGTTTCTCAGCCCGCTTGGAGCTCCCAAGTTCCCCCATCGCCCCAAGGGAAATGGGCCGGGCCGAAAGGTGATAACCACCCATGGTTGGACATGTACAAGAGTGGGCCCAACAGGCAAGAATCCATTCGCAAAATGTTCAAGCCGGGCGATTGGTGGTTTGGGGTTGCCAATTTATTTGTACCCTAAACAAGAACCAGAGGTTCCAATTCCCAAACCACCAATCCAAATTACAAATCCCGACCAAAGGGTTCATTTGAAGGGAAAACTGTCTTGAGCCGCCCCAGTCAGCTTCGAAACACCAACAGCACAAAGGTCAGAAGGCGGATAGAAAGGCTCTGGCACCCACTAGCCTCACCCCGCCGACCCCACCGGATAAATTTGGGCGAACCGAATCACCTTGACAGCTGGCATCCCCTAAGCAGGTGGTTTCTGGCGATTTTCTTCAAGGGACTGAGCCTGTAACCTGGTTCTATAAAACCGGCCGCACAGACCCCAGCCCTGGCTGCGCATTTGTTTGCCCAGCCTTTCCGCCGCCCATTCTGCAAAGCCTCGAAACACTCCCGCCAGCCGTCCGGGACGTCCGCAGCCGCACGGGCGCCCGTGACGATTCCCAAGGAGGTCTCGTCCAGTTGGATCCCCCGCAGTGCGTTACACACCGCCAAAGCCGACACCCAGCTTCCGGCCATGGCCATTGTCTCGCTGTTGCAGGTAATGATCGTGGGAGAGATTCCTCTCAGCTTCACCTTGAAAAGAAAGCGTGGTGAAAAGCCATTGGCCGCAAAAATGGAGCTTTGATCAATTGCCTGGCTCACATTTTGCCGGAATGTGTCGAAACTGGGGCTCTCCAACTAGTTGGTTTCTTTTTGCATTCCTCCCCCCAGCTTTGATACATGTCTTCTTGAAGGTTCTGGACCGCTAGTTCCCACCATACACCCACCTTCCTACCGCTATAATCTGGCTGAGCCACCGTTTGCGCCATCTGAACACTGGTCTTCCAAGCTTTTGTGAGGGCCGCGTTCAGGGCCGTGTTGTGGGAGATGATGTTCGGCCTCGAAGGCATGGCTGGGCTCAAACATAGACCTGGGCCTGGCTCAACAATAGGCCCACCCAGATTCTGTCGGAGAAACACTATTTGGGGGGGCCTCGAATGTGGGTATGGATGACAATTACACCACCAGAAAACTGCAGGATTTGGTCCTGGGTTCCGTGTACCAGGACAACCCATTTTGCGGCCGCCTTATTTTTCACCACCTCGGCCATGTAATGTTGAGCCCGGATGAATAAACCCCCGTATAGTTTTTATGGGGGTGTTCCCCTCCAAAAGTGATCCCCACTAAAACCAATTTCGAGCACTCCCATAAGAAATAAAAATCGATGGCCATGGAATAAAACCAACCGGTGGAACCCATCCAATTCCAACCAAACTGACCCAAAAAGGCCACGGCCATATAGCTCTCCGAGCTCCTCCAGTAAAAAGGTTAGAACAAGGATACCTTTTTGTGTCCATTGCGATGCCCCCCCCCCAAAAAAAAAAAACAAAAACCTCCCAACCCAAAAAAGAAACGGTGAGAAAGGGCACCTAGCGGGGGGGGCCCAGTCTCCTTGGGTCGCCCTCACGCCCGCCGCCCTCCCGCCGAACCGGGCCCCGGCCTCAGCTGCCTAGGCTGGAAGAAGAGGACCCCAGCAAGAATTGGTTTAGTCTTGTTTGCCTGGTTAGTGGAAAACCTAGGGAACCCCAAAAAGCCAAAAAAGCAAAAAGCAAGAAGAAACAACAGCGAAATGAAATAACAACAAACAAAGCAAAGAAAACAACAACAAAAACAAGAACACAAAAAAGGGTGAGCTAATTCTGGGGAAGCTGCCGGGCCTCCGCGCAGCTCAGCAGCCGCAGCGCCTGCGCCCAGCTCCGCCGCTTGGAGCAGGCGCTCAGCGCGGTGCCGTAGGAGGCGATGTCCGGGACCGCCAATTGGAAGACCCACCTGGGTGCCACTAGGACCTGGGACCACCCCAAGCCAAAAAGATGTTTGGAAAAGAGAAACCAAAGTGGTGGCTCTGCGTCCACCTTGTGCCAAAATAGGAAAAGCGTTAAACCCCCATACCCCCCCCCCCCCCAAAAAAAAAAAAAGAGAAAGAAAGAAACCGGTGGTTCTTCGTTTAACCAATTGAAAAAACACCTGACAAGGAGCAAGTACCTTCAAAAAATAAAAATATGGATTTCCGCCCAAAATACCACCAACATGGCACCCAGGTGGTCCGTCCTAGACAAAAATTATGTTCCAAGTAACCTCCCACAGTTGCTGTGTTTTGGGGAAACAGCGTAACCCCTTTCCAACCACCTGAAAAGGCGAAAAACATCAAACAATAGGGGAAAGCAATCCAAAAATAGTGGTTGGCTGTCGTTGGCTGTTTGTTTACCCTCCCTGCTAACATGGCACCCAAGGTCCTTCCCACAGTTACCATATTAGTGCGAGGGAGGGTAATGTTAGCCAAAACTATTCACACCCCTGAAAAGCAAAAGGGGGAGGTAATACAAACAAGTTTTTGTGAGGGGCAAAAAATCCGGAAAAATGTTCCCCAAAAAAAAGTTTGATAATTAATCCCTAGTTCAGTGCAACTCCTCTCTCTCTCTGCCCCGCCCGCCGCCCGCCCCCCCAACCTACCACCACCACCAACAAGGAGATGATGATTGAAGTCCCTGAAAAGGAAGTTTAACTGAGGTCCCCAACAGACAAATTCTTTATGACAGCCCTTACTAAAAGTTGCACCCTGCCAAATTTTCAAGGGGGTAGTACAGGGAACACCCAGGAAAATAATGAGATTTGTTTAAGGGGGGTTGATTGAGAAAAGTTTTTTAGGACTGGGGCCAGGGATGCCTGCAGGGAAAAGGGCTTCCCTTTCCAAAGAACTACTGAGTCTCCCCAGAAAAGGAAGTTGCCTTTCCAAAGAACTACTGAGTCTCCCCAGAAAAGGAAGTTTAACTGAGGCCCCAACAGCCAAATTCTTTATGACAGCCCTTACTAAAAGTTGCACCCTGCCAAATTTTCAAGGGGGTAGTACAGGGAACACCCAGGAAGCCAATAATGAGATTTGCTTAAGGGGAGTTAATTGAGAAAAGTTTTTAGGACTGGGGCCAGGGAATACTAAACCTAAACCAATTCTAAACAGTACAAAGCCAGTCAACCAGAATACTAAACCAATACTAAACCAATTCTAAGCAGTACTAAGCCAGTCAGCAAGAATACTAAACCAATACTAAACCAATTCTAACAGTAGCCAGTCAACAGAATAATATAAACCAATACTAAACCAATTCTAAGCAGTACTAAGCCAGTCAACCAGAATACTAAACCAATACTAAACCAATTCTAAGCAGTACTAAGCCAGTAATACTAAACCAATACTAAACCAATTCTAAGCAGTACTAAGCCAGTCAGCAAGAATACTAAACCAATACTAAACCAATTCTAAGCAGTACTAAGCCAGTCAACCAGAATACTAAACCAATACTAAACCAATTCTAAGCAGTACTAAGCCAGTCAACCAGAATACTAAACCAATACTAAACCAATTCTAAGCAGTACTAAGCCAGTCAGCAAGAATACTAAACCAATACTAAACCAATTCTAAGCAGTACGAAGCCAGTCAGCAAGAATACTAAACCAATACTAAACCAATACTAAACCAATACTAACCAATACTTACTGGAATACTACTTAGGGAAGACCCGGTCTGACCCTCATTTTGTTTTTAGGGTTTCCTCTATTGACCCCCCCATTTTGTTTGAGGGGGGGGGGGGCCTTTATTATTCACTCCCCAACATTAACCCCTTTCAAACCACCCGACAAGGTGCACCCTCAAAAAAACACATTGAGAATTGACAAAACAAATTTGGCTTGGTCTTGCCACAGAACGTGCTCCTGAAATAGCGGGTGGGCGTGTCTTGGTTGCAAAACCAAACCAACCAAAAGAGGGAACCTCCATGTAGCGTGTCATCACCTCAATTGCCTTTCAAAAACAAGATGTCCTTACTAAAGAGGGACATAGTGCCTTGGCTCGCTACAAAACCCATGGACGCCCTTTCATAGGTGCCACCACCTTGCTTCCCTTTCGAACCTGCGGGCTCTAACAAGGTGCTTCTCGCTTCCCCCCATCCCTCAACTGCCTGAGTGAACCTAAACATGAGCCAAAATGGGAAAACCAACAGGTGAAGCTCGGACAACTGAGTCACCAGCCATGATCCTCTTCAAGGCGCTCCAATGTCGCCAGCGACTGCGACCAGCCCTGCGCCCGCTCGCATGCCCCGATCTGAGCATTGAGCAGCAGGTGGTCGGGCTGCAAGCGCTGGCTGAGGCTTTGGCACAGAGTGCAGAGGCCCAGCTGCCAAAGGCTTCTGGCCCGCGAGCAAGGAGGATTCTAGGGGAAGCTTCCAACCATTCTGAATCCAGGGATGCTTTTCAGGAAACCATCCAAGAACCCTGAAAAGCAGCTGGTTTTTCAACAGAAGGATGGTTGAAAAGAATGGGGAATTAAACCCTAGGATGATGCTTCTTGGACAGTGGGGCTGCCCCAGTCTTTTCAACCACTTTCTCCACCCTTCTGATACGATCTTGTTTGATGTCTGAAAAAACCTCCTCACCTTTTCTGGGTGTACCGGTATTTGAGCGTGCTTCGTGGCCAGGCTGTAAACAAGTCGTGACATTGCCGTGCGTGTTCTGCGCCATGGTAACCATTGTGCTGAAGAAGTCATGGCACTGGGGGGGACCTTCTGGCACTGAAGATGGCTGCGGCTCAAACAATGGCAAACTGGCACCTTGGTAAATGAAAGCCAAGACTAAAAACCAGCGGTTGGCCCCAGCTTCTTCCATTTTGAGCCGCTCTCCCAGACCTTTTGGAAGCTAAATGCACGTAGCACCCTCTCCCGTCCGGGGCCTCCGCGCCAGCGCGCGGAGCTCCTTGGTGGTGTCCCGGAGCTCCGCCATGGCCCCGCCATGGCCCGGGGGATCGCCCGGGTCCGTGCGCTAAAGCGCGCGGACCGATCCGCCGCAGCGGAGCGGCGCTGGCAGCGCTGGAGTTCCGGATGACGTGCTTGAACGCGATGTGATCCGGGTCATAGTGGTATGACTTGTTCGAATGCTATGCCTGGCCGTACTGCATGTGGGAATAGTGTTGACATATGTTGCGGGTCCTAGTGTTGGCATATGTGGCTGGTTGCTGATCCAGGCCGTACTGCATGTGCAAATAGTGTTGACACATGTTGCTGGTTGCAGGAAATCGTGCACATCTTCAAGGAGTTCCGGTTCGAGCAGCTAGCTCCTCCGTTAGTAAGCCTTTCACAAACGCCTTGCCACCTTGCCAGGGTCGCCCAATGACACGTTGGCAGCCAGAGCCCCCGACAAAGGCGCCGGAGTTTTCCTCAGTGGCGAGCGCCTCACAGCGGCGCGCACTGGACTAAGTCAAGCAGCAGAGTCCTGCGGGCGCGGCCAAATTGACGGTGAGACAATGACAAGCGCGGCGAGTGGCACCGAGCCGCGGGACCGCGGGACCGCGAGAATTGCCCGGTGGATATGGGAGCAACAAGGAAGGACTCTTCCTAAACCCAGCAAACAACTAGTCTGAGCCACAAAGGCGGGTGTTCCCGAGAAAAAACAAAACAGAAAAATAATCGAAAGAAACAACAAAAAAACAACAACGGCCAGTCGATGAATGGGCCCACGCTTCCGCGCTTGCCAAAGGTCTTCAAGCCCAGGCTGGCGGCTGGCCGGCTGGCACCGCCAGCCTGAAGACTTGCAAGACGCATTGTAAGTTAAGGGTCGCTCCTAATTGAAGGAACTCGGAGGCCATGGGAGATTTCACTCGAGGCGTTGTCCAAATGCGTCCAAATGCCAGAAATTGGGCTCAAGCATCTTCAAATCCAATGCTTCATGCCAGAAACTGACCTCAAGCATCTTCAAATGCGCCGAGAATGAAGCTCTCCCAGTCGCCTGACTTGGTACATTACACTTGTGATGGCGCCCTTGGACACGGGAAGACGGCAGAGCCATCTGCTGGTCTCACAGGGCGTCCGGAAAATCACGAGCGGTTCTCACAGCAGCAGGGTTTCGCACGGTGTCCTCCCTTCAGGCTTCCCCGCTGCAAATGAGAATCCATAAGCAAAGGCCAGCGTTACAGCGAGCCATCAGCGAGCCAAAACTCGTCGCCGCAGCAATGCCTCAGGCGACCCGAAGATCCATCAAGTCCGTGGTCCTCTGTGCCATGTTAAGATTTTGCAGCTGGGAAGTGGGATGACCATGTCGTGCACAGGTGGGAAGTGGGCATGCTGCACCACGCTTGCCCTCCAGTATTGAATTAAACCAGCATGGAACCCCAAGCCACAATGTTTTATTACCACCCCTACTGATAATTGCATCCGTTTACACACCAACTAAACCAATGTTAGACAAATTGGAATCCAGCACGAATCTGCAAAATGAAACTGATGTCCGCTTCTTCACATTCCTTGCTCGGAATTGGCGCACGTGTTGTCAAGGGAGTAACGGAATCCACTTGGTTGGAGGGTCCGGGTTCCAATCATGGCAACCGTCCAAGTCCCTTTGAACCTTGCCCCAGCTTTGCGTGCAGGGAAGCTCATCTCTGCCGGGGTTCTGGAAGACCATGTTCCTATAAAATGGGAGGTCCATCATCACTCAACCCCAGCTTTCGGGCATGGGGTTTGTCTCCAAACCCCCTGCCCATAGGTGTCCTTTTGGGGGAAATAGATGGGTTTCCCTGGTAGATGAGTAAACCAGCTAGTAAACCAGGAATCGCCATCTATTTTGCCAAAAGAACCCAAAAAGGGCACCAAACCCACACCAAGCCCAAACAAAATCAACCCCGTTTTCTTCGGCTTTGATTGGCCCCCTTGGGTTTTCCCTCGGTTTGCCTTCAAAACCAATCCACTTGAAGAGTGCCCCCTGCCTTCACAGCGCGCTCAAAAGGTCTCGTCCTCCAGCTCTGTGGGCAAGCCGTCACCTGCCCGACTGCGACCGAACGAGATAGAGTGCTCACCCTGGGTTCACGGGGAGGGGGGGGGGGCAACCCGTTTGGCTGCGCCTGGTTAGCTGGAAACCAACTGGAACGAAGATTATTACATTTTTTAAGGCGCCACTGAACAAAATGGCCTGGGGGGGCTTGGGGGGTTCCAGAAACAGTCTAGTAAGCTGGGTTGAGACCCTGATGTTCCTTATCCGTCCACGGTTAGGCACTACAACAAGGGAAACCTTCAACTTCCTGTACTATGATTGCTCTGTTGTGCTCAAACTGCGCCTTGCTCGTCATACTCTTCCTCGGACCATTCCTCCTCATCTTGATCTTGGCCCTCCGACTGGGCTTCCACCTCCATCTCCTGCAGGGAGATAATGGATGTGCCAAGGGCACACCCGAAAAGACCGACACGCAACCACCAGAGACATCCAGAACATCCAGCAGCCCGAAACCTAGATGGCTGTGGTTAGGCAAGCCCCTCTCACTGGCTGTCAACCCTTGCCTGAATCTCTGGCTCTGCCTGCAGTGTCACCTGCTTGGCCACAGGCGCTTCCTCCTCCTGCTGCAATCCCGCAGCTGTCGTTTCAACATACTGGGGCATCAAACGGCACGTCTGCTCCATTTAGAAGCCAACAAGGATAAGGGTGTGGCCTACATTTTGCCCAATGGTTGTAAACGTCCAATGCACGACACCAACTACACCACCACGGACCACCACCACCACCGCGGCCACCGTCGCCACCAACAACAACCGCAGCAGCAGCAACAAAAGCAACGGCAGTGGATCGGCAGCACCACCACCAACGCCCACACCACCACCACCGCCGCCGCCGCCCCACCGCCGCCGCCGCCGCCGCCGCCCCACCACCACCACCACCACCACCACCACCACCACCACCACCACCACCACCACCACCACCACCACCAACGCCGCCGCCGACGACGACGACCACGACCACCACCACGACCACAACAACGACAACGACAACGACAACGACAGCGGCAGCGGCAGCGGCAGCGGCAGCGGCAGCGGCAACGGCAACGGCAACGGCGACGGCGACGGCGACGGCGACGGCG
>CAUJNA010003291.1:442500-455000 GCA_963377175.1 Effrenium voratum | reverse complement strand
GCTCTTCGTTGACTGGGCCCGGGGCCACCGGAGCCGGAGCCGGAGCTACCGGAGCCGGAGCCGGAGCCACTGGGGCGGCAGGCGACCCAAAGAACTCCTGGCAAGCGCGGAGTAGAAACGCGGCGCGTTAGAACCTCCTCCCCTGCCAGGGATGCATTGTTTCACCCGAAGATTGCAACTTGTCAATGGCTTCCCCTTATTTGCAACTTGTCAATGGCTTCCCTTGATTTTGGTGGTTGAAAAAAAAATGCTCCAAATGGTTGGAACATGAACTTCTTTTAAGGAGCCCTGTCGATGGGTTGCTTTAAACCAAGCACCGAGCGAACCTTGGCAGAGTTGCAAGGGTGCAAGGTAACATGACGAAACGCTTCGCGGCAGAAGGGCAAGCTGCAAATGAAACATCAGCACTCAACACTTCCCAAGAAAGGAGGTGCGTTGACTTCCATGCCTAAAACCTACAAAGCCGGCTGTATGCAAGTTGGTAACATGCACGCTCGCAACAATATGTAGGGGCAACTCGCCAACTCGCCCACAAATCAGCTCCAGAAGTTGGTTCCAGGTGCAATTTGGACAAATATTCGGCCGTGGCATGGCTTTTAAGGCAAAACGCCACCCGTGCCCCGTCCCCACATCGCCGCAATGCGCTCCATGCGATGGGCCCAAACGAATACGAGCTACGGAAGGCCTCTCATGTGTCTAAGTCTGCGGGACCCGTCGTTCCCTTTAACCACACATTCTTTCGAAAAGGAAAAGCCCTGCCAAGAACGGAGAAGGTGCAGCTAGAAGGTTGGTTCAACCCGAGGGAAGTCTTGGGCCGGCCATGGTTTGGGCCTTCCAAGGCCTCAACCAATGGGGCAATGCCACGCATCGGAGGGCATGCCTACTGTGATGAGTCAGTGATGCGCCTGTGTTCGGACAGTCGATTCAATCCATCTTTCCGGGCCGACATCTCAAATTTGCTGATTCAGGACGTGTCTTGAAATTTGAGATCCGTCTTTCTGACATGTCTGTCCACCCCGCACTGCGACGCTTTCGCATATTCGCGCTCCTTGTGCTCTTCCGCATCGACCGCTGGCTGAGGGGCAGGGCTTGGAGCTGGTGCTGCGTTGGGGGCAGGGACTGCAGCCGGCTCCGCTGGAAGCACCGCTCTGGCGCTTGGCTCGCCGGAAGTTTTGCTGGTGACGGGCAACTGCAAGCTCGGCGTCGCCGGCGGCGAGGCAGCTGTCACAGTTGTGCTGGGCGAGGGCGCCAAGCTCTGGCTGTGCGGGCTCTCACTTCCTCCGCTCTGTGGGGTGTCTGCTCCCGAAGCTGAGCCAGGCAGGGTGCGACCGCGATCCTGGGAACCTCGGGCAGGGGTACTTCCAACTTGCGGCTGTGGTGGTCAAAACTAGGGTGCCCAAGGAAATGGAACCCAGGACATTCAAACCTGCGGTCCATATCCTGGCCAAAAAAAAAAAAAACGCTGGCTTGGCGGGATGGTTTTTCCATTTGCCCCCAAGAAGCTGGCTCAGAAAATCCAAATCCAAACCACCAATCCCCACCAACTGAGCGTTTCCTGAAGGCTTGTCCAAAGTATGCCCTTTTGGTATCCACTTTTGCCATCAGATCCCAACCACCAACCAAGGGCGATCTGAAAAAAACATCGGGCTCCCTATATCTCCCCTTCAAACACCGCCCCCACCAGGATGTTTAAAACATCACCAAATGGGGGATCTTTTTTGGGACCCCTGAAAAAATATTCCCAATTCCACCCCGCTTCCGGTCGGAAAACCAACACCCGCCACACAACAATTCGAGAAAAACAGCCGAGGCGCCGAGGGCCAGGTCCTCCTGGAAGCCCCCGACCTTTGACAAGAAGCGAAGCCAGCCGAGAAAACCGTTGATGATTTAAACAAAAAAAGCCTTTCCAAGAAGAGCCAACAACAGAGGCAAGGCAACCCACAACCAACACAAAAATCAAAATACAAAAAAGCCGAGATACCAAACCAACAAAGAAAAGCACGCCTGAAAAGCAAGAAGCAAGAATACTTCAAAAATGCAAGAAGAAAACACCTGGAGAAAAAAAGTTCTTGGCTTAGTAATAAACAGCACGAACAAAAAACAACGCGACTATTTTTGGCTGATATATATATATATATACATATACAGTATTATATACATAATGTACATATGTGTTAAAAACAAACTAAGCAAAATAACAAACTCACACAGCCCGCTTTTTCGCGGGTGCCAAGGCGCCCTGAGCGCCACGCAGTCGAGGTCCACGAGGTTTGGGAGTTTGGTGAGCCACGCGATGTCCGCGAAGCTCACCCGGCCGGGGGGGTTGAAGGTGTGCCCTCCTCCGAGAAAGGGGCGGGGAAGTGGGGGAAGGGGGGGGGAGGTGGGGGGAAGGGAAGACTTGGTTGACGTTGGAAGGGGAGCAAAAATTCATGTTTTGTTTGCAGTTAAGTGGTTTTGGATTTCAAGCAATGAGCAAAAAGGTAAAATGTGTCCCAACAACAACCATGAAGGGGGGGGTGGGAAGGGGGAACTTGGTTAACATAGAACCCTCCCCCCAAAAGAAAACAAATTGGGGGGGGGGGGAGGGGTTCCTCAAGAAATGGTGTCACTTTAAGACCGACCCAAAGCTGGCTCCTAAGAAACGAGCTCAAACTGGGCCCGTTGAATGGGTATCAGATGCGTTCCTTTCGCATGCATGATTGCACCTTGGTGCAAGCTGGAACCCAGTTACTAGAACTTGTTCAGGGATGCTAAATCAACGTGGCTCCGCATGGGTCCTGCCAACGGAGGCTTCATCGCAAAAGACAATGGGCTCCCAATTTCCTCCCAAACAACATCACCCCAAGAGGAACATCAGCAATTACTTGTTCTAACCGTTGAACTGGGAAGGGGTTTCTCTAGCCGTACCAAGTGGGTCTCTATTTCAGTGACGTTCAAAAGCACCCAAAAAAGAAACACAGGGACAGATTTGATTGACCCAACGTGGGTTCGCCAAACCTTCGGGGAGGGGCGATAGGGGCGAGGTGGGCCTCAACATGGATCCGATCCCATTGGGGGTCACTTTGTTCGGGGAGTTGACGCTTGCTGTGGATCGAGCTTCGTTTGACGGCCAGGAGGCATGGACCCTATAATTTGTTAGATGTACTGAAATGCACAGGCGTGCCGCCCCACTCCCCACGCCCCACGCCCACGCAAAAGCCCCACGAAGAAAAACAACCACAAAAAAACGGAAGGTCCCGCTCCCCACTTCCCCCAAGCCACCAAAAAACCGCCCCCCCCCCCCCCGTTTCGGGGGGAGAAAGAACAAAAAAAAACGCCCGCCCCCGCGCCCCCGCGCCCCCGCCCCCGCGAGAACCGCGCGAGAAAACCGCGCCGAGCGAGCGCGCGAGCCGGCCGGCAAAGCGCTCCTTCCGCGTCCAGGGCGTCGAAGATCCCCGTGGCCTCCGTGGAGCTGAAGTCCAGCGACCGCGTCAGCACCGCCGTGAACTCCTCGCGAGGCGACGCGGGCGACGGCGAGCGACCGGGGTTCACCGGCCCGGAAGGAGATGGAGAGGGCGCCCGTGTTTTTTTTTTGGCGGAGACCGCTTTCCTGGGGAAGAACAAAAAAACACGTAGGAGGATATCCAAGAGTGACATAGTTGCCTTCTAAGACCGAAAAAGGGGAAAAGAATGAATCAAGAATCATTCTGAAGCAGGGGAGGCAAGGCTGTGGTTGAAATGAATGCTGTGAGACAATAAAAAGGGCCTGCCGGACTAACCCTCCGTATGAAAAGGGAATTCCCTTGTATCACAGCGGGGATGAAACCCTTTCATCCCACAATCCTGCGGGAAGCTGTTCGTGGGTTTCCTGTCCCCGGCCTGTTGGTGCCTTCCAACAAGAAAGACCCCATTTTGAGACACAAAACTGAGAGACCTGGCTCAGGGTGAGGGGGCGACCAATTGCTTCCGGGGGGTTGGTCAAGGCTCTGCGCGCTTCTTGTTTGGTAGCTCTCTTCAAATGCGGCACACGGCGGCTCCAGGCTCCAGGGTCTTTAAAGGCGACATTTTTAAGCCAACCCCCACATCCTAACTGACAAGACGGCAACGACCGTTGCCAACTGCACAAGTTGTGCAAATAAAAAATGTTGAGTCTTTACTCCTGATCCAGCAGCTAGACAGTGAGGACAACTTTGGTTGCAGGATGTTGCAGGCAAAGGTGGAAAAGGAGCAGCTCTGTAAATCAACGCAGCACATGGCTTGAATCCTGAAATCCAAGTGCCACTGAAATAGCTGCAGTCTCTCTGTGGCATCACCTCTCTGCCAATGACCCATATGAGGGCCCGAGGTGAGCTTTGATTCCCTTGCCGAGGGTCGCTGATGTGCATCCTGTCGTCCCGCGCCAGCTGAACATTTGCGGTCAGCTTGGCCCATAGCTCCTGGCGAGACGCTGGCGCCGGGCTCAAAGCGGCCTCCAAATAGCGAAGAGCCATCGGGTTCTGTCGTCGTTTTTTTGTGTGTTTAATGTGGGGGGGGCCAACATGGTGGTCGTCCCCTTTAGGCTGCCCTTTGGGGCCACAAAATAAGGGGCACACTCCAACAAAAAACGCAGCCCGTATGATGAACAGTGCAGGCTGCAACGATGTCAGAGGTCTGATGGATGTGACCCAAACATGCTGTTTGTGCTTTCAGATCCTCGCGTTGAAAACTCAAAAGTCCAAGTGCATGAAACCTGCCAAATGCACTTGAACAACGCGCATGAGGGTGCGTCATGTTTATTCAGTTGGCCATGGGTCAAAATTCCGTACCCCCGGTGAACATCCCAATCC
This sequence comes from Effrenium voratum, assembly GCA_963377175.1. Taxonomy (NCBI): domain Eukaryota; class Dinophyceae; order Suessiales; family Symbiodiniaceae; genus Effrenium; species Effrenium voratum. The sequence goes on along the minus strand of CAUJNA010003291.1, from coordinate 450,195 downwards.
CACTAAAAAATAGACTAAAATGGCTGGTGCACCTACCCCAAAATGGGATCCCATTGGTTTTGACCCACAGCCAGTTGCCTTAGGCAACGGCGAATGAAAATGATCCACCGTGCAAATCCCTTCCGACGTCAACCTCGGAGCTGCCTTCCGCTGGCGCTGGTGCCAGTAAGGGTCATGCCTTCTTGGGGTTGACATGCCCGCTTGGAACACAAGGGTGGACGGTTCGCACCAATGAACCCCAGAAACATCCGTGTTTATCAGTGGTCTCCCTGGAGTCAATCAGCTGGGTGGTTTCCCCAGTCACTCTGTAGAGCCAGGGGTCACATCCAATCACCAAGGGTTCCCCAAGTCCACACCGCCTGCAGAGGAGAACAGCGAGGTGCTTCAAGATTCTAAGATGGCGTTCTTGTTCAGGCAACCGTCTTTCTTGTGCGAGAAGCAAAACTCCGGGGATCGAACATCGCGACGAAAAATCTCCGGACATCCTCAAAAGTTCCTTCTGGTCGGCTGTCAGACCATGGCGTACACCTAAACCAAAAAACAATGGCTGATCGGACCATTCGGAGGGGTGGCCTTCGGAAAAGCCGAAGAGACCTTGACTAGATATGTCCAGACGTGCGGCCATGGGCTTTTCAAAACCCAAATCGGTTCGCTTTCAGTGAACATCCGATTCAATCCAACCAAATAGGTTCGAATTTTTTTGGCGGTGAATTCACCGAAAACCCCAAAATGGTACCATTGGTTTGACCCACAGCCTCTGCAATATGGAGCCCTGCGTAAGATCCAGCTGGTGCAGTGCAGAAAAAGCCCATAAGAGCACACTCCCGTCACTGTCATCAGGCTTGGCTGGCCATCTCGAACACATGCACTGGTTGTATGTCATTTGTGTGGAACATGTCACACATATGGCTGTGCCTGCTTTTAGGATAATTCCCGCATTTGCACTGAAGAGAGTTTTCTAAAAGAACCCATCTATGGAGGTTCCCGTTCAGATCCCAATTTCCTAATTAAGCATATCTTCTCCATTTTTTTCAGGATTCCTTCTTTCTAGAAAACCTCCGGAAACCCGGGAAAAACAGATCCGGTTTTTGAAAAGAACGATGGTTGAAAAGAATGGAAAAGGAATCAAGCCCCAGACATTTCTCCAGTTCATCCCTCATCGCTCCTCCGGCGCTGGCGTGTCAGTGACGCCGGCCAGCTTCAAGAGCCTGAAAAAGCCAGGGATCAGCTTTCCGGTTGAGATTGGTGGAAGCTCAGCTTCCCTGGGGTTGGGGGTGGTTGGAAGTCAGGTTTCACATTACCCTCTATACATACCAGGCTCTTTTATCCCAGCCTCGATCCAAGTTCGGGCTGGTTGGCTGGTTTCCCATTTACGCTCTAATACCCTCAATCCAAACCACAAATTCGGGGGAGACCTGACTGGAACCAAAGTCCTCGCGAGCAGATGCTACAGCTTGGAACAACTCCCATCCTGCTGCCGACCAGCGGACCGGTCCTTGGGGTTGCCACCACATGGCACCCCACACCACTGTCCAACATGACGTATGGAATGGAAGGGCGCGCATTGCTGTGCTTGCACTCACATCCGCAAAGCCACGTGAGAAGGCAGTGGAGAAACAAATCATGGTTGCGGGGAGGGAGGGGAGGATAAGCCCTAAATAAGGCCTTATTAAGGGTTTTAGGGTTTAAGGGCTTATTTGGGCTCCCTCCCCCTCTCCTCCCCCTCCCCTCCCTTCCCCAGGCCCCATGAACAAAGCAAGCTCTCCAGCCAGACAGGTCCAATGACCCCCCCCCCCCCTTCCATCCGATGCCATCCCGCCTAGCCCTGAAGGTGGCCAGCATACCTTGCAGTGAGACTGTCTCGGCCAAAGAGCTCCATATCTCGGCAACAAGGCCTCTTAAACCCAGTATGGGTTACCGGTTTGGTATCTTTTTCGGATGGTACCCTTCTTTTGAAAGTTGGCTTTTGAAGGGAACCAAAAGGAAACCCGCCATTTTGGGGGGTCAGTCACCTCAAAAAACACATGCCCACATGCTAACCAACCACCCTGGCCATAGCCTGGGTCGATACTTCAAGTCCTCGCTTCCAGCTTGGCTTGCACATGACCAACACGCCAAGTATATGTTCTCTCCGAATGAGCATGGCCCCACACAGCAATGAACTGAGAAGAAGAATCTCCTGTTGAAAGCCTTTTCGGTGCCATGTTGCGGGCATCAGGTTACCGCTCCCTGGACGCAAGTCACCCCCAGAAACAGCACACATGACCGGTGTGAAATGTTCCTTAGCGACCCCCAGCGATTTGTTGCGACTCTGGCATCTTGGTGACCCTTAGCGAAGCCCAGCCCAAACCCTAGCCCACCAACCAACCCTTGGCCCACTCAAAATCCTTAAACCAGCCCTAAGCTCACCTTAAATTAGCCTACAGTAACCAATCCAACACCAACCCGAAAACAAATTCCACGCCAATCCTAAACCAAGCGCGGTTTTCTTTCTGGGATTTTCGGTATTTCTGGAATCTTGATCAACATTTCAAGCCCCTGTCGCCAACAGGAAGATTATGTCAGTTTCAAGTTGGAGGGGGGTTAGAACGTGTGACCAAGCCCCAGTTGCCCACTGACCGTGATAGAAAAAGCAATCCTTCTCCGGGTTCATTTCTGGTGGGAACCCCTTCAAACGAAAAGGCTTTCGAGGATGCGGCTGAACTGCAAGGCTAGGAAGGTTAAAGTCTACCTTACCGCTGGATCCATAGGATCCATCCAACCAACTTGCTTTCAACAAAATCCATTCCTTTTGCTGGGGACCCTGCCCATCAACATAGAACCTCACGTTTCGGGATCCTGGAAGACCATGTTCCTTGAACATGGGCGCTCTGGTGGGTTCCATGCCAACGTTGGGAGGGTAGCTGATCCCTTCAACCAAATTGCATTCAAGAAAAAAAAGAAAAAGAAAAAAACAACACCATCCCTGTGCTTGCGGATACCTGTTTGTGGTGCTCAAGCCTTCCATTTGCTTGAGTCGCCTTGGAAAAAAGGAGGAGTATTCCCTTAAAAGGAAAAAACAACCGCGGAAAACGCACACATCTTCATTTCAGCAACTGAAAGAAGCCACAAAACGATCCATCCCTTTTGGGGTTGCCTCTTTGTGGTTAAGCCACCGGTGAGAATGGGTTCCGCGACTCTCTTCGGGCTTCCCCGGAAAAACATATTGGTTGACGTTGGAAGGGGAGCAAAAAAGTAAATTTTAGCAGTTAAGTGGGGATTTCCCACTCAACCACAATAAGCAAAAATGTCAAATGTTTCCCGACAACAACCACGAAATGGGGAAAAAGTCCGCTTGCGTCATGGCACACACCAACTGGGGGTCCACCTCGAAGAGGGACACGCACCCGCTCCGGCCAATGTCCAGCTCCTGGGAACGAGTCCCAACTCGGGGGGACATGGGTACCCTCCCACCAACTGGCTGTGGCTCAAAAATATGGAACCCCCAAAATGGCACCCTGGCAAATGGAGCCAAAGACTACCCGCGGGGCAAGCCCCAGCTCTGTAACTTTGAGCCATACCCAACTAACGTGGAACCGTTCGAGGTTCGCTTGGTGCAAGGCCGTGTTCCCACCAATTCTGCAACATTTTGCGGAAATTCGGAAAAAAGAGAAAAACCAAAACTGAAATAGGACTTGGATCCCCCAAGGATCTTTATCATAGCTCATTTGACCCTGCAGGCCACTCAACATGGAACCGTTCGACGTTTTGGGGGGTGCTGGTTTGGACCGTTTTCCTTTTAAAGGGACACCCCTGTCAGGTTCCATGTTGATGGGAGGATATGTCCTGTTTTGAGAGGCCCATTTTTAGTTGGTTTTACATGGAAACCAAAGGACAACCCACGGTTTTGGAGGATCCCCCCCAAAAAAAGAGACCCATTTGGACCCAAATTTAGTTTGGACCGAGAGGCGGTGTTCCTTTTAAACGGATCCCGAACCCAGTCGCAGTCCAAAAGGGATTTGGAACCGTTCAGAGCAGTGTTCCTTTTTGCTATCCCTTTAACTTCAACCTGAAACAACACCGGCTCGCAAGCCACAGGCAAAACCGGCAAACTACTTGTACAGGAACTTGTCAATGCGAACCTCAACTCCGCCACAAAGTGACAAAGAGTCGCGAATCCATACCCATGATTTTGATCCGAAAATCTGGCCTTCCACCTTCCTGATGAGCCACCATGAGCCACCATGAAGTCTTCATTGGTTCGGGGGTGTCTAACAAGGAAACCGTGTACCTGAGAACGGCCACGCTTGCAGCTCAAGTACCCAGGGCCTGCATTCACACCTTTAGTGTGCTGGATTCTTCACAGTTCACACGGTTGATCCCAGATCCGTAAGGAACATGACGGGGTAATAGGTTGTTCTTCTTGAACATAGGCGTCCTTTTTGGGAAAATAGATGGTCCTGGTAGTTGATTGAACCACCAGGCAAGCCAGGAACCGCCCTCTATGTTTCAACCATTATTTTCCAAAACGGACACCAATGCTCTTCAAAATGCAATACTCTTTCCTTTGAATCGGGCTACTGGGCGATCAATCCTGGCTTCCCATTTGGCTGTCCTGCCAGTACTCCGAGGCGTGCTCCCGGTACTTCAGCTCCTTGCCTTCAGCCGGGGGCCGAATGGGCCGAGTCCGGTTGGACTGGCTGTGGTTGTCAAAACCTTCTTGGGGATCCCATTTTGGTTGGTAGGTGAATTCACCACCCAGTGGTTGGATTGGGATGTTCACTGGGGGTACGATTTGGATTTTGACCCTTGGCCACCTGGTTTGGCAAACTTCCTGCTCCCGTCCAAAGATTTGGTCTATGGTCTGCAACCTTGAGATTCAAAATTCGACTGTGGCTGGGGTCAAGAAGAAACAAGGCTTTGACGGTTTTGAACGAGGCCGGGTCAGCTATGAGAGGCCCAAATCTCACGTGTGGGTTCTGCAGGGGATAGCAGGGAACGATGGCTTGACCCTCGGTTGAGTTTTTCTGCTTCCCTTGCGCTCACAAACGGGAACATCTATGGAGAACGGTCCGTCGCAGGGTCCACAAAGACTCGGTTGCTTTCTGCTCCCCTGCTAGAAGTTTAACTTCTAGTGGTGTAATTCGGAAAACCCCTTAGTTTGCAAAAGTTAAAGTCCTATCCCTTGGCAAAATGCAACAAACACTTAGAACAAATATTTCCAGTAGTGATGAATTCTTTTTAAGACCAGCAAGGAAACATAAGAAAACAAACATATTCTTTCCAGCCAATGGAGGACACAGAGACCTCAACCGGGGGATTTCCCGCGGCCGACCTAGGCGGTGCCCTCCATTTGGCTGCTGCCAAAGGCGCAGAGGTCCCGGAACTTGCTGAAGCTCACCAGGCGCCCGCAGCGGCGCCGCCAGGCCCCCACCGCGGAGCCGAAGCGCCGCGCCAGGTGCTTCTTGAAGACCCGCAGGCCTCGGCCGGCGGATTTTTCCCCGCCGAGGGGAAAAGGATGGAGGGGGGGAGGGAGGGCTGGGGTGGGGGGGGGGGGGGTTGGGGGGGTTGGGGGGGGGACGAAGGTGGGGGGGGGCGAGGGAGGAAGGTGGGGGGGGAGGGTGCGTGGGGGGAGGTTTGCGGGTAGTGGAAACCTTCATGGCGGGGAAACCGAACACACCGGAAAACGCTGGACTGTCCACTACCCTTTCAGGGGCTTGATGTGATCTACAGCAACTTTCTTGCCACTGCGGGGGGGGGGGGAGTTGCGGGTGGAAACCATCTGGGATTCAGCTAAGCTTTAATGGTGACTACAGGCTTGGAAAAACGCGGGGCTGTCAACCTTCACCTGCCCAACCCAAGCTTTGACGGTGCCCACTACCACTACCCGCAAGGAAAACATCTGGGGAAACACAAGGCACCGGAAAACGGGAGACTGTCTTTCTTCACTACCCTCTGAGATGTGCCCATCCAAAAGACAGACAGACAGACAGACACACAAACAAAGAAACAAACGAACAAACGGACCAACAAACACAGCCAGCAAACAAACAAACAAACAAACCAAAAACAAACAAACAAACAAGCAAACAACAACGGGAAACATGGGGTATATAACTATACACCCTGATTTCCCTTGGGGTAGTGGAAGCCATCTCAGATACCCAAGCTTTGATTGTGGTTCATGGCAATGAATTGAATAGGGAACCTCCTCAAAAGTGGTAGGGAACATGGATCCCCGCCTAAATGATGTCTATAGTCAAAACTTAACGCTTGCGCCCTTCTGCGAACGCTGCGAAGGGGATGTTTTGGGCATGTGGATGGACAGAATCCTGTTCGCACCAGTTGATAGTGGTTATCCCCGTATTGATCGGGTTTCATCCATGTCAGCTGGTAGGCTTGCCTATCCACCGTACGGGATATACCCCCCACGGGAAATCTTATGTGAAGCTAGTGGTGCTTCGTCATCTGTCTAGCGTTCACCCCATTTTTATTTTTATTTTTTAAACATGGAGGGTTGCCAAAATGTGATCTTCGCCAAAATGGGTCAAAATCGGGGCTGGCCAAGATTGGGGTTTCTTGTTGGAGGGGGTTGCCAAAATGTGATCTTCCCCAAAATGGGTCAAAAGCGGGGCTGGCAGAGATTGGGGTTCCTTGTTGGTACTTGTATCCTCTTCATTGGCGGCGGCAATGCAGGCCTTCAAAAGTTGCAATACTGCTTGTGCCCATTGAAACTGCAACGCTTTTAGGGGTTTCAAAGGAGATGGCTCTCCCAAACCCTGCGATAGGCATCGCCATCCACGAAAAAACAAAAACAAAAAAATCGGGGCGCTCGAAAACTGCATCGCGCGATCGCGGTCGGGTTTTCGGTCGGGCGGTCGGTCGGGCGGTCGGGCTGGGAGTCCGCGCCATGGCTCTCAGGGGTCGAGCTCAGTACCCAGCGCGTGAGCTGCGCCATGCAGCTGGGGTTCTTCTGGGTGTAGTGGTCCCGGATCCTCGGATCGGAACTATGAACCCCGCAGGACCTTTCTGACTTGTTCTCTCTCTCTTTTTGTTTTTTTACGAGGGGTAAACGGATACGGTCTTACCAGAAAAAAAGGGGAAAACACATTCTCCCATAATTTTGCGGAGCCTTTGGCCATGAGTGGGGAAAAAACAAATAGAGCACACCAGCGATTCTAGGGAACCACCCGGTTGAAAACACAAAAGAGAAGCCGTGAGTTTCGGAGCCCCACTTTGTTGGGCGAATTTGATTTTGAACCGAAAACCGCATCACTGGTTTCCTTTTGTGAGAGTTGACACATGGGCTTAGTTGACGAAACTGGTTCGAGTTTTCGCCACCTACAAAAGTTGCTGGCCGGGTTTCCCACTACCAAGAGCCAATTTTTGAGCAAAAGTATGACCCATAGGTGAGTTGGAAATACCGTATACCCAAAGCCCCAGTTGCCATGGAAAAGGCAGCCTTCTTTTTTTTTTGTTCAATATGCATCTATAGTATACATACACGTATTTCGTACACAGCTCGTCCAAAGAAGCCAGACAGGCAGGGCTCGCTCCCAGAAGGTTCTGCATTGGCGCCTCCGCCCGCAAACCTCGGCTTGTGCAGGCTCCCACTTTGCCGTGGCAACTGACATATACCCAAAAAGAAATCTGGTCCTCAGATCCCCCCATCTAAATGTTTAACTTTTGGTGGGTCAAAAGGAAGTCTCCACTAAA
>CAUJNA010003291.1:315000-437500 GCA_963377175.1 Effrenium voratum | reverse complement strand
ATTATTATTTATTATTATTTATTATTATTATTATTATTTATTATTATTATTATTATTTATTATTATTAGTTTTTGGAGTTTAAAAAAAAAAAAAAAAAAAAAAAAAAAAAAAACGCCCAGCGCATGGCTTCGCTCGCTCGCGTCCGGGACCGCCTCCATGCTCTTCACGCCGTGGCTGTAGGCGAAGCTGGCCATCGGCACCGCCGAGGGCTTTGGCCGCTGCTCCCCGGGCCTCCGGCCGGCCGGCCGGACGCCGGGGCGTGGGAGGCGGTGGCTTGGGTTGGAGCCTGCAAAATGGCTGGGGTCCCAAAATGGCTAGGAACCCCTCCCAAAAGGTGTGGCTCTGGTTGTGGCAAGTGCTTGGTTTCGAAACCACTTTCCCTGCCACCCGGGGATTCAAACCCAACCAACTACTGGTAATCCAACCCTGAGGCCAGTGTGCCTGAGCGCCGGCTACATCCGTGAAAAACTGACGGCACCCAGGAAACCCCCCCCCCCGCGACCCCCTGCAGTTTGTTCGTTGATGGCACCCCCCATGCAGTTCGGCAGTTCAGCAGCTCTGCCTTCTTTCAGAGAACCGATGCCAACTTGTCTCTTGGTGCCGCGCTTCCAGGCTGTCGACTTGGGCGCGATGAGGCTCTCCAGCATCACCTCCCAGTTGGGCCCCCCACCCTGAAAGGCAACGCCGCTTTTAGAAAACCTGGGGCTCCAAATTTGAGGAAAAGCGACCCATAGCTGAACACAAAATGGAAGAAGACCTGGGACCTCATCGGTTCCTGAGAAGGAATGACAAGCAAACAAGCTGCTGCTAAGTACTCTTGCAGCTGTCCATTGCGTCGGACTAAGGGGGAAGAAAGGATGGATCTCGAGATGTGAGCAACGGCAATGGCAGCTCCTTCCAAAGTCCATGTATGACCCGTCCAAAACACCCAAACATGTGTCCATCATTGCGCCTGCACTCTGAGAAACCTCAAATCTCCCAGAGGAACCATCCTTCAGTGACATCACCCCTGCGTTTTTCCCAACGTCAGGGATCAACCTTTGGATGCAAAGCAGGGCCAACCATTGTCCACAATTCTGAGAAGCGCGAGGCTGCAATGAGTTCAGCCCGTGTGCCTGCGCTCGCTCGGCCGTCACCTCAGTGAAAACGGCTTGGCTTGCTCAATGGCCTATGGCACATCCCCGAGAGGACAGCTGTATGGATGTGAACTTTAGTTGAGAACCCTTCGGTGGACATCGTTGACATGTCGGTTTATATGCACCTCTGAGCCCCTTTACGCCTCTAAGCGACATACACGGCTTGATTGTAAGCCTCTATGTACGCCTCTAAACCTCCTTTGTTTTGTGGTGTGTCATGGTGTGTGTGTGTCTATCAATAAACAATACACTCCACCTTGGGAGGCTCGCTGAAACTTCATCAGGCGTTCTTTGCTGCTGCCAGACATGTACGCATCAAGGCATTGCAGGCCAGTACTCTTGGCAGCAACCCCGATAATAACTGGGCGGCGCTTTTTAGAGTATTTGTCCCTATTTGTGTTTCGGCTGAGGAATGAAAGCTTTGGCAAAGCGCTACTTTCGAAGTGGCAAAGCAATATGCCAAGCAGTCAGCCCAAAGCACTAACAGTCACTAACAAAAACAACGCCAGTTTGTTCCAACTCCAAAACGAAAAGTCGCCAAACCGTTAGCTGTTCCAAACGATTCTTCTCGAAGCCAGGCATGCTCTGAAATTTCTGAAAGTGCCACATTTGCATAAATTATCTCAGTCAAAACATCAGTAAGGCGTGCATGTGCGTTGAATGGAAAGCTGCTCCCCAAAAGCAGTTTGCGAAAGTCAACTCAGCCAAACAGAAGTAGAGGCAAGACACCGAGCTCTTTCTTGTTTGAAGAGAACGGTTTTGGCCTACCTCAATTTTGAGCAGACTCTTTGGGGCGTTCCCGTGATCTTATTCACAGGGTGAAAACAATGTGCGGCATACATCCTAGCCCCTTGGGGACTAAACTCCATGCCTGGGGCCTCAGTTGGAAGGGTAGGGGCTTGGTATGACTCTTGTACCGATGTCGGCACCCCGGGCGAGGCGCCATAAGATCCTCCAAGTCATCTTGCACTTGCCGCACTGGGCCAGGCTCGCTGACATACTGCCAGCCCACGTGGTCCGGCAGGAGGTGGCCTCTGGCTTCAGAGAAAACCACTCGGGGAGAGCGACGAGTGCCTTGCGATGTGGGATGCAAAGTGGAGGCATCTTTCAAAGTCATTCCCGGTTACCTGTTTTCTCCACGTTGCCATGGAACCCAGGGGATCCCTTTTCAAGGAAAATCGTCCTCCAGGACCCCGAAAGGTCTGGTTCCATATTAGACTGGAGATGCGAGCTTGTGCCCAAATGATGGAAGGGACCAGCCTCAAAAGACGGCGCGCCCCTTGGACACAACCAGCCACCCGACTTTCCTGCTCCTATTGGGATGCGCCGCTTTGGAGGTCCTGGCTTGGATAAAGGGAAAACTCATCAGGAGAACAAAAAATGACACTCATGCGCCACTGTGGGGGGGTCTAAGACAACCCAAACTCAATCCTCTGGTGGCTTCTTGTGGCGCCAACTTTTGGGCCACCAACCCCAGGCCCGACGCCACCAGCAATAGCCAGCAGCCATATCCGAGCTGCCGTCCGGGTAGAGCCGCATGGAGGGCCGGGACGCCAGGCTGCTGAAGCCCTCGATCTTGGTGCACTGCGTCAGCGCCTCCGAGAGACGGCCACTGGTCATTTGGGGAACCCCAAGTTGATACGTCTGGGCCACTTGGGATGTCCGTTTCGGGTCCCCTGCGAAAAGCAAGGGGTCGAAGAGACGGATGCTTTGGTTCTGAGACTGGCTCCTTTGAGAACCTTCCTTTGGCATCTGGCAGCACTGGCACTGCATGCTAGCCTTTGTCGTGCCTCCTTCTATGGGAGGCCGGGTAATGGGGCACACCAGTGCCCCCGCGCTCCCTCTGCGCAGCAAGACAAACCTGCATGACCCTACATTACCAATATGCCAAGCATTTTTGGCAACGGAAACCAGGTACCCCATCCGGTTGCAAGCCTCAAGCCCCAGCCGCTCCATAAAGAAATCAAGGATGCAACAAAGCCTGACGCCTCACCGCTGGCCTCCTGAAAAATTGGAGCAAGTTGCATTGAATGAGCGACACAACAAAGAGGGCCCGCAAACGACGCTTTTTGACGGCCCGAGTGTGGCTTGCAGGCAAGCCGGAAAGAAAAAGCAAACACCACGACATGTTTGGGGCAAGGCCTCCTTGTAGTCATCCACCACTTTCTTCAGTGGATCATACCTTGGCATCCGCTTAAGCACAGTCAAGAAACCAGCTGGGGCTCAGAAATCAGCAGCCAACATGCCGTTGTCAACATCAAAACATAGAAGCTACATAGCTTGGGACTTGCTCACAGGCCTCTAGCTATACAAAGGCCAGGATACAACAGCTTCTTGTCCGGAGGGGCGAAAGCAGAGCACCGCAGTCGCAGCGAGCACATCAAATGGTCCTTGGTTGCCACGGCTTTTGCATTGCTTCGCAAAGGGTGAGAGGTTTCAACACAAGGATCGGGTGGCCACCCAAGCTCACCTAATTCGATACAGATCCGCCTGGTGCTTCAGGCGTTGGTCGAATCGTGGGAGGGCTAAAGCTAACAAAAGAATCCCACCCAAAAAGAAAAAGGGCCTAGGAGCCTAGGAGCCTAGGAGCCTAGCGCCAAAAAGTCAAGAATCGCGCCTAACAAGGCCTAACATGGGGATCCCACCATGGACCCATAACAGCCATAGCCCAATCACACTCCAGACAACTACATCCCAAGGTACTTAAACTCGGGGGTGTTTGTTTGCAATTTTCACCAAAAGCGGTCTGTCTAAGTCCGCCAAAACGACTTTGAGATACCGGAAAGAACTTGAGCAATCTGGAGAACTAGACCTGGGTCACTGGATTTTCCCAAATCCGAAGTTGATCAATTGACGAGTCCACGGTTTCCCTCGAGTTCCTCCACTTTTGGAAGCCAGCTCCCTTCCAAAAATATGGGTGAATTATAATATTTCACCAACTGAAATACGGTGGTTGGGGGGCCATTCCCCACATAAACCACCATTTGGGATGATTTCAGTGTGAGGTCGTTATAATTCACCCAGAAAACTTGGCTGGAACTAGGACCCCAGCAAAAAAGTACCTTTTCTGCCTGGTTAGTGGAAAACAAAGGGGACCCCACAAAAGCAACAATAAATACAAAGGGGGAAAAATCTGGGGAAGAAAAAAAACGCTCGGAAGCTGCTTGCGCCAGTTGCGGCCAGGGCTTCCAAGATGTAATCCACCCCACTGGCCTTCGGAGCCGGCTTCGGCACCGCCGGCGGCTTCTTGCCTCGGATTGGCTCGGATTGCAACCGCGATGCTCAACCAGAATCGCACACCCCCAGAAGAAGGGGTAAAATAGATGGGTTTCCCAGGTAAAATGGAGTGAAACCAATCTCAACCAGTGGAACCCATCTATTTCAGAGACCAAACTAAGCTGAAAAGGTCACCACAGCCATGTAGCTCTCCTAGGTCCTCCAGTAGTTTGAGGTTAGAATAAGTTGGTGCCCATTTTTTTCCTGGAAGGTCTATTTTAGTAGGGGCACCCTCCCAACCAAAAAGGGGTGCGAAAGGGCACTACTAGGGGACCTAGACAATGATGGAAACGCGAAGCACTAGCAAAGTGTTCCATGCTTTCTTCAGAAGCTGCACTCGCCCTTAACTCAGGGATAGTCGAATTGGGTTGAATTGGTCGTCTACGTGGGCAAGAGAAATGGCCGGAAGGGCGAAGAACTAGCAAAGTGAGTTCATGGCACTGTTCCGTCACGCTTGCGATCGGTGCCATAGGCAGGGAATGACGGGGTGCGAGCCCGGGTGTTGGTTTCGAATGAACCGGTGGAAGGGGGATTCCCGAAGGAAGTTAGGCATTCTAGGGAGTGGATGGTTCTTCTTAGGGTCATCATTCCATTTCCCATTCCCTGCTGAGCACCAGTCTAGGGGTACCTTCTACTTCCATTCTTTCCAGGGATCCTTCTTTCTAGAAAAATTCAGGAACCCAGGGAAAACGGATCCGGGTTTGAACGATGGTTGGGTCAAAATCCAAATCGTACCCCCAGTGAACATCCCAATCCAACCACTAAAATAGGTTCCAAAATGGATGGTGAATTCACCTACCCCAAAAATGGTATCCCAAAACGGTTTTGACCACCACAGCCACGTCTCATTCCCGAGCACTCAACATGGGCTCCGCGGCCTGCGCCGTCCGCGCGTCGCGGATCGATCCGAGCTGCTGGGATCTTCGGGCTTGGGCTTGGTCTGCGTGAGCCGCACGTGCCAAGGGATCAGCTCCCGGCTGGTGCTCCTTATCGGGTGGGAGACCAAAGGAGCATCTGAGCTCAGCCCAGTAGCCAGGGGAAAAACAGGACATGATTCTTTTGGTTGGTTAGTTTCAAGGAAACCCTTCCCCAAAAAAAGGAACAAAGGGCACCACTGGGCAACTGGGTGAGGGTTTTTGTACTACACCCTGGGATTACACCCTTGGGAAATGGCCCAAGATGGTTCAAAATAGGACTGCTTTATCCGGAAATGTGCCTAAATGGGGTCAATACCCAGTGGGTGTATTCCCAGGGTTTAATATAAAAATCCTCAAAATCACACATGCGTCCTCGTTTGTTGGGTGTGTCGTTTAAGGTTGGACCCCCGCAAAATGGGAGTTTTCCTTTTTTTGGTTCTTTCATCACAAAAAGGGGGTACCCTCAAAATATGTCAGTTTAAGGCTGGTAGTTTTCCTGGTTGTCCTTTCATCACAAAAAGGGGGGGGACCCTCAAACAAAATTGTCAGTTTAAGGCTGGTAGTTTGCCTGGCTGTCCTTTAAAAAAAGACTACCGAACCTAAGCCCAGTTGAGCATTGTTTTTTTTAGAGGTTCAGGGCTTATACACTGCTGGGGAGGCTTCGCGGGGGGCTTCGCGGGGCCAGAATTTGTGGAAGGGTTGGCTTCGCGAGGCTTCGCGGCAAGACTGTGGCTTCGCGGAGTGGCTTCGCCGGGCTTCGCGGATGTTTGTTCCACAAACATCTCTCACATTTGCGCCCCCATGTTGTTGAATCAAGTTGAGTCCATGCGAAAGGGTTCGATGAAAGGCGGCAAGAGAGGCATTGAGCTTCAGGACTAGGGGACATGGCTGGGCCTCAAAGGGGCGGAGCATGGAAGTTGGACCGCGGTGGCTTCGCGGAGGCTTCGCGGGGGCTTCGCGGGGGCTTCGCAGAGGCTTCGCGAAAACGTTCCATCGTTTCTAGCAAAACCGAGCCTGAAACGCACAGTGCTCTTCCGGTCGTCTTCCCGTAATTTTCCTGTAATCTTGTCGTAGCCTGCTGACTCTAAACATCAACCTTTGGAATACTACTGCCATGAAAGCGCACAACACACTTGCCATGAAAGCACGCAATACGCTCAAACGACGAAGTGGCTTCGCGAAGTGGCTTCGCCTGTGTCAATGTTACCGGGCTACGCGCAGTGGCTTCGCGGGGCTTCGCGGTACACAATGTATCGCACAAGTGCCTTCGCGGAGCTTTTTGGAGTTCCCCACGAAGCTAAAATCCATCATCTGAGAAAAAAACGCTGCTCAGTTGGGCTACACCGCAATTTCTGACCCTTTACAACCACACACCAAAAAACGAGATAAAAGAAAGAAGTTTACCCTCAAAGAAAGACACCCCGCCCCTAGACCCACCTCCCGGCCAAAACCCGAAAAATTGACAGCCCCGAGATCTCCTGGTCTTGTCCAAGTTCTGGCGCGCTCGCGCGCGGCCTTCTTCGATGGCCTTGCTCAGACTGGCGTCCTCCTTCTTCCGGGACTCCTCCTGGCGCCGTCTCGGTGTCCTTTGTGGGGGTTCCTCTAAGAGGAACACGGTCTTCCGGGACTCAAAAGGAACGTCGAACAATCCCACGTAAATTGGTGGGACGGCAACTCCTATAGATATCCTTTTAGGGGAAATAGATGGGTTTCCCTGGTAGATGATTAATAAAAAAACAACCAAAAAAAAAACAGGTAAACCAGGAATCGCCATCTACGTTCCAAAACAAGCAAAAAGGACACCTATGTCCTAGCGCCAACCGACCGCGCCAACGGTTCACGCGGGTGGAGCGTGGAGCTTTACCCTCCCACCCATGGAGCCGGACTGGACAAAAGGGGGAAATGGGTCCTGGTTTGGACCAGGTTCCTGTTCAAGGGGCTTTGTTGCCGCACTCAGCTTTGTTAGGTGGGGATTCATGTCCACCAACCATTTGGGAGGGGTGTGAACCGGACTCGACAAAACGGGGGGGTCCCGGAACCGGGTCCCGAACGTCAGGTTCCATGTTGATTAGTAAATTACATGGCAGAACAACCTTCATAGGGAACACCCTTCCCAAATGGTAGGTGGACATGAATCCCCACCTTAATAATGTCCACCAGAGGGCCCCCAATTAGAATTAGAATGAGTCACACCCAACGTACTACAGCAATTGCTGTGATAGAATCATTAAACAAAGCGCATCTACAACCTCGTTGAAAAATACACGCGGTGAACAATGGCATGTTGTTAAAAACTGCATCTAGAAACGCGACCCTCCAAACATGGTCGGCTTCATGGTTGTCTCCAAGGGCTCCTCTTATTTTGTTGATACTCCCACGTTATGTTCCGGCGGGCAAAAATCCCGACAGCCATGTCAGTGGTCAGGCATCCCTAGACAGAAGTGATTACTAGGATCGCCTCTAATTGTGATGGATTCAAACGACACCTCACCCAACGACCCAGCCCAGGGTCAAATCAACATATGCATGTGCGCGTATGTATGAGTTGCATGAGTATGCCATGTCGAAGCAAAATCCATCTGCAAAACATCTGAGTGTTAACAGTAAAACATATGAAGCCCAATGGTTTCCTGGGAGGAAAATTCCATACTACTTTGCGCCATGCTTTTTACCCGCGAGCTACATGCCAACCACTTCAGGCTTCACTAGCACTAAAACGCCTTGGGTGCCGTGTGCCGCGAGCGACACGCCTGAGACCTGCCATGCTGAGGCGATACACGCCGGGGCCCGCGCTCGCAGCTCGATCTGGCGATGCACCCGCTTCTGATGCTCATCATGGAGCTCCACGAAGCGATCTTTCTTCAGCTGGCCCTCGCCCAAACCTCGAGGCGAAGGCACCCGCCCGCCGAAGGCGCTTTCGGAAGGCGACAGGCAAACGCCGCCGGGTCCTTTCGGAGGAGTCACGTCTTGAATTCTTGGGACCTCTATGTGAAAAAGGCGGCTTGGAGGCAAGACGCAAATTTGAGGACGCCACGGAAAGGGGCAACTTCCTCTTGAATGCATGTCGATTTGAGGGACTCCCTTCTGATTCTTAAGATGGCATCGTAAGGAAACGGAATAGCCCAAAAATGGGCCAGACTTGGCGCTTGTAGCATTCCCCGCTTTGCCCGCCCCACTGTGATTGCAAGGCGCTGCGCATGCGGTGGTGATCGGCCTGAGCGAGAAACAGATTGCATGCACAGGGCATCGTTTGAATAGCAAACTTCTCACAAGCTGCATTGAGAATTGGGGAAATTTCACTGCGGCCATGATTCATAGGCTACGATCGGACTGGAAACCCTTTGAATGCAACCCTGCTGCTCAGCTAGACTCTACATCAAGCTGCGCAGTGCTGACTAGCGACTGCCATTGCCCTTTGAGCAGTGTTTTTTGGGTGGTTCGAGGCCTATACACTACTTGCATGCCTACGCGAAGACCCACGCAAACCTACGCGGCCGCAAGGGGCCTACGCGAGCACAAGTCAGCTTCCAGGTGCCTACGCGGATGCCTGTACGCGGGCAAGTGTTGAGTTCAAGTGTCGAAGTGCAGCTCCAGCTGGAACATCGCAACTTTTCAGTACAAGTGCAGTTTTGGCAGCTCCGGCTCTAAGATCAGAGTTGCAGTGCAAGTGAGAATCCCACATCTGTCCAAGGATCTGGCTGCTAAAAAAGCTAAGGTCTACGTACCCAAAATGCCTTGAAAGCCTACGCGAATGCCTGCGCAGGGCCTACGCGAAGACTGCAGAACAAACAGAAGGAAGGCAAAAGAAGCAAATTCCTTTTTACTTGGCAAACAGCACTGAGTCATGCATTGTTCAGCAAACTCCTACGCGAAAAGCCAACGCGAGGGGTGACAGAACAGCCTACGCGTTGAAGCCTACGCGAGCCTACGCCCCCCAACCAGGATTGCCTCCGCAAAGTACATGCATTTCCCTTTTTGTACAAACCCTTTCATTTGATTAAAACCGCTGCTCATTTCAGCGTGATGATCTTGGACTGCTTCTTTCCACGAAATTGAGTGCTGATGAGTGCAAAAGCCTGTGAAATTCCCGTCTTCAGATGCTGTGCAGCAAATGCCACGTTTTGCCCAGGCGTTGGGGCAAAAAGGCGCGCGTGTTGCGTGCGCGTTTCTGATCAGCGGCTTGGCCACCTGAGAAAGTCTGCACTCCTGACACCTGTGTTGCTGACATGTTATCGACGTTACCTTGCATGTGGTCCTGCTGTCTTGAACTGTGGCTTCATTCTCTTCTGCTTTCGGCGCATGAACCATGCCCCAAAAAAGGGTAAAAGGGCACGACTGGGGGACCTAGGAAACCAAGTCTTCCAAAAGGGGCATGTCAGCCTGGGGGAGGGCAGGAAACCCCCGCCTGGCAGCGGCCGCCTTTGCAGTCGCACTGGGGCTTGACATAACCTCGGCGCAGCCAGGTTTGGACATGCGCTTCGAAGACGTCTGTGGCTCAAAAAACGTGGTAAACGGAACCAGAGACGTCTTGGTAAAGGTTGGACAAAGCAACTTGGTAAGTATATGTTGGCTCGAAATGGCACCTTGGTGAATGGAACCAAAGACGAAAACCTGCGTAACCTGGTTCTTGAATTCTGAGCCGCGCCCCAGCGAGAGGCTTCATGATTCCGGCGCTGACGCGCGTGGAACTTCACATGGGTTTGTTCTTTCGCACCGGGCAAAGCAAGCCAGACTGCGCATGACTCTTGTTGCTTGCCAAGTGACGGGTGCTCCCGACCACCTCAGAAGCCACGAGCACCACCCAACCCGGAAGGCCCGCACATACCCTGAAGGCCCGCACGCAAGAAACCATAAACTGGGCGACCCGCAAAAGACGGACACCCACTTTATTGACACTTGGGATTAAAGTGGCGTTTTCCGCAGTCATCTTCTTCCAGGCATTGGCTGCCAACTGGATCGAAGAAACTCCCTACTTTTCCTTGGTGTGTCCACTGGCCAGAAAGAACCCGCAAATTCAGCAAAGTCACGATGATGCGCTTCCCAGATTTCGTTCAACCGGTAGCAACCAAGCAACAAGGCACTCGATGTCAAGGAGCTAGTAAATCCCCTTGCAATTGGTGATTGTCTGCTCTTTTGTTGTGGAAGCGCCACCACATGACATCTGGTTGCTCCACAACTTGCCCTCAGCAACCTGCCTACTTGCCACCAAAGCAGCTCGCGACATGAACTTCTCGCGCTCCTTGCTCTGAGACAGTCAAACAATACGCTTGACAAGCAATTATGTCACTGTTCTTCCGTTCGGCTGGATTTCTTCGCGAAAACCACCGCGAACAACCAAAGTTCTCATCTTCGCGAAAACCACCGCGAACAAACTAAGTACTCATCGGACTTGACCACTCTTTTCACCTCAGCGGAAGTACCTGCAGCCATAGGTGTCATTTGGTGGACATAGATGGCCCTGGTAGATGAGTAAACCACCTGGCAAACCAGGAATCGCCATCGATTCTTTTGCCAAAACAACCAAAAAAGGAAAATTGTGGTCTCCATGTTATCAGGAACCAACCCATTTTGGGGTTACCCTATGTTTGACCCATACCCATTTGGTGGCTTGGGCTGGTTTCCCATGTACCCTCTACAAGAACCGGGCTTCGACACGCCGAAAACGCGCCGAAAACGCTGCCGCCGAAGTCGGGGTCCGTCCTCCGCCTTCGCCTTCTCGAGCTCCTGGTCCTTCTTCTGCTTGCGCTCCATGCCCTGGCCGCGGAGAATGGGCATAAGCAAGACGTCGCCCCAAAAAAATGTTGGGGTGTTTTTGTTTTTTTTTATTTTTTTTGGGGGGGGGTTAGGGTTTAAAGTTTAAGGTTTAGGGTTTATTCATGCTGCATGTTGTCAAGCGCCTGCTTTGCACCATGTGACGTGCTATAGGATCTTGCTTCGAAAGCAATTGGCCCTGAATGCCATTGGCTTGTGACCAGGTTCTGCTCAAACCGCGCTGAACAGAGCAGGTGCCAGCAACAAGCTCAAGCTCTCCACAAAGCCTATGTACAAATGCCATGCAGCCTGCTTCATACTTAAGGCAGGAAAGCTGCCAAATGCCCGCACGTCTGGCTGAAGCCCTGGTAAAACCTCAAGGCAACAAGCAGGCTGGCGCACATATGGATGCATCCCCGCCTGTCTTCCAACTCACTTGATGTTGGGCTGATATTAAAGTAGAACTACTAAAAGCAACCAGCTGTATGATCCAATGCACAAGATCCTGACCTGTGCGTCGAACGAACTAGCTGGGTTTTCGCGCAAATGCCGCCCGTGGACACACCATGTTGGATAGATGGAGAGTGCAAACCATACTGTCGGGAAGCCCAAAGCAATTCAGCTTCTTCCTCTTGGCTCATGCAATCACATTGAAAGTCTACCTGCCTTCTGGACATGTGTTCGCCGTTGTTTGCGGACCGATCGTGGAAAAAGTTGTGACCTTTTTGATCACTCGGTAAAATGAGTCATGAGCCACAAATTTGCCAGCAACCTATCAGCATCGCATGAAACAGTGCTTCTCGCCGCCCGAGCGCGCCTGGACTTTAGGCATATCAAGTCCGACTGCACCCTCTTTAGTAGATCGTGACAGGATGACCAGTCTGCAACGGTCCACGCTGAACAGCATTTCCCACACAATCCATGGTTGTGCTTCAAAGTCAGGCACCCCCGCCAAACGAAAAAAGTGGTTCCCTTTTGGTTTCCGTTTACTCACGCCCTGAGTAAATTGGCAAAAAAAAGTAGTTGTATTATAACACTCAATGGTCCAAGCCCAAAACGAGTTCAAAGTCCAGGAACTCAGACAGTGAGTTTAAAACCATCCCCCTTTTGGTACTTCCAATAAACGCGCCACCCCCCGCCTGCAGGTAGAGCCTTTCCGGCACAACAGCTCCAGCACTGCCTGGAAAAGATGGACAGGGGCTGCGCTGCTTTTTGGAGTTGGTACTAGGCTGGTTGCCAAAAATATATGGTTGGTACTATAAAGTTGGCACTATAAGGTTGCTTACTATAGAATATCCAGAACGACATTTAGCCCTGATTCCGCTTTGTAGAGGTTGCACGCGCACACGCACACACACACACAGCTACAACGCTCTACCTGGCTTTTGGACACCTTGAACTAAGGGCATTCTAAGCATACCCTGCAGTTCAACCGGGTCGGGTTGAAGGACCAAAGTTGGATGATGACCATCCCAAGGTAAGCCATGGTGGTTTTATCAACCCAAGCTCTGTGTCAATGTCTCAACCCCAGGTGTCCAAACTGAGAGGAAGGATACCTACGGTGCCAGTCAAGTTGCTCGCTCTTTGCGGCTGGCCGCTTCCCCGCTCCGCGCTGCGAGCGCGGCTCGCCTTCTCCTTGGCCTCCCTCACTTCGGCCTCACGGAACTCTCGGAGGGCTTGCACATCCTACCGTGGACCCTGCGCACCACTTTGAAGCCATGGTGGAAACCTGTACGTTTGTTGGTATTCACTGGGGGATCATCATTCCAGGCTTTCTTAGGAGGTGCAGGATTCCATGGTTGAAACCATAACGTTTCACGTTGAAACCGTGGTTTTCCAGAAATCCATCTTTTCAGAAAACCATTAAATTCACAGCTGGTTTTGGAAAAGAACGATGGTTGAAAAGAATGGGGAAGCAGCCAGTAGAATGGTTGAAACCATAACGCTTGTTGGTATTTGCTGGGGAATCGCATCATTCCAGGGCTTCGGAAAGGTGGCGCGAATTGGATTTCGTCCATCCACAGTAGGGCCCCAGACCCCTTGCGCAACCCAACGAGTACTATACCAGGACTGCCTTTGATGTCAGGAGGTATCTCTGAACTAAGCAATGTAGGGCGCACTGCTGAGGATCCAGAAAACAACATGGAGACACGGATGGCGCACTGTTGAGGATCCAGAAAAATCCACAACATGGACAAAGAAGTCAGCAATTCCAACAAAACGGAGACCCAATGCGGTTGGCTCCGCTTAAAAACCCCGACTCCCTCGCAGGCCTCGCTCTTCTCCTTGATTTTCCTCACGCGAACACATGGACGTGTCTTTTTTCAGGGAGGCCACTTTTGCTTGTTTCAAGGCAAACCAAAAGGAAACCAATCCAACCGTGTTCTCAGTTTGAGACAAGCCCGCATGGTGACAATGCCTTGCCTGCGAGCAGTACTTAACTGTGCCATGATGCTTTCTGTCGCCAGCTGCTACCCTCCCCGAGTTCATGCTGCCATGGAACCTCACGTTTCGGGTCCTGGTAGGCATTTTCCCTCATGGGCCCTCATGGGGTTCCATGTCAAAAAGGATGGTAACCATCCACGTGGATGGACAAAATCCTTGGTAGGTGGAGTATCCCATTATTTAAGACTCACTCCCATGTGCCGGGGTCAGTGCGAGCTGGTGTGAAGTGGAATTTGTCCACCGTATGTCCAAGATTCTGCTCCAAGTTCAGCTGCTTGTTGATGGCATGGTCGTGCAAGCGGTTGCCAGCATTCACCGAGGAAATCAGTTCAGCCTTGGTCGCGCTGCCCGGCAGTCTTTTACCGTTGCCCCAGTGTCCATCCTTCCACCCCATTTGTCAAAAAAAGAGAGAGTCCCAAACCTACTTAAGTGAGGTTTGGCTTTTGGGTGGCACCATTTTTTGAAGGGAAAGCAACCAGGAAACCACCCAATGATCTGTGCATCCCTTTGTTCTGTTTGCAACACACCCACGTGGTTTTTCCTCTGTGCACGTCTGCGCGGCAGCGGCAACCACAACAAGGCCTCAGCTTGGCCAAGAAGCCTCCGACAAGGACCGGCTCATATAGCGGCGAGACTCCTCGGGAGAACTCCACTTTCCGAGCCCAGAATGTTCGAGGCTGTGTTTTGAGCACACAGTTTTTCTTCATTGCTCGTGAAGCATGCGGCGGTTGCGTCAAAGGCAGCACGCAACTTGCTGGTGCTCGGCGGGGATGAGGGAATGAACCCTAGAAACAATCCCTTGCGGTTTCCTTTAAGCGAATTCCCAGGTTTATTCCCTCATTCCCTACTGAGCACCAGCAAGACAAGGCCTCCCTTCATGAACAATTCCATGCTTCCAGGCCAAAAGCACATGACATCAAGCTTTGGAGTCAATTGGAGGCTGCATTCTGCAACTTTCTAGGAGGAGTCTTTGGCTGCGGGTCAAAAAAATGCACCCAAGAATGGAACCTTAATGGAAAACGAGGAAAGCCTGCGATCCATATCCTATATCCTGGCGATTTGCCTGCAACGCAGACCCATCTCCATCCATCGCCCTCCATCTGATTGCGCTTTGGTTTGGGTCCCTCGGGCCCGGTTCTCCGCTGAGGCCAGCGCCTCTTTGGACTGGCGAATGGTGTCCTCCTCCTTTTGGTAGTGCGCGTACTGATGCTCCCGCCTCCGCCTCATCCGGGCCTGCAGAGAAAAAAGAAGCATCGGGCGCTTCAAATTTCCGGCGAGCACGACCAATCCACCAATCCACCAAACCCAGCGGGCCGCCTGAAAAGTGAGCCAATGCAAAGGGCGGATGCCCTTGGCAAGGTCATGCAAAGGTCGGGATACGAAGTCACACGTCGCACGTCGAGTACAAAAGGCAACATGGTGCAAGAATCGCAACGCCCAAAAGACCATCACAAGCGGAAGCAAGAATGAATCACCGAGCAAAGTGGAGCAAACGGCTAGATCACAGCTAATCACACAAGCCCGTCCAAATGCTGGTGGCTGTCTGGCACATCAACCTTCAGTTGGCCCTCAATCAGGCCAGCTCCAGCTCCTTGTCAGAACGACCTTGCAATGACCCGTTCTGTAATCCTCTGATATTTGAGCCTTTATTCCTTGGAGAGGCTTGGCTTTGGGGACCATGACCTCTTGGCAGTTTGAACAGGCAGTGACCGCCACCGTGACCCTCCCACCACCGCCCGCCTTGCTGTCGCGATACAAGCCTTGGCTCCATGGACCAGGCTGGAAGCAAGTCATGCCGTCTGAATCTTCTTCGGGCGCAAGCCTCACCCCAGCTGGGACCTTGAAGAAAAAAAGTGATCGATCGCCTTTTCGGGAAATCTTGACTAAAAGTGGTTGCCAAAAAAGGAAAAGCAAACAGTTCGAAAAGGTTGGCATTAATTCAACGATTTCAATTACAGGAGCGTCATGATTGCTCCTGACGCGCATGGAATTTCACATGGCCTAGTTCTTCCGCGAAATTTCGTGAGAAACTCCTGTTTCTATCGTCTGGCGCCGCAACATGAACTCCCTTTCTCCGAGCAGCGATCGGCGGCAGCCTTCGGGCACAGCTCCGTTGCTTTGATGCTCTTGCTCCGCAGGTCATTGGCCTCTTGCTGGAGCTTCTCCATGTGCCTCAGTGGGAAATATGGAACTACGGTCACTCGTGTGACTCTGCTTCCTGGTGCTTTCAGGCTGTGGTATGAATCACCCCAGCGGCTTGTGGCTTCTCCAAGGATTCTGAGAAAAAAGAAGAAAAAACACCTTTTGTGGTACGGGCACTGATAGAAAGCTGGCTCTCGGACAGAGTCTCACAAGAGAAGACTCAGCCAGCTGGCACAAACACGCACAACTTTCAGCGATAGCCACGTTAGCTTGCGTGCCTGGTGCGGTTTGCTTTTGGATACCAGTAGGGGCAAAGGAGCTGGTGGGCGGAAGTTTCAACATTCAAGAGGTGTAGATAATTTTCTGTCTGTGCTCCTTCTCTCCGACTTTCTCCTCTTTCTTTTTCCTTTTGTTCTCCCGCCTGTCACAAAATCTGTCCCTGACCTTGTGAAAAGTCCGCGCTTGAGCCCGGACCAAAATCTGCGCCGCTTTGGTTACCCTGAGCCACCAACATAAGCATACCCTCAAGGAAAGACACACCCATACACACCCTCCAAGCAACCCTTACATCATCAGAAACTTCTATCAGAAGCCGGTTCTAAGAAACCCTCTCTTCCTGAGATTGGCCAACAGTCTGATGCTTGTCCTTGGCCGCAAAAAAAAAGTAACCGAACATGCTTCAAGTTCAGCCGCCAACTCGGGAAGCTTCAAAATTTGCTTCAGCTCACTGGGGAAAAATAATCCAAAAATCAATCATTCCCTTTAAACGGCAGGGGGAAAAATATATTCCCTGCTTGACACGTACCCTGCTGGAAGGAAATGATGTGCTTCCCCTAATCAAAGGAAACATATGTCCAGTTCTGAAATCGATTCCTTTCAAGACCAACAGGTTAAACCAAAAAAACCAACACCTTGCAGCAGGTTAAAAAAAATATCAAAACCAACAGGTTTAAACCAGAAAAACATTTCAGCACCTAGACATCCTATGGAAGGACGTGACAAAAACGCCGATTTCCCTCGGGCCAGCGGCTCGGCTTCCAGCTTCTGGCGCTTCTCCTCCATGCGCTTCTGCTTCTCGGCGTGCAGCTTGTACCTCGTGGGTCGTTGGAAGGGGAGCAACAAACAAAAATGTTTCAGTGGGGATTTGGCATTTAAGTGGGGACTTAGCAAAAAATGGGGACCTTTTTTGCGCTTCAGTGGGGATTTGGCAAAACATGTGTAGCAGTTGAGTGGGGATTTTTGGCATTTGTTTAAAACAAAAAAAAAACAAGTTCAGTGGGGAGTTTTTAGCAAGACCAAAGCACGTTTTAGCAGTTCAGTGGGGATTTAGCAACAGTTTTCATTTTTTTTAGCATTTAAGTTGGGATTTAGCAAAAAACCGTTCTTTTAGCACTTAAGTGGGGATTTAGCAAAAAACCGAGTTTTGGCAGTTCAGTGGATTTGAAGTTCAACCAGTAAACGACCATAAGCAAAAATGTAGAATGTTTCCCAACAATCCTTTTTCCTTATGCGAAAGGAAAAACACATATCATGCCAAAAGATCTGGTGTTTACGCTGTCTCCCACGTTTTCATGGCACCTGACAGGGGGTCCCTCCAAGAGGAAAGTGATCTTCCAGATGCCCTCCCACAGATGCCATGGCAATGTGGGAGGGAGGGTCATCTGTTTCCCTTTGGTTATGCGAAAGGAAAAATGGCAAAAGAACTTGCGTCTAACTTTTTTTTTGGCCATGAGAAAGGCGAAAAAAAGAAAGAAAAAAAAGGTTGCCCTTCTGTCCACGTGTTGAGGGAAATGGTCCAAACCAGGACCGCCCCCGTTCGTCAGATTTCATGATGTGGAATTGGAGGGTAAAGTCTAAAACATTGTTCTGCCTAAACATCCAACACATATGCGCTCCCCTCTTGGTAATTTGGATTGGCTTGGTGGTTGGAGTTGGTGGTTTCCCATTGATCCTCTACAAGGACCCAGGGTTCAAATCCAAATCCAAACCAATGCAAATCCGACATAAATACTGTCTGGTGCTTGGAAACTGTTCTTGTTCCTTTGCTCATTGGCAAGTGGCCAGCAACTATTGGTTTCTGTTGACCCCATATTAATAAACACCTGATTTTTTTTCTAGTTCCCCTCCGAAAGTGGTCTTCCCGCATTTCAACCAGGGAGAAGCACCACCATATTCTTAAACGGTGGTTGAAACTCAGACGCGGTCAACATGAAACCCAGGGAAGGGAACCCCTTTGAGAAATCAACCACCGGGCTTAAGTCTACCTTGCTGCCTTCAATCCTCCAACTTTGGGGGCTGCGCCTTCAATTCTTGAAGCGTGTTGTTTTTTGCCAGGGCATCCTTTCGGCTTCAGCACAGTCGAAACTTGACATGGTCAAGCAGAAACGACATGCGACTCAATCCACACCTATCCTCAGGATGCGCGGTGTAGCCTTGCGCAAAAGCGTGTGGGGCTAGCCTTGCCTTCAATTCTCAAAGCTGTGGATACGCTGCAAATGCTCAAACTTTGGGCGCCTATGCTCAAACTTTGGGTTGACTGACGAAAAATCGAGGCGCAGCTTCTCCAGGCGCGCCCCCGGCTCCTCCTTCTCCTCCTCCTCCTATCGCTCCGCTTGCACGCCAAAACCGGGGTGCCTAAAAACAAAGTTGAAGCCCCCCCCCCGAGTTTCGGACCCGGGCGACGACGGGTCCAAAGGTCAAACCGCCCAGAAAGAAACAAATTGGAGAACCACTCACTTCGAAAAACCCCCATGACACCAGCCAAACAAAGCGGAGCCCTGAGAGAAGCCTTGAAGAGGAGTGCACCCCCCTGGAAATCCTGAGGTCCCCGGTTAAAACCATCAAAAATGACAAAAACATGTTCTCAAACCGGAGGGGGGAAATTTTGGCACTTTGGTGTGTCTTGTTTAAAAGGGGTACCCCCCACTTCTAGACCGTCCACCCTCAAGCAGCTTGCCGCGTTTGCGGCCAGCTGCGTGCCGCCCTGCTGGGTCCTTCTTCTCGCTTCGAGGGGACGCCAAGGACGCGGAAGAGCCCATGCGCGCCAGGGACATCGTGGACGCCGACTGAGTGACCCCAAAACGTGTGTCATGAGGGCTGGGGGGGGGGAGGGAGCCCCAATAAGGCCTTATTAGGGGCTTGACAAGGGGCTTATTGGGCTCCTCCCCCCCAACCCCTAAAACTTGTGGATCCCTCACGCGCGTCGGGGGAGCATTGGGATCTCTAAACAGGGGTAGGTAGAAAGGGGGTGGATGAGAGTCCCTTTTGAGTTATTTAGGGTCCCCTAAACTTGCTTAGGGCCTTAGAAAGGTTTTTGGGAACCAGCCCTAAACCAACGGATTTCACTCGCAGGTTGCTGAACCTGCCACACAGTCCTTTTCGGAAAAGTGGCGTCAAATTCCTGGGTTGCTTTCTGCTCCCCTGCTAAAGGTTTAACTTCTAGTGGTTTAATGGGAAACCCATTAGTTGGACAAAAAAGTTTAAGTCCCAAGATCCAAACAAAATGCACCTCTGAATACACTATATAGATGAATAGAAAGGTTTTATTCGGGGATTCACACATTGATCCTGGCCTTTGGCAATTGCACCAAAGATTCTAGATCGACGGGCGAGTGGCCGACTTGAATTGCGGCTTTTGGGTCTTCAGCTTGATCCGCAGCCGCACACTCGTGCCCGTCTTGGCACCTGGGGCGAGGCATTGGTAATTTGTTTTGCCGACGAAACCATCCTATCTGGGTGAATCTTAATTTTCACCAGCCTGAAATAAGGTGCTTGGGGGGATATTCCACACATAAACCACCATTTGGGGTGAATTCGGTCGTGTGAGGTCGTTATAACTCACCCAGATTTATCGGGGGGTGGCCCCTCCAACACCCCCTATTAATCTTCGCATTTGTCGTGGATTTCTTCCGCCTTCCCTCACAAAGTCCCTCACACATGGAAAATTAGAGCCTTGGAAAGTATGTCGCACACTCACGTAACACCACATAATGACATACGCATCGAAGTGTGGCAATGAATGGCTACAGATTCCTGCGAACAATCTAATCTAAGGAACATGTCTTGCATCAGCGTGTCCTTTTCATGTCACGTTACTCAAGTACCTTTCAACAAAATGACGGGGCACCGGGTTGCGGACTCGCCCTTTCGTGCGCACGCTTAACACATGCAGCTGCAACCTTTGTCGAAGCGAAAGGGGGAAGGAACGTGAAGAAACTGCGTTGCCATAGCGTATGATGCTTTGGGCGACCGCTTGCAAATGGACCACCCCAGCCGTGAAACCAGTCCAACGAGCTTTGGCCTACTTGCGTCTCCAAGCACCAGCTTCCGTGAGAAGTGGCAGAAGATGGACATCCTCGGCAAGCAACGCCATCTTCACAAGGTCTTCACGCAAACCCATGGCCGTCTCAAGTCTGAATTCTCCTTGGCAGGTTGGTTTTGCATCTCTATGCCTGTTTCAATCGCGGCACAAAGGCACATGAAGCACATGAGCTATGATCAAACCTGGTATCAAAATGGTCCGCACCCATTTGTGGCTGGGATTGTCCCTTACAAAGCTTCACTTCCCGGGTTTTGATTGTGGCTCACATTGCCCTTTGTTGCTGCTGTTCGCTGTGCCTGCTGGTCAACAAGTCTGGGAGATGCAAGTGCCTGCATCTAATGGGTATGTTGGTCAGTCCATGCCGAGCGCGAGATGTTAGGGCCATGGGAGCAAGCGAGTAGGGCTTGCTCACCGTCTTTGCCGCCGGTCCCGACAAGCAACCCCGCTATGCTGGATGCAAACGAGTTCTCCGTACTGAAAACAGGGCATTGAGGGCCAATGCATTGCGCAAACACGCAAGAAAAAAACAATATTCAATAAGCGAGTCGTCTGGTTCGTGAGCTTCCCAAAAGGTGATAGAAGCTTCAAAACCGGCTGTGGCTCGAAACCCAGCTCGCGAACTCTCAAACGCCCCCATTGTCCATTCTGGGCTTAACCAACAAAATCCGGGCCCAGCTGGTGTGCTGGGCGCCGATCAGCATCTTTCAGAGCCAGGATCTGAAAAAAAAAACGTCCATTCCCAAATCTGAAATGAGGGATTTGCTAGAAAGCATGGCACGGTGCGCGATTTGTTTGCAAACATAGGCAGACTTCCATTTGCTTAAGCCTTCTGGGGAAAAAAAAACACAAACACATCCAGTAGTGATAGATCCCCTTCAAAACCAACAAGAGAAAAGAACACATACTCTTAAGCAAATGGAAGAAGACGATGCCGTTCGGGGCTCGTGGTGCTCTTCGCTGTGCACGTTCATCTCCACCTGGCCCACCAACTCCTCGAAGCCGTCTGGAGCCCGTCGGCACACACCTCGCGGCAGATTTGTTTCTCGTTTGCAGCCTCTTACCTTCTTCCAGGACCCTGGAAAAGCAGGCGGTGGGCCGAATGTCCATTAGCCAAGATCAAAATCAAGAACTCAGTTGCCCAAAGGACCTGGGACTAAAAGGTGATCACCTTTTGGGGCCATGACTAAAAATGGGAACCCAAAATGGGAAAACCAAAAGGTCAAAAGGTCGATTCGCTTTGAACAACTGAGAGAAGGGATCCGGTTTTCGCGGCCTTGGCCAGAGGTTTGGACCCTCAAAACTTTCGCACCCCCCCCATCCACCAACATGGAATCAGACTGGGATGTCCCTGGACCGGTTTTTTTTTAAGGGGACTTTGGTGGGTTCCATGTGGCTGTGGGTCAAAACCATTTTGGGGTAGGTGAATTCACCACCCATTTTAAGACCTATGTTAGTGCTTGGCTGTCCTCAAATGCCCCGCTAAAAGTTTAGCTTTTGGTCGATTAGAGGGAAATGTCCACTAGGCCCTAAAAGGCTAAAAGACTAAGGGGATGGCTGGGAGCCACCAAGAAATATCTGCCGATTTCGAAAGGGCACTGCTCCGATGGGCAAAGTGCGAAACAAACGGCATGCGCTACTTGGCCGCCTGAGCACATGGGAATACCCCAAGGATCGCCCCAATGTGGGGTGTGGGCTGCTTCGCCGACTCGCTTGGGAACACGTGGCACTTTCCATAGGGAGCCGCATATTCAGCATCATGACCAAAACTTGGTTGACGCAACGACAACCATGAAAAGACCCCAGAATCTGAGCCTCAGACTGGGACAAAGGTTAGGCCCCTCTGCAGGCTCTCAAGCTTCATGCGGATGGTTCCAACATCTGTTTGTACCAGGAAATGGGTGTGGCTCAACATTTGAACAGGAGGGGCAAACCGCAGGTTTTGGGCCATGTTTCCACTTACCAGGGTTCCATTTTGGTACCGGTTTCTTGAGCCACAGCCAAATCAAGCCATGGTTGAAACCATCATTCAAGGGTGCCTGTAGTGCGAAATGTCAATTTCGTCCATCCGCGAAAGAAGAAAACACGCTCCGCACGGTTGGAAGGGCCCCATACCAGTTGGGTCAAAACCTCACAAGCCGATGCTTTTCCCCCCCCTTCCCCCCCCCAATTCCCCCCGTCTGGTGCCAGGCGGCTGAGGACGGCTACAGTGAAGGTCTTCTTGGCGATCAGCTTCAGCTGCTGCCTTCCGGGTGCGCAAAACCCCTTTCCGGGGTTTTTTGTCCCACCTTCACCGGAACCTGACCTTTGGGGGTCCCCAAAGGAAAAGGAGGTCTAAACCAGCAGCCCCCGAACGTCAGAGTCCGGCCGTTAGCTGGGCGGGTATAAAGCATTCAAAGAGGTGCTCCGAAATCGCAAAAGAGTTGTTTAACACATCCAACATCATCCAGCAAACAGAAGTACGCATTCCCCATAAGCGTGAAGTGCAACTTTAGGCGCTTGGCTTGTAATTATCTCTGGGGGCGCGAGCTTTGATGGGAACCACTCAGAAACAAAGTCGCTCTATCTCTTCAAAGCCGTCCAGCAGGCTTCGCACGCGAAGCATCAAGCAGTCTGGCACCAAGGCAAATCATGCGGCCCAACGACCACAAAAGCTTGAAGCGATCGGTGCCCCTTTGCCCCCCTTTGCCCGCCTGATTGCGCAGTCTTCCGTGGCAGCTCCGCTGATATTGGCGGGGCGCGCCTCTGTCTTGGGCCCCTTGCCCTTCTCATCATCCTTCCACTTTGCGCGAGCCACGTACATGGAGTCCCCGTTGCTGGCGTCGATCGCAATGCCGCTCACAGTGTCCTGCCAGCCCGGCGCTCGGTGGTTTTGCACACCAACGAGGGTGCTGCGAATTCGCTATTGGGCGCAAAAGCCGCGCCTGGCCATGGCCAGTGTTTCCAATTACTATAGTAACCGGACAACATCATGTAAGAGGTCAGCATCCAGCGAACCCGGGAACCTGCAAGAAAGGGAGGCTGCCAATACTGCCCACCACAACGGACCCCTCTCAATCTCTGGAAAATGGCTTCCAGTTGGTGGCAACAACTTGCCAGCACAGCTAGCACAGCTTGCGGATGCTAGCTAAAGAGCACGCCAACACTGATCCAGTCTTCCAGGGTTGTGCCTATGAAAGGAATGCAGGCAGTCCAGGCAAACGATGTGAAAACCCAGCAAAAAAATAACCCCCAAAAAAAGGATAGAAGCCCTCCGATGTCCGATCGATCAGAAGCATCCAAGGCTCGATCTGAAGCATGGCGTCGTAGAGGACCTCCTCCGCCTCTTTCTCGATCACCACGTCCTCGCCCTTCGCCGCCTTCTTCAGGGCCCTGTCGAACTCCTCGCGGTTTTTTCCCTTCTTTCCCACCGAAGCCAGGCGCCAGGGAGCTCGAGTCGTCCGAGTTTGTTTGTTCCTTCTTTTCTTTAAATATTTGTCCTGTCCTGCGGATCCGGGCCATGCCGCGAAAAACAAAAAAAAACACCTGGATCGCCAGCTGCGATCGCTTCTTTCCATCCACTTTACCCCAAAACACCAGCAACAGTGGCTGAAAGAAGCAGCAACTTGGCTATCTGGGCATCATTGGGGGGCCATGTCGTGAAGCCATATCGGTCAATTTGCCCAAACAAGGTCTGGGAAAGCCATCTGGTAACCTTATGACTCCCCGATTGGGGCCGGGGGGTTGAAAGACCCAAAGTGCTATTCCGTTCTTGGAGGTATGTCACCAGGCTTCCACTTTTTGACATCAAACCCAGGGTTTCCCTTTATGGTAAATGGAAAACCCCTGGGTTTAAGTCTATAACTGGGAAGCCACAATGAAACTAAAAGTGGAACCCTGTATTTGACATTGGCGGGTCAAGTTGGTTGCGTCCGAAGTTGCTCCCCCGGCAAAAAGGCACCCCCCCCTAATGGCGATTCCTCTAAACATGGTGGTTTTCGGGGTTCCATATCTGGAGGGTAAGGCCCTTACTAGCCAAAGGCTCACTCATCAAAACAGGATGGACTAAGACCACGCCTTCACGGAAATCGAGTCACTCTGGTCGGCATCAAGCACGCCCATCAGCTCTTTGAACTCATCGTTGGTAAACTGTAACCTCACAAGTGCCAAAAAACAACTTACTTTGCTTATTAAAAAAGAGAGGAACATAAAAATCGGAAACAAAAAAAAGAACGGACCGGACGCCACGCTCCGGGAGCACTGGCTTCCGACGCAAAGAGCCAACCCCCGCAGTGCAGTCCGGCCGCTCCGTAGCGCCGAACGCTTCGACTGAGCCCACATTTGCGGCAAAACGATCTCGCAACAGGGGGCACGGTTTCCATGGCTGCCCTTGTACTCCAAAAGGCATGCAATGAATGATCGGGGACTGCAGAATCAGACACCCCAACCCAATTGATACCCTGAAGTCTGGAACGATGCTGGAACTCAACCCGCGTCGCAAGAAAGGGCCCAAAATAGGGGACAAACATCATTTGTTCCTTTTGGTTTCCGTTGAATCCAACCCCAACAAGGGTACCGATCCTTAAAAATACCCACACAAATGTGGATGTGTGGATGGGTTTCGGACCCCCTTTCCGTGCGGAGATAAAGTAAAACAAAAGCAGCTGTCAGCTTCCATTGTTGGGAAGGGGGCAATTACCATGTGACATTGCCAGCTGGACTAAAAGGAGGGTAGAAAAGATCAGATCCTCGGATTCGGTGCTGGGCGTTGACCAAGTTTCGGGTTCTCAGACCTGGGCGCTCAGATCCCGCCGAGAAACCCCAGGTAATCCACCAAGCCCTTGCGCAGCTCGCTCCTGGAGATCTCCCCATCCCCGGAGGTGTCGATGCGCCGAACCAGGTCCGAGGTCCTCCGATTCGGGGCGGGGCATCGGAAGTCAGTGACTTGCGGGACTTCGTTAGGAATGAGAATTGGAATGACCCCGAGACAAATCATCCCCCCATGGCTTCCTTTAAGGGAATCCGCAAAACCGGTTCATTCCCAACATCTCCGAAGGTCATTTCCTACCCATCGCACAAGCAAGTTGATGATATTCTGATTTGTAGGTTTTCAGGACTTCCAGAGCAACTTCCAGATCCACCTGTTTTTCCATCTCAATCCCCCTAAACCACGGGCGTTCTTGTGGCGCGCCGTGTCCCTTCCAAAGGCACCTTTTTCTGCGCCGAAAACCATCCCCCCTGAGACCTGGCGGCTCCGGTTTTTCAGGCGCGCTGTTTTCTGGTCGGAGAAAAAAAAAAACAAAACAAAAAAAACAAGGGGCGCTCCTGAGCTTGGAGGTGTCCAGCTGGTAGAAGATGGTCAGCAGCATCTGGGAGGCCTTGCTGAGGGACGTGGCCACCGAGGGATCCAGGCGCTCGTGGGACTTGAGGTGCTCCAAAGGCGTCTGGAAGAAGCCTCCGCTGGGTGGCAAGGCCCACGGATAGCTTGGGGTGAGTGTTGTTTTGTTTTAGGGCAGCCTTGGATCCATAGGTGTCCTTAGGGGAAATAGATGGGTTTCCCTGGTAGGTGAGCAAAAAACACCCGGTAAACCAGGAATCGCCATCTTTTTTTTCGAGGAAAGCAACCAAAAAGGACACCTATGCTTGGATCCTTGAAAGCAGCTCGGAAGGGGAAGTGAAGGGACACCTGCTGGATGTTTTTTTGGAGGGCGCCCTTCTTGGATCCTTGAAAGCTTAAGTCCATGATGTTTTTCTGGAGGGCCCTACGTTGAAACACGGCCATGTCAAAAAAACTTTGCATAGCGCATGATCAATCCCATCCTCAGATCCCACAAAAGAATCCGCGATATCGTGGGTGAGGCCATTCCACTCATTTCGCCCATTTCGCCCTTCGGCCGCTACAAGCTGCACCGATCCCGGCAACCCAAGACCTTATCTTCACAGGCCTTCACTCCGGGCTTGCCTGAGCCTTGGCCATAACCTGCTGGACGGTTGCTGCAGCTGCCAAAAACCACAAATTAAGCCAAAACCTTCCTGAAAACCAACTCCAAAACCTTCAAGGCAACTCCTAGAATACCTTTCAGGCCTTCCGCTTGCACTACCCAAGTCCGAGAGGCTCTTGCGTGTTTTTCGCCCGGACGGGGAGGTGGCGTCTCCAGAGCTCCTGGGCGAGACCGGGGTCTCCGCATCCGGCGGCGAAGCCGCGGCGCGCGCGGAGACGTCAGGCGCAGAGGCGACGTCGTTGTCGATCGGCTCCTGGCAACTTCCAAGTCTGCTTCTCAACCTCACGGCTTACCCCTGGGCTATCTGTTGTCTGATCCCCTGCCAAAATAATTTTAACTTTTAGTGGAATCAATGGAAACCACCACTAAACCAGCTGAAAGCCTAGAAAGGCTGAGGGGATGGCTGGGAACCACCAAGAAAAGATGGCCTTATGTTCAAAGTTGGATCCCGTCGTTCCTGGCCACAATCCCGAACTTGTGGGGACTCGCTGTTTGGGGCCAGCGAGTCCCCAAAGCCGTGGAATTTGAATAAACGATATGGGAGCCTGCCTGAAAAGCAACCAATTCTGCCCATGGCAGAACAGGCCATGTTCGAATAAGCTTGGTGCAACTGATTCTTCCTTTCCGGCCAAGTCGCGGTTGAGTATTCCAAACCAAAATGGCTTTGCAACCAAACCTTTCCAGATCTTCCATTCATCTAGATGATTCCAAGAAGCAAGGCACCACAGACTTGGTTGGTTTGGCGTAGGAGGAAAACCAAAAAACACTGCAACAAACAGGTTTCAAAAGGGAAACCACAGAAAAAGCGACAAGACGCACTGCCTGGGTTTTCCAGGAATACAACTTGTTTGAGCACAAGCTCAAGCAATCATTGCTTAAACAACCTTCCGGTTTACTGGTGGGGCGGACACGTGCTACCCAGTGTTTTGGTGATAACTTTGATTCTCGCCTCCTTTAGTTTCCCTTGAAAGGATGCCATCGGTTGTTTAATCTTCCTATCTACCCACCTACCACCTACCTATCTACCTATCTACCTACCTCTCTACCTACCTACCTACCTGCCTGCCTGCCTACATATCTACCAATCCATAGTCTACCTACCTATCTACCTACCTACCTGGCTGTGGCTCAAGAAACCGGTACCAAAATGGAACCCTGGCAAGTGGAAACATGGCCCAAAACCTGCGGTTTGCCCCTTGAGCCACACCTACCTAATGTTACCCACCGACTCCGCGGAGCAACCCCGACTCCGCGAGTCAAGACTCCTGCACCCGCGTTGGGGGCTCAAAGGTGTTGGCGGGCGGCGCCTGCGGCACCTGGCGCTTTTCGCAAGATTGAGGGACCAACTCCGTGCATCTGTTTTAACATAATAGATACCCACATATATATATATATATATATATTAAAAAAACACGTAAAAACACAGTGTTTTTTGCTATTTTTCATATTTTGAACTATGTCTGCAAGAAGGCATACCAAAACGGAATCCGCTTTGTGTATTTTGTTGTTTTTATTGGCGAGAAAGCTAAAAACTATGGAAAAAACAGTGTTTTTGCAGTCTTTTATGAAGAAAGAACAAAAGGTAGTTCATGGGGGGGGACCTGACCATATATATATATATATATGTGTGTGTGTGTATGTGTGTGTAGATATAGATGTTTGATCTCCTGAAATTGGCTTGTTTCAAGGTTGATCTCCTGAAATTGGTGTGTTCCAAGGTTGATCTCCTGAAATTGGTGTGTTTCAAGGTTGATCTCCTGAAATTGGTGCGTTTCAAGGTTGATCTCCTGCAATTTGTGTGATTTAAGGTTGATCTCCTGAAATTGGTGTGTTTCCGGTTGCTCCCCTGAAATTGGTGGTTTTGCAGGGTATTCCCTTTGACCTCCTACACTAGGTCCTCCAGTACAAAGGTTAGAATGAGGGTGCCAACTTCTTTCAGGACGGGGAACCCTCCCCCCAAAAAAGGTGAGAAAAGGCACTACTGGGGGACCCAGTATATAAGTATAGAAACAATAAGATTTGAGCCAACCACCAAACCAACCTTATAAAGGACAACCACCAAGTTTAGGAAAACCAACCCTTGATGTATTCATCCACCTGATAAAGAACACCCTTATAAAGAACCCACCGATTCGGTTCCAAACCACCAATTGGAGGGAAGCTGACGATAAAGAACATCCTCAAATTTGTGTTTGTTTCTGTTGATCTCCCAAACTTGGTCCTTTTTGATCTAAACTGGGTGTGTGTTTTCTGTTGGTGGGTTTTGCCACTGGTGTTTCACTTCGAACCACCGTTATAAAGAACATCCCGCAACCAAAGGACAGAAATAGATGGCCCTGGTGGATGATACAAGGTAAACCAGGGCCATCTACTTTTCTAGCAAAGCACCCAAAAAGGACACCTATGACAACTGGGCTGTCCTCGGATTGGGTTAAACGGCTGTGGGTCAAAACCCTGCACCCCTGGTGAACATCCAAAATAGGTGGCAAATGGTTGCTCCACCCCAAAATGGAGCTGTAGGTTACGCAACCCATGGCCAAATGGAACCCCCACTAGGTCCTAGAAAGCTAACAAGCTAAAGAGATAGCTGGAACAAATGAGTCACACTCACAACCTGGCATCAAAATGGTCGCCTCGAAACCACGTGAAGAACTTAAAAGGCGCACCTTATTCTGGTTGGGGCTTCCTCCAGGCCGTCACCGAGGCCCCCGCCTTCTTCCGCATGGCGTCGTACCAGGCGCGCACCGTCTCCACGGGGCCGCGGAGGCGGATACGCTCGTTGCCGCACTGCAGGGCGATCTCGTTCTTCTCCTAAGAGGTGGTCAAGCAACCTGTCTAACCGGTTGTGCGCGTGTTTCAGGGGTCGTTGTTTTGACAGTTTTTGGGGGTATCAAAGTCAGAAATGGGGTTGTTTCCCCTTTAACCCACCACTTAGGGGGTGACTTTGACCATGGTTAAAAAAAGAAGGCGGCCAGTTTGCGCGCGTGTTTCTAACATTTTGGACAGTGCTGTCGAGGGGCTTACGTTGCCACCAGGCGCATTGCCACATGGCTTCGCATAAGTTGGTTTGGGCTGGTTGGCGTCTCGCCGATTCCAGCCTAACATTTTGCTTGAGAAAAAAGGAAGAAACAAAACTGCTGGGTGTTTATTAAAAAATGCAAGTGACAGTGTTCCGGGTTTCTATGCCCACTGGAGAACTGGGGGAAAAGGACCCCTGAGTAATTAATCCCCCCAGTTCTTAATCAGGGTCCCCCTGAAAGAAATCCCCACTATATAACCAATTCCTGGGAGGCTTGTTAATGGGTCCGCGTTAGGCGGTGACGAGGATTGTCTTGGCATGGGCAAGCTTGACTTCGAGTTATATTTTCCGCCAGTGGCAGGTCGCGTCTACTGCAAGCCGCGCAGCAGGTGCGCGCTTCTTACTGCACGTCGGTGTTTGTGTAGGCTTGGCGCGCGGGGGGCCTTTTTTCATTTGACGCAAGCACAGGAAAGTGCTTATCTATTTGTTTGTTCTTGCGTGACCAATGTGGAGAACAGGGGTAACGATTCACAGTGAACCCACCAAGCAATAACGGGAAAAGGGGAAAAAGGATGCCACTGAACAACTGGGTGGTAAAAGAACGGTCATTCTAGGACCAACTTCCCCAAATTGCCTGAAGATGGGTGGCTTTAGACAAGACTGCAGCTGAAAAGAATTGGGGGGATCTGTCAACAAGGGAAATCATCCGTAACCTGTAGGACACCACAAGAAAACCACTGCGACAGACCAAATGGAAGAGGGTTTCCATATTGCGCCCTTCGACTGGGTCAAAAACAAGGGCTTCGGTCGCCTCCAAACAGACACAACTCCTTTACAGCTTCACAAAACGACAATGCTGACAATGCTGGTTTCTGGCGTTTCTACCCATATTTTGGGATTTATGGGGTGGGGGGAAAACAGAAAACAAACAGCCCTCAAATCGTGAACTGGGTACTGGCTCCTTTCCAGAAAATGTGGAGCCGCCGCCAAACAAATAGGGATGTGTCAAGACGAGCTGTTCCCTGAACAGGGGTACCCTCAAAATCAATACGGGGTGTCTTTGTTGATACCCGGATACCCTTTTTGTTTGTGGTTTTCAAGGACAACCAGAAAACCACCAGTTTGGGGGTCTATTTGGGTGTGTCCTTTTTTGAGGGTACACTTGTTGGGGGGTTAAAGGGAAACAAGAGGACAGCCGCAATTTTGGGGGGCCCCCTAAAAAAGACACTCCCATTTCTTCAACCCGGCATGGAAAAGGTCGGATGCTGAGTCTCCACATCGTAGCCGAAGTCGTTGGCGTCGGAGAGGTCAAAGACCTTCTTCACCGCCTCCTGCCAGCGAAGCTGATGAGTCACAATCAAAACCAGGTCCTCCAGTAGAGAGGTTAGAATAAGGGTGGCCTTTTTTCTGTAGTCGATTTTAGTAGGGGAACCCTCCCCCAAAAAAGTTGGTACAAGGGCACTACTGGTGGACCTAGAAAACCTGCCCTAAGGCTCATGACCCCTCAGGGTCCCGGGCCCTCCAAAGACCCCGGACCTCCAATGGGGGCCCTTGAAAACAACCCATTTTGAGGGTCCAAAAAGCCTCAGGAGCCTTAGCTTAGGTGAACCCGGAACCATGTAAAGAAGTAGAAAGGCGGCCGCAACTATTTCAGGCTGGGACTGCCCCTTGCTAACCTTCATCTACCCAGGTTTTGAAATTGGCTCAGATCGACCCTTTTCGCGGTTGATGTGCGAACGCAGAGGACCGCAGGCCGAAAAGGGGTGGAATCCACAGCCGGGACAAGCTTACCTTCTGATTCTTTGAAGTTCTCAAGGGGTGCTTCAGTAGCCCAACCAAAAGAGACCTGTGACAGATTTGCATGAAGGGTCGGCAGACTGTGAGCAGCATCCTGAAGACACATGTTCAATGACTTTGTGCATGAAACACGGGCCCATCTCCATAACCATTCCTTCACCACATGCGGAGCTTGATCTCAAGAAGGCCTTTCCCGCGTGGAAACAGAAGCGAACAGAAGCCTGCTTGCCTCAGATCTCTTTACGAGCATAGCACGCAATGAGCCTTGAAGCCTTGCCTCCGTCTTCTTCCCGTTCTCAGCACCGTACTGCTCCAAGTGCCGGCCGCTCAGCACGAACCAGCCAACCGCCCATTTCCCTGGCCAAAACGCGGGCGCGAGCTGCCAAGGCCAAAAATGTGGAGGCGCCGCCGAATCCTGCTTGCCTGTGCCTGTGTGAACCCAGTAACCCCTTCAGCCGCCGGACAAGAAACTGACAATACCTTGCCGGCAAGAGAGCCTCAACCCCGAGGCTCGTACAAATACGCACACAAACAAACCGCGGAAGACCCAAGAACGGCAAAACATGTTGGTCTTTGTGCCGCTGCCCTCCCGCCTATGACACCCTTGCCGAGACGGAAGTCCAACACTCCTTCCAACTCCGCCGCCATGACCCGTGCCCGAGGGGCTCTTGAGAGCCTACGTGCCACGGAGCGGCACCTCTCGCAGCAATGGACCACCGTCCGCGGCTTGCTCAACATGGCCATGGGTCAAAATCCAAATCGTACCCCCCAGTGAACATCCCAATCCCCACTAAAAATAGACTAAAATTGGTGGTGCACCTACCCCAAAATGGAACCATTGGTTTTGACCCACAGCCACATGTTGATCAAATTGTCTAATGCCATCCAGGAATGAGCTCACATGCGCACATCTGTGCTGGCAGTTTCTGCTTGTCTCGCAATGCGCCCTGCAAGCCACACAGGCCCCCGCAGCCTTTTCTCCAACAGCACACAGCCGGTTGTGACATGTACAGTGCATTAACAATTGGACGAGTGGAAGCGCGGCGAACTTGCATGCACTGCTGGAGGGTCAGTAGCAATATCTAGCGCTTCCGGCGCATGCCCAAGGAGGTCTAGCATTGTGCGATGAAAGTTCTGCATCTCTATGGAAGATTTGTCGCACTTCCCCCTGAGAAAAAACAAAAAAAACAAAAGAAAAAAACTCAGTGCGGCAAGGGTGGATCCGTGCCACCCTCAACCGGCTTTTGGCGACGGGCTATCCACTTGTAGGTGTCCGGATAGGTCTCCTGCAAAAGCGGGCGTGCAAGTTCCTTGTCCGAGAGGGTTCCTCCATTTGCGGATACGTCCCCCGGAAAAATAATAATAATCCAGTAGTGATAGATTGCCTTTAAAACCAACAGGGGAAAAACAAGTCTTAACCAAATGGAAGGGATTGAAACAGCACTATGCATCTTGCAACCACGCCTTGTCGAAACCTGCTCCGCCCGCTGGTCATGATGCACGGCTTCCACAACTAAAGCAAGGAACGTCCGATGATTGGAATGCAACATCGAACGCTGCACCGTCAAGTAACACGTTCTAGATTTCAATACGTGTGCTTGTCCGGGCTTGAAAAGGTCCAAAGAAAACCAGTCCAACATTCCAGAGCTCTCAGCAAACAGAATGGGGGACTCATGAACACAAAACCAGGGTGAAGTCATCTACATGCAACACATCATTGTTTGTACCATGTCTCAAACCATACTCCGCCTGGGCTCACTCAATGAAAGTGGTTGCAACTTTGGTGCCCAACAGGTATCATAGGAATTGTCAAAACTGTGTACTTGGCGGAGGACCCTGCAAAGCTTGCCCATATCTCACTCGCACGAACCAGATTAGCATCTAGATTGAAGCATTGGACTCAGTAAAGCTAAAATGACCAAAAATCCAATAGTTATTATAGATTCCTTTTATAACCAGCCGGGGAAAGTAAATTCAGCAAATGGAAGACGCCAATCCTGACTGTCAGCAAAAGCTCTTCAGACCGGCCCCTTTTCTCACGCGTGATTCACTCAGCCTCGGCCTGGCAGCAGAAACACGTCTATCTGACAAAGCCTTTGCCCTGCAGCAAACGAGCAGCAAATTGGAAGTGCAAACGGTGTAATATGGTGTAATGAAGGGCACTGAAGGCAAATGCTCACAACTCCGCAAATGCAAGACAAGCCCTGAACATATTTTTTGGATTCGCAGGTTCTTTGGGGAAACTCATCACTTTTCTGCAAATCTTGCCACCCTCCTCAGATACAACCTCATCTGTGTTGTCCTCAAATCCCCCTGCTAAAAGTTTAACTTTTAGTGGAATAAATGGAAACTACCAGAACCTTCTAGAAGCCTAAAAAGCTCAGGGGACGGCTGGGAACCGCGAAGCTCATGCAAGGCTTCTAGGCCAGCTAGGGCAAGAGTTCAGAATCAGAAACCTCAAAACTTACCACAACTTTTCAGGAGAGAGCCCGAGTCAACCAGCGGACAGTCAGGGGGGTATGGGTCAAAAATGAAACAGGAAAGGGACTGGTTTGAAGGGCCTTTCCATTTACCAGGCAACCCATTTTGGGTCCCCTCCCACTACTTAACATGGAAGCTGACTGTCCTTTTAAAGGGAGCCTCTGTCAGGTTCCATGTTGAGTGGCGGGAGGGTGCCGATTTTTGACCCACACCCTGAGAAGCACCCCTGGCCGGAAACACCTCTGACTCCAGGCGCTGCAAATCCTCGCCCCAGCCCAGGGCAGCGGCCAGCGCGTGGCAACCCTCGTCACAACCGCCTGACAAGAACCACACAAACACATGGCTGTGGGTCAAAAATATGTACCCAAAATGGAACCCGGGCAAATGGAACCCTGGTAAATGGAAACATGGACTAGAATTTGCGGTCCCCTGGTGGTTTGATTTTGACCCATTCCCACATGGCAATGGGTC
The DNA here is from genome assembly GCA_963377175.1 of Effrenium voratum. Lineage (NCBI taxonomy): Eukaryota > Dinophyceae > Suessiales > Symbiodiniaceae > Effrenium > Effrenium voratum. The sequence goes on along the minus strand of CAUJNA010003291.1, from coordinate 403,765 downwards.
AAAAGCCAAATCGTACCCCCAGTGAACATCCCAATCCAACCACTCTAAAATAGACAAAAATGGGTGGCGCACCGAAAACCCCAAAATGGGATCCCATTGGCTTTGACCCACAAACACATCGCCCTCAAGAGGCCAAATTCATCCAATTACTTTTCAATCCTCCCGCAACCAAATGCCGCGTCATTAGCAAACCCTAAAGCACCAAAGGTGGGAAATGATCGGGGCTTCATAGTTTCAAAGGCTTGGGTTACAGGAAATTATACTGTTGAACCTCTTTTGCTTTTTGTGGTATGTTAGCTGTTCCTGTAACCCAGCCCTTTGACAGAGGTAGTCTCCTTCCATTTGCGTAAGCCCACTGGAAAGCTAAACATACGTCCAATACTTGCAGATTCCCTTTAAAACCAGCAGGGAAAAAAATATATATATATAGATATATACATATATATACACATTCCTTTCAAATGGAAGTCTCTGGGGTGCTCGTGCGCCAGAGTGCCGGTGTGCCTGTGTGTGCGTGCCTGTGTGTTCGCGTGCCTGTGTGCGCGTGCGCGCGTGCGCGTGAGCGTGCGCGTGCACGTGCGCGTGTGCGTGGCGTGGCGGCGCTAAGTGCGTGCGTGGGTGTGTGTGTGTGTGTGGATGGGTGGGTGGTGCGGCTGCGGGGGTGTGGGTGTGTGGGTGTGGGTGTGTAGGTGTGGGTGTGGGTGTGTGCATGCGTGCGTGCTTGCGTGCAAGTATGCGTTCATGACTTAGTGTGAAAGTAGGTGGAAACTTTAGCACGCGGCTGATGTCCAAGTGTTGGTGTTTGTGCGGCTAGCAGGTGAAAAAAATGAACATGTGGTGCTACTAAGTTGGTGTCAGCTGACTGGGGGCTCGTGGCTTGGGAACTGGGTGTTGGTTAAAAACTTCTGGCTTCTTGCGCTCAGGACTTTGCATGCCACTGACTCTGTACCGAAATTTTGGCAAAGCTTCCAGCGTACAGCAGCGACTTGGAGTTGGAAAGTAAGGAGCAGTTCTAGTGACCTGTGTGCGTGACTTGTGTTCGTGATTTTATGTGCTAGCGCAACGGTCCGTTCGTGGCTTTTTCAATTGGAAGGCGCTATTCAATCCTTTGTTTTTGCCACGCGCTGCTCGGTGCAGAGCCGAGCGCTGCCCTACATCCTTTCCGTGTATGACCAGTTCTGCAGGCCAGAATAAGCACTGTCTGAAAGTAAAGGAGAACAACATGACTCAAGGACCATGAGTTCTCTTGCAACTCCCTGTTCAATGACGTCTTCGGAGACAGGTTCTAGCACAGTGCAGCTCATCCAAGTGTTGGGTCTGATCGTTCCGAAAAATTGAAAGTCTCTCATTGCCTTGCTCGCCAAAGTCGCGCTGCCGCGACTAGCATGTTTATCCGTAAGCTCGTAGGGTGTCCAGTAGCGTGGGCTCTAAGGCTGTCCACGCCGAGGTGCCCCCGTCAAAACAGGACCTCTGTCATGGAGTCAGTTAGTCGTGTGAGCTTTCTCGCTTTCCGTCTCTCGTTGCCAGGTTTATATGCGCATATCGATCTGTCTGCGCTTTAATGTGTACTACCCGCTAGTCTCTCCGTAGGCTTCAAAAGTTGGAGCCACTCCATCCACTCAGGATTCTGCTCAAACATCCTCAGCAACTGCAATGTGGGTCTGTCTCAGATTGCCCCAACATCTACCCGAGCAAAAAAAACAACACGGCCCCATGTCTGGACATTGGTCGACGCGTCAAGCGCATGCTCAGGGAAACTTCGCGCTCGAGCCTTCAAACCACACGTCCCGCCAGTTGTCACCCTCTGGCAACCTGGCAATGCAATCCATCCGAGGGGGACACCTTGTGAGAACATCTCAGGAAGTTCTCCAAAAAAGAACGGCCACTTTTACACAGCTTGGTTCTCCAGTAGAGAGGTTAGAATAAGGGTACCCTTTCTTCTGTAGTCTATTTTAGTAGGGGAACCCCAAAAAAATGCAAAAGGGCACTACTGGGGGACCTAGTTCAGCTGAAGCCCTCGGCATGCCAAAAAGGGTTCCCCAAATTTGGACCACGTGGACTTCACGTGCCAGGTGCACGTACCTCAGCCCCCATACTGCACATCGCACCGAGCCCAAATTCACCCCAGAGCCCCCTCCGTCCAAAGCACTGGAAGCGGAAGCCGAAAACGCGCTGCTCGCAGGTCCCGGCCGGCTCCCTGGATCGGTCAGAATTTGGGGCCAAGAGGAACTTGGTTTTGCAGGTAGCCTCCGGGCCTATTTTTCGGGGGCAGACCATTCTGGGGTCATTATTTTGATGGTTCCTGGGGGTTGTCAAAATCAGGAAATGGAATTGGTTGTTTCCCTTAAACCCACCACTGAGGGGGTGACTTTGAACATGGCAAAATAAAGAGGCCAGCGAAATCCGAAAGCACCGCCCATCATCTCGCGGGCCCCCGCTCTAAGCAGTAGGCCCTTCAACTTGGCTCTGGTGGGTTCCAAAAAAACTGCCACTTCTCTGGTGGTTAGGGCTGGGAACCCCAGCGCCCTACAAATGCCAGCACTTCCAAATCCACCAATCCAATTCACCCCCCCAAAAAAAGAGGAACCTGAAACTCTTGCTGTCGAGGTCTGAAAAACGAGACAAAATATGCGGGAGCCCGGTGGTTCGTGCCTGTTGATGAGCAGCCGTGGGGCGTCCGGGGCCGCTTTCCCCACCAAGCCGGCAAAGGGCTCGACCACCAAGGAGGTTCCTATCACGATCAACAAATCCTTGGTGGGCATGGCGCGTGCTTCTCAAAATGTCTTTTCTTTGGGCGTGCACGACCCCAAAAAAAAAAGGAGTACCCTCAAAAAAGGGCTACATCCAAATGGTGGACCCCCTTTTGGTTGGTATTTGAAGGGGAGCTTGAAGGAAACCAACCATTTTGGGAGGATGTTGCCCCTCTTTCCGCTTCCATAGCTGCTGGAAAGCGGAAAAAGGTTGCATGAAGCCAAGGACGATGCAGGAGAAACTGGCCATGCGAACCACCCGCCGCCCCATTTTGAGACAACCCCCGAGTTGAAGCAATCTCCCTCCACTGCCCCACAAAAAAATGTACCTACACACTGAAAAGCCACAGCCGTGAATGCTGTTGCCAGTGCTGATTCGATTCATAACCCCAGGGGTTGCTTTCATTTCGAGAAATGCAGCCAAACACCGACATTGTCTTGCTGCTGGCTTTGAACAAAGATCAAGTCCTGACGAATCATGGCAATCTCCACTGGAAAACAGAAGCATGAGACAAAACCTCTTGCATGGCAGGGTTCCCCTTGCCGGCAACCAACCGTTTCATGCAGTTTCTTCGTGGCTGAACGCAAAGGGTGTCTTCAGAGGGCGGAAAAGAAGGACGGCACGGGCGAAATTCCCCCGGATTGTGAGACCCTCCCGAGCGACATCTGCCAAGGATCACACTCCTGCAAGTCCTGCTGCTGCAGTTCCCAGAAGCGGTCGGGCAGGTCTTCCCCAAACATGACAATCTTCGGCTTCCTGAGGTAACGACCGGGAAATCAAACCTGAGATGAATGAATAGGCTACACCCCAAAATCCAAATGAGGTGCTGACTCTTAACCAAGAGATGCATGGGCTATGCCCAACAAACCGTAAATCCAAATGCTGGATGCCTGAAATGACTGGGAAATCAAACCTCCTGAGATGAACGTGCTATCAACAAGCCAGAACCTGAATGCCCGATTTCTCCGCGCCTATTCTGGAGGAAGTCCCCGAATTTCCATCCACTCAGGTTTTGATTGAAGCCGCCAGCCCAGTGAAGTTCAATGCTGACTCGGCGCTTTCCGTCGCTTACGAATTGAGCTAAGCCTCACCAGACCTCCGTGGGCCTGCCGCAGGGCCTGCCAGCCTTCTTCCCCAGCGAAGATCGCTCGCCTGGAGCGGTCAACGATCCACGCGGCGTGCATGACATGCGAAGCTGGTTGCAAGGAACATGCACCTTGACTGGCTGACGCAACAAGCCGGTCTGTCGCAAGGCCGCCAAGATGGCGCCTGACATCCTCAATGTCAACCTTTCTCTCCGGCACAGAGTCGAGGACATGTGCTTCATCCATGTTCCCATGCGCCGCAACAACTTTCCTCAGCTGCAACACCATGAAGGAAGATGCCTTCGACACAGCCTAGGGCTTATGGAAAATGGGGCTGTCTTGCTTTTGGCGGTACACCTTTTTGGGATTTGTTGGGTGTGTTTTAAAGGGAAACCGAAAGGAAACCCACCATTTTGGGGGTAAAAGGTATTGCAGTTGTGGCGCCCCTCCCCCCAATCACATTTCTGAGACAGCCAGGATGTGAGTTATTTTTGAGAAACCTGAAGCTACCAACACAGCAAGCGCCATCTTCGTGAAGTTGAGGGAAATTTTCTCTCAGAGCGTCTCCGGGCTGAGACCAGCTTGCCGCTCCAAAGAGTCCTGAGCTTTTGACAAGGTGCCAGCTGGAGCCACAAATCCCAGAGTTGCAATCAAACCTGGGATTCAAATCGTCCACCCAGAACCATGCAAAAAAAAAGAGGTGGCCGCACCCACTGGATTGCCCCTGACTACCCTCCAATTTCCTCCAATTTTCCAGGTTTTGCTTGTGAGTCAAATAAAAACGAAAGCTATATGCATAAAAAAGCCATTGATGTTCATGGCCTGCTGGCCCCGACCAGACCCACACAACAGCCCCTGCTGCCGTGCTGCGATATTCCTCGGCCGGTGCCATTCGATGCGGCGAGATCAGGGCCCCTGGAGTCACCCTTGAAAGGTTGCCACTCACTACTGGCCGTGGGTCTTTTTGTTCAGGCCTTCAAGAGGAACCAAAGAATGCAACCCCAGTTTGGGGTCTCCTATTTTAAGACGCTGGTGTCTCATGAAACTCTCCGGCCGGCCGATTTCCGGCGGCGTTCTTCGAAGCAAAGGAAAGTTCTCCGGTTTGACTTGGCCTTGGAAATTTGACGCGGAGAGCCAGGTCCAGCAACCATTTTCGAGGGCATTCCCGATTCAAATTCACATTCCTACACGAATAAGCTGCGCAAAGCGTTGCCAAGCTTCTGCGTGTAGCATCGTCGCAGCACGCCCTGCCGACAATCGCTGTTGCCAGCATGCGTTTTGTTGTTTCAGAATTTCAGCGAGCTTCAGAAAATCCAGAAAACACGGCAAACATCACGTGAGGTCCAAACTGGCAGCAACAATTCTTCCGGCTTCGAATCCCTGAAGCAGCAAAAAGGATCAAAAATCGCAGCAGCTTTGAAAGGCGGCAACTTTCAAGCGCGCGCCTTCTCCTCCAGCCTTGGCGCAGCGAATCATCTTCCCGCAGCTCAGGTGCACCATGGATTGCTTGAATCGCCGTTGCTAGCACACGAGAAGGTTTGACCCGACTGCATTGCAACCACCGAACTCGCACATCGCCCACCAAGTCATTAGGCAAGGGTCGCGTTGTGGCATTTTCGGAGCAGCGACTTCAGCCATAACAGGCGTGCAAGCCGAGGGGCAGGCGGATGAAGTAGTGCGCCCTTGTTGGCCGGTACGTCCCAGGCCAAAGCTCTTTGCAAAGCTCGTAGAAGGGGGCTGGCCGACGTCGCTTTTGCCGAGAGACGCAAATCGGAGACGCGAGCCCTTTGACTGTTTCCCAGTTGGATTGGTATGGATTGGCGTCTGATTTTTGAGAGTATGCTTGTGCGACTGTCAAGGAAAACGAAAGGACGAGCCATTTTAGGGATCAAGCAGTGGGTCCATGGCCTGGCTCAAGCAGTTCTGCTTTGCCCGGCCCTCAGCAGTTATGCGTTGTCAAAACTCGGGGACTGGCCGTGCCCGCGAAAAACAAATAATGCTTGAAAACTCCGGTGGTTTTGAATGCAGGCGGCTTGGCTGCAGAGCTTTGCGTAGAGCCACACAGAGACACACAGAGACACACAGAAAAGCAGATACAAAGACACACAGAGACGCACAGAGACACAGAGAGACTCACGGAGACACACAGAGACCCACACACACACACACACACACACACAGCTTAGAGCCACACAGTGAGACAAAAGGAAAACAGACACAAAGACGCACAGAGACACACAAAGACACAGATTACACTCACAGAGACACACCAAAACACAAACACACACCCACCCACCCACCCGCCCGCCCGCCCACCCACCCACCCACCGCTTCGTGCCTGGCTGGCTTTGAAAGAAAGCCAAGTCGAAGATGAGCTCGGGCTGACTGAGGTTATAACGCTGCAAGTTGTCCTTGGCCGTATGATTCGAAGCCCAGGACAAATCAACCCTGAAACCCCTGATTGATCAAAACCATCAAATCCCCCCACTTTCAGTTGAAACTCCTATGAATCCCCCTTGACCCCTTGTGTTTGAGACCCTTGTGGTATGAATTTCGGTCGGTCTAACGGGACACTTGAAACGTATATGAAAAAACACAAGGACGATAACGATGACGATGTGATGATGCACCATGATGATCGTCATCACTACGCATCTCCAACACCACCAGCAGGGATGATGATAATCATCACCACGACTCAGGCGGGCATCATTTAGGCAGAGATTTCTGGCCGCCAACGACTTTATCAAAATTTCGTCGCTCAGGGCTTCGGGAAATGGAACCCACTTCTGTGATCCAACAAAAAGGGGCCTAGACTACCTCCCCCTATACGGGGGGAGATTCCTTTGCATCACAGAACTCGGTTGCTTTCTGCTCCCCTGCTAAAAGTTTTACTTTTAGTGGTCTAGTGAGAAACCCATCAGCTGGCAAAAAGTTAAAGTCCTAACAGCCAAGCAAAGTGCACCAAAGAGAAGTGGAACACCCCCCCTGATCCCACAACCCTCTCATCGCTCGACTAAACGCCAAACCGCCGAGCTTCGTACAAACCGCTCCCCGGAGTTCGGAAGTCCGGGATCCTCGGCACGGGGAAATTGGCGGCGGCGTCCGTCGATGTCCCAAAACCGAACATCTTGCCGGTGCTCAGCAGGGAATGAGGGAATGAGCCCTATAAACCATCCCCATGGGCCCTGAAGTTCATTCCCTCATTCCCTACTGCACCAGCGAGAAATGGATGTGGCTTTTTTTCGCCGGCGCCTTTTGCGGCATAGTTTGAAGCGAAATTAGAGGGAAGCACCGATTTGAGGTTCCCCTAATCTGGGACAAACCCTACTCTGCCCGAAGCCATTGCAAAAGGAAGGCTCTCGAAATCCCAAGAAACTGTTGCCGAGGTCCTCCAGTAGAGAGGTTAGAATAAGGGTGCCCTTTGTTCCGTAGTCTATTTTAGTAGGGGATCCGTCCCCGAAAAAAGGGTAAAAGGGCACTACTGGGGGAACTAGTTGCATCAAAAAAAACAAAAATCACCTTTCTGGCCTGGCCCTGCTCATGCTCACATGGCTGTGTGTCAAAAATAGGTACCCAAGATGGAACCCTGGTAAGTGGCAACATGGACCAAAACCTGTGGTCCCCTGGTGGTTTCATTTTGACCCACACCCACATGTGGAGCTGAAGCAAAGATGGGCGCGGACGTCAAACACACCATGCAAGCGCATCCGTGCCGCCCTGCGGATGTGGAGATGCCAGCCCCGCACATTACCACCACGTTCTTGCACTTGCTGGCTTGCATGTACTTGGCAACTCCTCCGGTGGAGTTACCCCAGCACAAACGGCAGGGCGAGCTGCGCTTTCTTTGGGCAGCCCAAGCTTGGGTGTCGTGTTGGACTGGTGGTGCTGTCAGGCGTCAGGGGTCAAGTTCGCGAGTGCCCATCGAAATGGTCCTTCGATGTCGAATGACTCCAACACAGCATCGCGTGGCTCCTCCTGCCAACTGCGAGCGACCGCATCCTACGAACACCATCCAGCGGGATCTGTTGAACGACAAGCCCCCAGGCAAAAGACCAAACTGGGTCCCGCCTGCCCACGTCTGTCCTCCTGCAGGCGACTTGCTCGCAATGCATCCAATGGATGCACACCTCACTTGCTTTGGCAGTGGCAGCGCCTGTGACCCTTCCACCCTTTGGCATGTCAGCACAGTTTAGTGTCAAACGTTTTGCACGGAATATTCATTGGGCCGTTCTGCCACGGTGTGAAGCCTGAAAAAGATGCGGCTGTCTTTCCAGGATTTCTGGGGTGTCTGACGCATGTCCCACTTGGACCGATCCGGCACCCAACCGAAGCGACAATGCACAAGCAGAAGTGTCCAAAAGAACCCTTAAGCAAGGCTCACTTGTGGGGTGCAGCTTATTCCCTTGACTTGTCAATGCGTCGCGCTCGTGCAATGCAGTGCACTTCCCGCGATATTCTTGCTCTGCGACCATGGCAGTCCAGCCAGTGCACCCTCTCAGCCGTGTTTTGCACGTCCCTTGGTTCACTTACGGTGCACAGTACATACCGGCCGCCAAAACGCGCTTTTTTTTTTGTGTGCCCTTTTAGACGTTGACATGGGAAAAACCGAATGAAACGGCCAGTTTGGGGTCCCTGTCCACCTATTTTAAGCCTTGACTGGCTGGAGGCCCCTCAAGAATTTTTCTAGTAGTGATAGATTCCATTTAAAACCAACAGGGGAAATAAAAAAGAACTTCTTCAGAAAATGGAAGTAAAGCACGGCCAATAAAACATGGCCGGCTTCTGCCAGGGCGCCCTGTGCTGCCAACATACGAAGTCTCAGCAGCATCTCTTCCTGCCCGATTTGCGGCGCATAGGGAGAAGGAATGACCATCAGTAACACGGCAAATGTTCCAGCTCAAGCCCCGGATTTGATCTTTGAAAAAGCCGAAGGGGTGTCTCAAAAATTATTAAAATCACACCGGAGCAGCCTTGAAATGGGTACTCCTCCGCCTCCCCTTTTCCAGCCAAGCAATTGGCACCCTCTGCTTCGTTTTCACGCGGCCGACTTCCCCGGCCTGCCCTTCGAACAGGCCGCTCTCCTCCAGCTGCTGCAACACAACCTGCGCTGACGCGGCTTCGGCCGAAGCCTCAAGGCTGACCCGGTGCGGTGGAATCTGTGGGAGTCATGCGCCATCCTTGGACCTTTGGGCACTTTCCACAACGTGGCTAGTGTCACATTCGGAGAAACCCATTCTTGTTGGAGAAGCCGTCTCACATCCTCTGGTTTCGCCTCATTTAGCAACTCTGTGGTCGCCGAGAACCGTTTTTAGGGATCCCTACATTATACACCTGAACATTGCCTTGTAAATGGTGGTTTCCCTTTACTTTGTTGAAAAAGCAACATGTTTCAAGTGGTTGCAAAATGTATCTTTTAAGGAGCCCTGTATTAGTGTGGGGGGGGTGTTCCCCTCCAAAAGTGATGAATCCCACTACATCCTGCGCGCCGTCCTCTGCAGAGGGCACCTCCCCATCGCTCGCCTGGCCATGGCGATGCGAAGCGAAAACCTGACGTCGGTTTTTGGATGAAGGGATCAGTAGGGCGGGGCCACCCATTGGTTTAAACATGTTTAAACCACTGGTTATGATGATTCTTCCCTTGTAAAGGTGGTGTTTAAACCATATTTTGCCCCACCCGGGGGATCAGATTCAACATGTGTCTGTGCGTCAAAATCCAAATCGTACCCCCAGTGAACATCCCAATCCAACCACTAAAATGGGTTCTAAAATGGGTGGTGCACCGAAACCCCCAAAATGGAGCCATAGGTTATGCCCCATGGTTGACTGGTGCCGGGATTGTGATTCTCTGATCAAGCCGTGTGTTGCCGAGCCGATGGACTTCGGACTTGGCATCAGGGTTCCCGACACTTCCACCTCTTTTTTGCTCGCTGACCCCCAAAGAAAAACTAACTGTAAACTGGCCCCAGCGGGTACCGTTTTCAGCACCAAAACGGAGAAAACTGGATCCTTGACCTGGGCGGAATTGGATTTCGGAGAGTTTCGCCGAAACCGCCTCCGCTTTGGCGGCCACGCAGCGGCTCAGAACCCGGCGGGGCGCAAGGCTGGGCACCCAGGAACTGGCCTAGCGATTCGTTCCATGCGCGGTGAAGCGAGTCGAGTCGATGAGTCGATGCTTGGGATTCTTTTTGGACGCTCGGACATGGTTGGATTTGTGTCCAACTGCGACGGCATTTGTGAAGACACAAATCAAGTGGGGCCGGCTTGAACATGAATATAAGATCTTGGGTTCGAATCTTGACAGGGACCGGCACTGGCCCACCAACCAAATTGAACATGGTTCCCAGAGCTGTGTTTTTCTAGGGGACCCACAAATGGTGCCCATCATCTTGGTGTCCCTTTCAAGCACCCCAAAAAAAGTCCCCTCAAAGCCATGAAGCGCCAACTTGGCCATGGGTCAAAATCCTGTACCCCCAGTGAACAACTAAAACAGGTTCTAACATGGGTGGTGAATTCACCTACCAACCAAAATGGGATCCAATTCGTTTTGGCCCACAGCCACATGGTCCCCTGCCAAACGATTTGTAGAGGGACCTGCACCCAGAGGCACGTTGGAGTAGACTAAAATGGGTGGTCCATTGGTTTTGACCCACAGCCACCTGACTGCAAATCAAAGCGTCGGGCCACGCCGCACACACCGCCAGCGACCAAAACCTCCGTCGCCGCGGCAGGCGCAGCAAAGCCCGCTGCATCGCGTCGCGGGCGATGCGAATGGACTGATGCCTCGTGCGCCTGGACTTTTCTTGCTTGCTGTAACGGCCCCTCTGCAAAACTTGATTTGTGTTTTTGCTTTCTTTCTGTTTTGTGGGTTAAAATGAAAACCCTGGATTTCAAAAAAAAGAAGTTAAAGTCTAAAGATCCAAGCCAAAAGCAATCAAGTGTTGACCTTTGTTTCTCGAAACAAGTCGGAACATGATCGGAACATGATCGGAACATGGGCGCTTCAACTTTGATTTCCCTTTGGAGGCAAGCAAAAAAAGGGAAGCCACTAAAAAGGCACGGCCATTTTAGAATGCCTCTTTGGGGTAAAAAGCCCGAAGTTGGTCTTGGGAACTGGCTTGGCTTCTCTCACCGGAAGCAGGGTTGCTCATTTTTCCTCGCTTCTCCTTGAGCTTGTGCTGCTTGCATGTCAGCTCAAAGAATGCCTCATGCACAGCTTAAGGTTGCATCAGCGGCTTGTATGCTGCACAACTCAAGCCACCCAAAAGGTTTCATGCGCGGCCGAACGTCGGCACCCACCAGTCTCAAGCCCCCCCCCCAAAAAAAAAAAAAACAAAAACGGGAGACTCTTGAAAGATGTCTCAAGCCACCCAAAAAACCCCTTGAGAAGTCAAATTGATCGCCGCTTTCGCACAGGCCAAACCTCCCCCCCCGCTTTCGCCACGGCTGCAGGTTCCTCCAGGCTCTGCGGGGCCGCGTGCAGGGAAGAGACCGAGGACCTGGGCCGCTGCACGTGGCTGGAGTCTGCAACTCGCACTGCCCTGCGCAAGAAACGACCGAGCAAGTCTGATGTGGAGAGAGACACGCTACGAGGTTTCCAGGTCCAACCGAATTAACACTCAGAAGGACCAGTTGGAGTCGACACTCTTCCAGGAAAGCGAGTCGGGTTCAAGACCTCCCGAATCTGAGCCAGCCACAAATTCAGGCGCTCAGGCGCGGCCTGCATTCAATTGCTGTCTCAACATGGACCCATCCCGAAAGGGAAGCCCTTTTAGCAAATGGATCAACTCCCATTCCGAGAACACGAAAAAACAAACTGGGGCACGCAGCACATGCAGAGCAAGATGCACGAGAGGACATGCAGAGCAAGTAGCACAAGAGAACAGGCGCAGCAATTTGCACCAGTGAACTGCACGCTTGCATCTTTTAAGGCGGCGCAGAGGGACCAAACCCACCCTGCGAAAATGACACCCCTCTGCGGAGATCAGCGTCGTCAATGTGCATAAAGTGAGCGCTTCCGCAATTTGTGTTGGACCTTTCCGCTGCGGGGATCGGCCTCGGCGATGTGCACGAAAACTGCGCATGGTTGCCGCTGTTGATTTGCGGGCGCGCGACTCTTTGCACGGACCGGCGTGGAAAACTGAGGACTTGCTTCTTTTGCTCACTCGGCCCTCCGCGGAAATCGGCGTGGAGGAGCGACAACTGAGACCCTGACCGGGGAGCCATTGCCCACCCTACCAGTAGAACTGGTACGGGACATCTTGGGGCCCCTGGTGGGGATGCGTCATGTTGACCATGGATTAATAAGCACCTGTTTATTAATATGGGGGTGTCCCTGGTTTTAGTGAGGAGTTATCACTTTTGGAGGGCAAGACCCCCATATTTATTGGCTTATTAATCCGGGGTCAACATGATCCCGCACATTGCTCAACTAAGCCGGGGCCGGCGCACGCAGTGACTCAAAGACTGTCTGCTTGACCCGCTGGCGCTGGTCGGCGTGGGCTCATGCGAAAACTTTGCAACTGCTTGATTTGGGCGCGCCACCCCACTGTGGAGATCGGCGCGGTTGAGGTGCAACTTTTCGCGGCCCTTGCGTTGAGAATGACTCCCGCAACTGAGAAACTTGCGCAGAGCACTCGCACGTAGAAACATGCACCGAGAGCTCGCCCTGAAAAACATGCATCGAGAACTCGCGCGACAAAGACTGTAAACTTGCACAAACAGAAACTTGCATCGAGAACTTCCGTAGACCAACTTGGGCAAAGAAATTTGACTCGAGACCTTGCAGAGATCTCCCTGCGCATCAGTCTAAACGTTCCTGATTCCATGCCTTCTTAGATGGCTTCTCAAATATGCGGTCTGTCTCGAGGCCTCCTGCTCGTTGCAGCGTGGACACTTTGGAGTGGACCTGCAGACCGACAGGGACAATCAGCCTAAGTCCTCACATTCTTTGCTCCTAGAATCTCTGCTTGAGGAAATCGGTTTCTGAACAGTTGACAGGTTGCAGGTCGAACCAAAGCTGGCCTCATTATTTTACCATGATCAATGTCACCCCCGTTCAGTGGTGGGTTGAAGGGAAACAACCGATTCCATTTTGTGACTGAAGGATCACCCCCAGAAGCCGCCAAAATGATGACCCCAGGGAACAATATTCTAAATAATGATATTTCCAGTAGTGATAGATTCCCTGCAAAACCAACAGGGGGAAAAAAAAAGCACAGCAACCAAGAACACCAGCTAAGAGCAACCAAGAACAACACCCTAAGTGGTGGGTTAAAGGGAAACAACCGAACCACAGAGCAACCACGTCGTCACCTGGCAAAGAGCAACCAAGAACACCGAAAACACCGCCTGGTTTTAAGGGAAAAACCGCCGGCTGGGAGCCACACCGCACCCCGGAGAGCACCAAGCAATCCAGCAACTTGCCAGACCTCGCCGCGTGAAGCTACATGCTGCGTCTGTCCTTCACTTTTTTTGGGGGCGACCCCCCAACAAGTCTGTGGTTCACCAAAAAGGGGGGAAGAAAAAGACCGAACATGATTTTCCACGCTGCCTGCCTGCTCGTTGTTTCATGCCCGCAAGCTTGCTTCAATCTCCAACCGCACCATTCTTGATCGATCAAATGAATTTGCATGAACTTCAACAACCTGGCGTGCTGCCGGCGATGGGGGGCATGGAAGCATATTTGCACTTCGCGCACGAGGCAGCACAATTGACCTCCGCGGCACGAATGTAAAACGACACATCTCCGACCAAAACGCCTTTTTGTTTATGTCTCTTGTTTTGGGGAGATCCCCCCAAACAGTGATTTTCCTTCTGGTTACCCTTTATGTAACAGGGGTCACTGGGTTTCCCTGTTAAAAGTCGATCAATTTACTGGCGGTTTCCATTGAACCTGCCACTTTTGGAGGTTCCAAAAGGGAAACGGCGCCAAAACTGCGTCTTTTGTTTGGAACCCCCGCCCGAAGAAGAAAAAAAAACAACTTCAACTTTTGGCTTCCCTTTAAGCCCACCTCCAAAAAAAGGCGGCCTTGAACAAGACACGGCCCTTTCGGGAGCTGGGACACGCACGCGTCTTGCACACTGGCCCTGCGCCACTGCTCGAGGCCTCGGTGGTTCGTTGAGTTGAAACGGCGTTTTGGCCTGGCCAAAGCAGTCTTCCGTCATCTTCCCGTAGTCTTCCGTCATCTTCCCGTACGGTTAGGGCTAGAGGTAAAGGTTAGAGGTTAGGGTTAGAAGTTAGGGGTACAATTTTGAGGGGTTTCGGTGCACCCGTTTTAGGACCTATTTTAGTGGTTGGATTGGGATGTTCACTGGGGGTACGAGTTTTTTTCACCCATAGCCAAATGGAAACCCCACTAGGCCCTGAAAAGCTGACAAGCTGAGGGGATAGCTGGAAGCCACCGAGACAGACAAATGAGCCACACTCACAACCTGGCATCAACATGGTCGACCCAAAACCACGTGAAAAACTCAAAAGCCGCGCCTTATTCTGGCTGGGGCTGTCCCCGATGCTCACTTACCGGGGTTTCGATGGTTCAAACGATCCTTCCGGCGCCATCATAGCGCCAGCGCGCCGGGATGCTGGCACTCTGCGTGCAAGTTCCTGCCAAGACTCGCCCGACTTCGGATCCCCCGCCGCTGCGGGTTGGGGGTCAGAGGTTGGCATTCTGTCTCACTTCGCATCGTCAGTTCAAGGGCGTCAACAACACAAACAGGAATCCGGTCTTCCAAAAGTCATTGCAAACCTGTTTCCACTCGCAGGACATTGGAGACCTGACTTCAGGCTTATGTGTCCCATGGTCACGACATGTCGCAACGAGCACAGGTCACGCAAGTGACAGGTAGCTCAGTGCGATCGCTCCAAGCCATCCCCACGCCTTGCTCTCAAACAGGGCTCCCTATATTTCCCCTCAAAACATCACTCCCACCAACACAGACCCGCCTTTCACGGGCCAAGGTGATGTTTAAAGCATCACCAAAAAGGGAAATAGAGCTGGCCCCTGTCAAATCGCCCTCCAAATTCGCCCTCAGCGGGCCAAACCGGCCCCCCCTCCCGCTCCTGCCGCAGGCGCAGGTGCAACCGGACTCCACCGGGTCGAAGCAAACCGGGCAGGGCCTCAGTCCGTGAGTCCGGTTCGGCCCTTCGCCCAGGCCGAGGGTCCTTCTATAGCCGTACCCTTTATTTCGCAAGTCTAGCAGTCAGGTTGTTTTGTTGTTTCAGAGACATGGCTGTGGCTCAAAAAAATGCGCCAAAAAAGAGCACCTTGGCAAATGGAACCAAAGACTAACACCTGCGTCTCCCTGGCCCTTTCACTTTGAGCCACATCCACCTGGATTTTGTAAAAATCCTCATCGAGATTTCGGCCCTAACGCCCATTCTCAAAGGGGTGCCATGCTGGCAAAATAAAAAAGGCGACGGTTCCAACGCAATTTGCGGAAGGTTTTGGCATCAACCACGTTGTCCTGAAACACATTGGCAGGCATGCCTGCATTGGCCATTCCATGGCCAATGAAGCTTCAATGCCATCAAATGTTCCAATAAACCTCCCAAGGAAACCCATAACTTTTCAATCAAACTCAAATGTTCTTCCAGTGAAATTCCATGTTTGGTGGAAGCCCACCAAATTCAAATTTGTTGACATGACGGTTGTCTGAAATTCCTTGTTCCGGAAACCGCCATCTTCGCGAGAAAAAATAACTTTCGCGGACCCCATCGCGGAACTTTCGCGGGGCTGTTTTCAGAGCATTCATCACAAAAGTAGTACACGAAGTACACTTTCGCAGCCCCAGCTCGAAAGTCGCAGCTCTTCAGTGCGAAAGTAGTACTAAAAGTAAACTTCCGCAGCCCGGCTTGAATACGAAAGTAGTACACGAACTAAACTCCCTCAGCCTCGAAAGTCAGAACTTTTCAATACGAAAGTAGTACACAAAGTGAACTTCTGCAGCCCCAGCTCGAAAGTCGCAACCTTTCAGTTCCAAAGTAGCACGCGAAGCGCGCTTCCGCAGCTCCAGCTCACGAGCCGTGAGCTACGCGTGAGAGGACCCGTTGGCCTCATGTCCGGAAACTGGCGGGGAGGTCCGTCGACTTTCGCGAAACTTTCGCGGATCTTACGCCAAACATTCGCGAAAATCCGGCTGGAAGCTGCGCTCAGCTTGCCCCGACAGCATCAAAACTCCCAGAAGCTGGTTTCTGCTGGCTGGGGATTGCTTTTGCAGCGGCGTATTCTTGTGGCGACCCTCAGGCTGCGCATTCTCCGACCAACTTTAGTCTGCAGGCATTCTGCGCGCACTGCCGGTAATTACACATGATTCATCACTCCAGCTTCCTGTTAGCAAGCCACACAAAACTTTCGCGGAAAAAACAATTAACTTTCGCGACCCCCTTCGCGGAACTTTCGCGAAGGTCAACGCTGAGACCAAAAGGTCTTCCCCTTCATAGCTCAATACAAGGACTTTTCGGACGAAGACTGGGTGAAATTCACAAAAAGCGCATCCAAACTGTTTGCTAAACAATCTGTAATCCTACTACGGTAGTAGGACACCGCTTCCTTCTGGCATTAGGAGTATAAGGATGGATTTTGAACCCAGCTTCCGTGCTGCTTGCGAGGCTCCTGATTCTGCTCCAGTCAGACTCGGCAAATCTGGATCACGCACCGATGAATACACGTGGCTGTGCTCAAAATGAGAGAAGCCCAAGATGTGGTTTTCATGTCTTTCATTTAAGCCAACCCCACAAACCGTACCGAAGTCCACACTTGTTGGATCCAAACTTCTTGCTTACCACGTGCTTAAATTAACTCTCTCCCGAAAGGCATGCCCACTCAAAGCACTTTTCGAGCCCCCGTGCTCCGCTGGCTTCGCCTTTGCCTCGCGGCAAGCACTGACCACCTGAGAGATGCGAGTTCGCACGCCGAAGCTCGGAACGTAACGCCCCACCCCTGGCGGAGTTGACAGAGGAATCTCCTTTAGGGGGGTAGCCGGGACCCCGTGTTGGGTTCCATGATGCTTCAGCTTAATTTGCAGTGGCGCTTTTTGGGTGGCAACCTCTATAGGTTTGGTGCATGTAAGCGCGATACGGGGCCGTGAGTCCGAGTGAATCGAATCATGAACGTCTAGGCTTGATGCTGGCGTTGCACAAAGCTAAATGGTCACAACAGCTCGAGCAGCTCACCATGTAGGCCTTGCTCCTTTTTGCTCACGCGGCAACGGGATCAAGGCCAGTTCCAGTCATAGAGCACCCTGACCTCAGTGGCAGTTGTGCCAACAAAGTTGCAACATGCTTACCTCGCGGGTCCTCAGCTGGGAATGAGCCAGCAAGTTTTAAAGCGGAGTCTCCCCGGAGAGCCTCGGCCCCTGCCGCCCCTTCCGCGCGGGCCAAGTGGCAATGCAGCCGGTTCCAGCCTGGCCGCGGCATGCCGTGGCGCGATACGTGCATTCGTTTCTGACAGCGCCAGCACTCAGGTTAGCCAAGGCAAAGCTTGGCTGCTTGCGGCTTTCGAGCGGATGCCCCACGCGATTGACACGGTTGTTGGGAACACGTCTGTGTGGGGTCTGAGGTCTGGTTCAGGCTACGAACAGGAATCGAGGCACAACGGCCCAGGCACCTGACCAACTGACCTGCCAGCTGGCAAGCCAGGAGGCAGACAAGCAAGCAAACAGGCCACCAACCAAATAAGCCATCAACCAATCAACAAAATCAACCCCAAACAACCAGCGAAACCAGGCAGGCAGGGCAAGCAGGGAGGCAGGTAGGCAAAGAGGCAGGGAGGCAGGGAGGCAGGCAGGCAGGCAGGGAAGGCAGGAGGCAAGCAGGCAGAATCTCACGCGCCTGCTTCCAGACTCATGCGCATGCTTCCAAATGATGTGCCGCACTCCGAAAACCAAATGAAGCGAATGGACGCGTCAACTGGATCTGGCTTCGAAGCCGCTGAATGCCGCTGATATTTAAGCCCTTGGCCAAGGAGAGATGAAAACATTTCTCAGCCACTTCCGAGGCTCGACTGCACCGAGCCTGTGATACCAGCGCGGCATGCCACACGAAGAGCTGAGCATTGGTTTTCGCCGGCAGGCTTTGGCCCCAGAACCTCCGGTGCGAGCGTGCGAGCCGCTGCCCTTTTGAGGTGGTTCCCCATTCACAATCCGCCGCCAAACCGCTCCCAAGAGATGGCTCAGGCCATGCATCTGTGCTCACAGCTGGGCTTCACACCTGTAGAGATACTTCATCAAAAGGTTCCTTGGAACTCGACGCCCAAAATCAGAAAGCTCAAAGAGGATGGGATTTGCACGTCTAACGCGCAGTTCCCACAGGAAACCACCTCTTTTTCTGGGCCAACGCCAGCGAGTCTGGCGTTTTGGAACTTTGGTGGGCAGAGGTTCAAAAAGGCACCCAGAAAACCAGCAGCCACAAGCCAGCCCAGCCAAAAGTCCCAATGCTGGCCAGAATCTGCGCCTCTTCCCCCAGGAAGGCTGTTGCATCCTTGATCTCTGCCTAAGTTCCAGTGGCGCACAGGATTTGCAACTCTATGTTTTTTTTTTGGTATTACACCCTGGGAATACGCCCACTGGGTATTGACCCCATTTAGGTGAACCATTCTGGGTCATTTCGCAGGGGTGTCATCCCAGAATGTCATACAAAAACCCTCGCACCAAAGCCAGCGACTTGGCCTCAAAACCCTCCAAGCTGCTTGGTTTCCACGTTGGACGGGGAGCAAAAAAAAAAATAGCAGTTCAGCAAAAATGCAAAAATGCTTCCCAACGACCACCAATGCCCGACGCCCGAAGCGGCCCTTTGGCCTCGCGGAAGGCAGACATCGCCAGCAGCAGCGTCTTGGCCGCTTGGTCCTTCGTCTCCGCCGGGGCGCCTGTCCGGAAGCGTCCCTTTGGCCCACCGCGACGAAGCTGGCGACAGGAACCGTTCTAAGCTGGGCTGCCCGTTTTAGGATCCGCTAAAGGTTTAGCTGTTAGTGGGATAAATGGAAACTACCACTACACACTAAAAGGATCCGCTAAAGGTTTGACTTTCAGTGGGTTAAATACGGAAACTACCACTAAACACAAGGCTCAAAAGCTCAGGAACCGGATGCCTGGGAGCAAGTAAGCAACCCTTGCCTCGACTTGTCCTTTACACAAAAAGATGGGATCAACGGGTCAAACACCTAGACGTGTTTTGGACGGCACCTCGTAATGCAAAAAAAACACCTAGGTCGCCAGGCTGCCATGCCATGTCCCCATGCGACATCCTCAGCTCACCCCTCGAAATATCTCTCAATGGTGGTTCAAAGGGAAAAAGCAACAGCTTCTTGCGAGATCTCGTCCATTTTTCCGCTTTGTGACTACCCCAAGGCAAACAAAAGGCAAACCCCTACCACAACCTAGTCAAAAAATGGAACCCTGAGTCAAGATGCAAGCACCTGAAGGGGAGCCAAAGTACTTTGATACGCCTTCAGCCACCGTCCCTGGCCCCCCTTTACAGGACGTGAAGGTATGATTGAAGCAGAACTAGCGGAGGCAGGTTTGGGGTGGGGTGGGGTACCATAACCGTTCTGTGAAGCTAGTATCACTTGAGTTATGCCCACGACCAGTGATCCTAACATGCGCACACACACACTCCCTTGCTCGCCTTTGGGAACCCCAAATTAATACGCTCTATTTTTTGCGGTGTCCGGGACACGGGTGTCCCCTGATCGTGCGGATTCATCCCCCGCCCTTTTCAAGAGGATGGGCTTCTTCATCCGAGGCCAAAATGCGGATTTATCCCCTTTGGAGTGGTTCCCCCCCTTTTTAAGCTCTCTCTCGCTCTGCCGTTGCGTCAGAGGGGTCTTAACTCACCAAGGCAACGAAAAGGTGCCCACTGATATTCAGGGGCACCAACAACATACTACTTGAAGGGGCAGGGTACTTAGTAAGTGGTTAGTAAGCCTGGTTATAACCCACTGAACGGAGACTTATAACCATCGTAAGTGGGTTATAACCTGTACTCTGCCCCTTTAAGTCGGACCCCTCTTTTTAATCGGATGGGCTTACTCATCCCATCCCAACATTTCCGGGAGCCAATGAGCCCGAGCCGGAGCGCTGTAAGGTGGATCCCTGAGCGCTTCCGCCAGCGCTTCACGGCCCTGGCGACTCTTCAGCAGCTCCTTCGCACTTCGCAGCCCAAGATGAGTAAGGAACCGCACAAGGAGACCTACGCATGACACCCAAAAGGGAAAACAACTGTAATTTTCATGGGGCTGGGGGGGAGGGAGCAGAGGGGGGAGGGAGCCCAAATAAGCCCTTGGAAAGCCCTTGGGCTAAATAAGGCCTTATTTAGGGCTTATTTATCCCTCCCCCCTCCTCCCTCCCCCCCAGCCCCCATGAAATTTCGGGGAAGGAAGGCCTCAATACATCCACAGGAGAAATAAATCCGGCAAGTGAAGAGCGGCAAACCCTTATTCAAGCATGAATATCAAGGGCTCCCGCTTCAGTGGGTATTCCTGTCTGCCAGGAGTGGCCAATGGCCATTGCGAGAAACGTGTCTCGAAGCTGGTTTTCCCAACGCTTCGCTCCCGCTTCGAAGCCAAAAAAAAGAGTCTAAAATATGTTTGCATCCATCCAGTCCCCTCACATCAACCCCTTGTGCAAAGTGCAAAGCACCTGGAAATACAAGGTGACCTCAGTTTGGGGCCCTGACGAAATATGGAAATGGGAGAAAACCCAAAAGGTCGATTCGCTTTGAGCAGAGACGCAAACCAATGAAATGCCAAAGAAGATGCTGAGCCCAGGCCTGCAACCAACTTATTCTGACCGAGTCACTTCGCCCGCCATAGTTATGGCTTTGCTCCAACAAAAGCAGCCACGGAAAATGTACAATCATGAACCCCCGCGGATGTGACCCCCTCTATGCACTAACTGGAGTGGAAATCGCCCACTGACATATTCCAGGTCAAAATGACCCCATCCCCCACTTCAAGGAGGAAAATACATCCCTTCCACCACCCTCCCATTCGTTCGGCACCCTCGCAACCCCCGCTCCTCCACCTTCGCCTTCGTCTGGGCGCTTCGCATCTTCCACTCCTCCGCGCTGAGCTCCATGGCCGGCGAAAGGCGCTGCCGTTCGAGGTGGCCAAACCCGCCAACAGCGGCCTGGAAGTCTGGACGCGCTGAGTGAAAGTGGCCCAAGTTGCTGAAATAAAAATATGTTTCACGTCGAGCCAAAGGCTGGAGGCACACGCATGCAGTGGCATTGGTCTACGAAGAAGAAAGAAAAAAACGTCGCTTCGAAAGCGAGAATTTTGAACTCCGCCAGCAAGGGCCGGGCATGTTCTGGAGCCTGCACCTGGCCAACCCCCACGTCTCGACTAGGTCTTGGTTGACGTTGGAAGGGGAGCAAAAAAAATAAATCTTAGCAGTTCGGTGGATTTCGATTTCAACCACTAAACCACAAGAAGCCAAAATGGGACAAAGCCGTTTCCCAACAACCACCATGAGGTATCTCCCATAAGGCCTGCGGCTCGATTGCCTTTGCTACACGAAGCGACGCAGGCAACCGTCGCCTCGGCTGGCTGCGACTCCAGGCCTGAGATTCCATCGAACTCGCGGGCGTCGAGGGGGGGGGGGGGAGTATCGTTTTTGGGAGCCCTCGCAGGGCCCCGATCGAATCGTTTCCCATGCGCAAGCCGTGATTTGCGTGTGTGTGTGTGTGTGTCTGCAATCGCTGGCACAAAAATATGGACCTGCCTCACACGAGGCCGGAAGCGTTTAAACAAATATATATATATATATATATAATAATAATAATAATAATAATAATAATAATAATAATAATAATAATAATAATAATAGTAATAATAATAACAATAATAATAATACTACTAATAATAATAATAGTAATAATAATAACAATAATAATAATAATAACAATAATAATAACAATACTAATAACAATACTAATAATAATAATAATAGCAAGCCCCTGGTAGCAGCCTTTGCGTTGCATGAGTGGCTCCCACGCGTAATGTGCTGAAGGAAACCTACGGCACAAGAGGATGGGGAATCCATACAGCATGCAAACATGAACAATAAGGCAAATAGCAGTTTCTTATCTGGAATGCGCAAACCTCCGTTCTTGCTTCTCTTCCAAGAAATCTAGTCACCCTTGTGGCTTTGCAATGACTTCCATTGCCAATCCAATTACCCTCCCATTAAACAGCCGGAACCTGTCCCGGTTGCAATCTTATATACTCGGTCCATTATCATTACATCCTTTGACATTGACATCACATGCCAGAAAACAATCCACAAATGTCATTCTTGCAATCGCAATCGCCAAATTGGTACAATCGCACTATTTTCCTCAGGCGCACCTAAGACGTGTTTGTCACAAAAGTCAGTCGGGTGATTCCAAAACTAGGGCACACATTTGAAGAGGGATGCTGCCAAAGACCAACGATTTTAAGGTGTCCAAATGTTTTTTTGGAAACGCCCGTTGACTCCCTGACGCGCGGCACGGATGTGTCGCATCCAAAACGCAGACTTCTGTCGCAAAGCCTTAATCAGAAGGGCACGGCATAAACCAAAACACAATAACACAACATAGCTGTGGGTCAAAAATAGGTACCCAAAATGGAACTCCCAGGACCAAACCTGCGGTCCCCTGGTGGTTTAATTCAGCTTGCGCTGGTTGCTGGCAGTGAAACTAGTTCCCAACTTTCCACGTGGTTGCTCGGTGTGAGCGTCAAACCTTCACCGCCAGACACTGCGCCAGCTTTCTCATTGTGGACCAAGGCTAAGGGCACAAAGAATCACGCTCCCTTAAGCACAGGCCAAACCTGGCATTTGGCTGTGGCTCAAAAAACCGGTACCCAAAATGGAACCCTGGTAAGTGGAAGCATGGACCAAAACCTGCGTAACCGCTCCTGGGTAATTTTGAGCCACACCCATTTCCTTGGCAAACAAAACAAAAAGTAGACAAGCGCAAGCACGGTAAACGTCCTGGCCACGGCAAAGTCTCCTGAGACCAGCTTGCCATGGCTCGCCAACTCTGAAACTGTCCAGGCTTCCTGTGGCCCCCGGCAGGGCCGGCAGGGGCCAAAGCGTCGAACGCTTGCGAGCTTCTGATTCGAATCGCTGGGGTGTGCGTCCGCAAACAAAAAACGTGAACATCTCGGGTCGGGCGGATGCACCTCAGTCCGGGCATTTGGTGCACTCGGCCCAAGCCCGCCATGCTTGAGAAGCTTGACCACGCAGGGCAAATATCGAAGTCCCAAACTGGGAGAAAGGAACTCCAAGTCAAGGGCCTTCATGGGCGTAGCCCGCAGAGCTGGCTCCAAAAAAGAACGGGAGGACCTTCTTTATCCCTGCTTCGCCTTTTGGCCAATCATCCCCTGAAACGTGCTTGCAGGCGACCGGATCGGAACCACTAGCGCATCAGCGCATCGAGGAGTTCCGGCGGAACAAGCCCCTGGACTACGCCTCTTGGTACCTATGGAAGCGAACAGCATGGCTTTGATGGAGTGCCGAGGTCCAGATTTTGTTTCCCACAAAACCCAGATCCAAGCAGAAAGCAAGACGCGGGTTACGAATCGCTCCCGCATGCTAAAGCGAAGCCAATAGTGGCTTCTCGGCAGGTCAAAAGCGCATGACCTTCTCTCAAATCTGCACATGACTCAAAAACAAAGGGATATGGTTGTGTTGGATGGCGATGGTCTTCGGATAGCACAGCAGAAATAAAAGCGCTTGTTGGATCCCCTCATTTCAAATTGTCTGGAAAAATGCTGCGAGGTCAGAGCGTGGCGTTGTTCAAGCAACAAACCTGGCCACAACTCTGACGCAAAGATGTGAAAAAAATCAGGGACGTCATCCGCATGTTGGGGATCAGTGTTCACCAACCATTCTCTCACTTGCCGAAAGAACAAGGACATTTGATGTTTAAGCTCTTGAAACCTTGAACACCGAACACCCAAAAGTCAAAGGTCGATTCGCTTTGGGCAAGTGAGATATGCCCTTGGACCCAAAGCGCCAAGGGCAACCAGAAGAGGCAATGCTCTGACCAGGCAAAGCAATCCTGGTCGAGGAGAGCATTGGCTGTGCACTGGGCCAAGCCCAACTCCGCTCAGGAGAGAACTTGCGGAGGCTTAGGGCGCGCGACAGCGTGCATCAATCATGGAGAGTTTCGGACCAATGAGTTGGCTTTATGGATCATTCTTATCACGCCCCTGCCAAAAACGCAAACCTGCCTAGCAAGCCAACCGGGCCCTCCAGGCCACCGGATTTGGCTAGTGTTGGACGTAACACTGGAAAAAGGCGAGGTCAAAAAATACTTGACACCATGTGGGGTCAAAATGCATGCCCACATGCCATTCTCATCACAATCTGCGGCACGCAACTTGCTCACATGGTGTTCAGCTGCCAAGGAGTTGAAAGCCTTCCAGCCACCGGATCATAGGTCGAGTTCCCCAATCTTGGATATGTTTTCTCTTTCCCTTGCAGGGATGGCAATGAATCTAGGGGTTCCCTACTATTTGCTACGAAGCCACAATGGTTCAGAGGGGCATTCCAACTCATCCCCGAGCCAGCAAGTTTTTTCTGGGCTTCTTGTGGGTTCCAAGGAAGCAACGCGACCCCGTCATTTGATCTCGGATGGTGTGCTCAACGCCCATGCTCTCGCTCTGGCTGCCGCCTAGAAAAACACCGAATCAGGACGACAAACACATCTGGAGAAGGCCGCAATTTCCATAGACGCTGGAGAACAGGGGCTCGCAGCAAAAAGCAACTCTTAGAATCGGGTTATGGAGTGCGGTCAAGCCAAATCGCAAAACGCTAAAAGGCCTAGCCCCTCATTTTGAGCCATCTGAAAAGCCCTCGAGTGTTTCTTGAGGTTGCCGAGGCCACACCATGCACATTTCGGCTGCTTGAAACGGAGCATGTTAAAAAAACTCGCATGGGTTTATGTCAAAATAAGGAACCCCTTTGATTCCCTTTGGCTTCTTTTTATTTTTCATTCAAAGCTTCCCCCGTGCTCGGGGCATCCCACCCAACAAAACACACACACATACGCACAACACCACATGGCGCGCATCATGCAGAAGTGAGGTCTGTTGCTGCTGTTTGGGCGTGTCCTAGAGATGGGCCTCCTTTGGCGAGTTCGATAGGGGAACCACCTCCAAAGTGGTTCACACAAACAACACGCCTATCACGAAAAGGCTGGAACTCACAAAGCAACATCCCGCGAAGAGCACGGCGAAGATCTTCCGGTTGTCCATGTATACAAAACATGACAATGAAATGTTCTGGAATGTAGCAGAGACAACATGGCATGCACAGCAGCCACTCAACAGCGTGGTAGGTTGGGGGGGTGGGGGAGGATTTTAGGGTTGGTCTGGGCTGCGTAGGGTGGGGTTAGGGTGGTTTGGGGTGCACCCTAGGTTTAGGGTGTTTTTTTAAGGTAGGTTCAGGGTGAGTTCAGGGTGGCTTAAGGTGGGTTTAGTCTGGTTTGGTTGGTTCAGAAAATTTTGGGGCTGGTGTAGGTTCATTTAGTTGAGAATTCAGGTGGGTTTGGGGTAGGCTTGTTGAGGTGAGGTTGGTTTTGGTTAGGTTTGTTCAATGCAGGTTCAAGTAGGTCTAGAATTGGAGTTGGTGTAGGGGGCTAGGGCTGGTTTAGTACGGGCGGGTTCAGGGTTGGGTCAAGGTGGGTTGTAGGGCACTTGCTTGCTCATGTTGTTGCTTTCTTCCTTGACTGGAAAATCCCAATCTCAAATAACACAACACCCGAAAACTCACACCTAACTATGTTCAAAGACAACGTCCAACGGGGAGCCGGCACACATTCGCCGCAGGCGTGAAACCTGTTTCGGCGATCAGCCCCCAAGCGGTACGTTCAAGGGAAACGGCCCTAGATGGATAACCGGAAACGCCTGGAAAGAATCGAAAGCACCCGACTTCCAGGAGAAGCCCACACTTGCCCCAAGGAACACAAGGTGCCCAACCAAGCTGGTGGTGTTCATTGAAACTGCCACTTTTGGAGGTTCCAAAAGAAGATGCAAATTGAGGAAGCCCTGTAAGTGGGCTTGTGAAAATGAATGGGGCACTCCACCGGAAGGAGAAATGGAATGACCCTTACAAACCATCCAACTGGTGGTTTCCTTTATTCGGATCTCCCAAAACGGTTTTCATTCCCTACCTATCGCACCAGCAAGTTTCTTAAGTTTCTTCTTCGAAACCTCAAATTGGCATTAGGTTTGCGGAGGCCGTCCTGTGTGGCTCGACTTTTTGGAGGCTCCCCGCTTGTTTGGGTGGATTAAAGGGAAACCAGAAAGAAAACCACCATCTTCAGGGATCCCCTAAAAGAGTCACACCCGCAGTGGTGTTCCTCTTCGCCAGTACCGCAGGTAGCCAGCAACACCAAGGTCACAACTGGTGGACATGCAAGCCCGAATGCACAAAACATTGGCTTTCCCGTGCTTTTCTTGTTCCCATGCGAAACACTGCACATAGCTCAGTTTTTGGCGCTCAAGCTTATGTAGGCCTTACCATAACCCCTAAAAAATGCCATTGGGGTTTTGAATTCGCCATATTCACCAAGCAGATTTGTAACGGAAGCCCACCTACACCATTGCCAGACGTCTTGAGCACTGAAACTCCCGGCGCCGTTGGCACGGGAGTAGCGCAAATGCAGCGAAGGGAAGCCCGCTCCAAACCAAAAGAAGGCGTTTCCAGTTGGACAAGGAGTCCGAGGCCTTAAAGATTGACCTCCCAGCGCCATTGAGGTCTAGGGTCTGGAAGGATTGAAGGGCACTTGGAACCAGCGCTGACTTCTCTGCTTTGAGGTCCAGGAAGGATTCAAGGGCACTGGAACACGGAGAGTCCCGGAGAGCGGATCGCTGGAAGCCGATTTGATGGCAGCTAACATCTCCAGACCATGGGAGCTACCTCACTCTAGGTGCCTGGTTTGTTGGGGCCCCCGGCCGGGACCCCAAAAACTGAGGGCATGGGATTGGTATGTTCCATGCTGGGGATCTTGACTGCCCCCAGCTTGCTCCGCACTGGACAATGTTCTGTAATGGGATACTTCTGCGAAGATATGAAAGCCGCACCAAACACTCCATCCCAATTGAAACATGGACCCTTCGATTGTCTGCATTGCCTTTTCCTCACTAGTGTCGCTGGCTGTCCTGCCTCTTCTTCTCCTTGTGGAAAGGGGCCTCCTGCGAAAGGCGCACATGGCAGCATTGAAGGTGCGGTGGCAAGGGCGAGGCGTCCCCTTTTTTCAATTTTCGAGAGAAACCGTCACAAAAAGGGGGTCCTGTTGTTAACCCAAGGGCTGAATTCACCAGACTTCACCAGTTGGAAGCTGAAAAGGAGAGGCTTCATTCAAACACTGCTTGAGCTCTCCAACTTTGCCGTACACAAGCGCAGATAATACGGTGCCGCAGCGTCACCTCTTCGGCCACGTATCATATTGGAAGTTGTAATGACCAGGGCCATTTGTGGCAAGCACATACGGCCTACCAGCAGAAAAAAAAAAAACACGCAATCCATAGCAACCAAAGCCGTGCTGGGCGCCAAATCGTGCACGGCCTGTTCGGTGTTTCATTCGCTGCTCGCCCGAAACGATAGGAGCTCCCTGCGACGCCGTTGTGCAAACGTCAGCCCAAGTTTCCGAGGGCGTGTCTGCGTGGTTCAAAGGAGACAGTTTTTGTTGTTTGTAAGAAAGCAGGGGAATTTACTCCCCGTCGGGGGATCTATGATTCTCAGACAAAGATCCAGGATAAAATCACAACCTTAAAAAAACAAAAATCGCAATCCGGGATGTCTCCTTGCAAGCGGTCAACCCGATAATGGCCCTTCCAAATTATCAATCACAAGCAAAATCAAAAATGACAATCATTCAAATGTCAACTTCCGCTTTTCTCCTTTTGAAAGCATCCTCCTCCTTTTCATGTCCTGTTCAAGCTGGGTATGGGTCAACATTAAACCACCAGAGGACCGCTGGTTTTAGTCTTTGTTTCCATTTACCGGGGCAACCCATTTGCGGTACCTAGTTTTGACCAACAGCCATTTTTGGTTGAGAATATGTTTTATTTTCCCCTGTTGGTTTTAAAGGGAATCTACCACTACTGGAAATAGTTGTATTTTTACAATAGTTTTATTTCTTCCATTTTGGGGTTACCCTATGTTTGACCCACAGCTGTCCGTCACGCTCCCAACGGCCACCGGGCCCTTTTTCCCACCGCGGGAGCCCCGTGCCTCGCCACGCTGGCGCCTGGCGCGCGCACGGTCCAAGGCGAGGCGCCGGCGAGGCGCAGATTTGAAACAAAGACCCTCCCGCCAAGTGCAGCCTCGGAGCATGATGTGAGCGCTGCCAATCGTGAACATACCATGTCTTACGCGTACATGCACCCACCAACTCACACGGAATTGCAAAAAGGCCCAACTAACCAAGAGGAAAGTAGTCTTTCTACAGCAGGGATCCGGATGCATTATACACCTGAACATTGCAACTTGTAAATGGTGGGTTCCCTTTATTT
Organism: Effrenium voratum; assembly: GCA_963377175.1. Taxonomy (NCBI): domain Eukaryota; class Dinophyceae; order Suessiales; family Symbiodiniaceae; genus Effrenium; species Effrenium voratum. Next base: position 375,423 of record CAUJNA010003291.1, on the reverse strand, counting down.
TGGTGGAAAAAGCCATGTTTTAAACGGGCAAAATTCGTAACAGTCGGTTTGCGCTACATGGTTGAAGCCAGGGTGTTTTCAGGACTCGGGGCCGTCGAAACAGATTGAATTTTCTCGAGGGAATGATTTCTTCCGAAACGACGCTGGTGGGGCAAAATTATGTTTGCAAAGCCTGGCGCTTCCTGTATTTTTTGGCTTTTCTCGGGGCCTTGAAATGACACCGCCGTGGGGCACGCTCGTCGGGCTGCGTCGGGCCCATGTCGTTGTGCGCGCAGGTGCTGGGAGAGATTTGCGTTGTTTTCTGAGCATTTACTGTTTGTGTTATAATGCATTTTGGACTTTAATGCGCGCCGCATGGGGCATGAGATGGTTTTTTTTGGGGGGGGGCAAGACGAGTTGCAGTGCTGTTTTTCCTTGAAATGACGCCGCCGTAGACCACGCTCGTCGGGCTGCGTCGGGCCCATGTCGTTGTGCGCGCAGGTGCTGGGAGAGATTTGTGTTTTTTGTTTCTCAGCATTTACTGTTTGTGTTAATGCATTTTGGGCATTAATGTACGCCGCATGGGGCATGAGATTTGTTTTGGGGGGGGACATGACAAGTTGCAGTGCTGATTTTTTTACTTTGCTGTTTTTCATATTGGGCAAACCATGTTTTTTTGGGCGGCATGTTGGCATGCAATGTTTGTTATATGGTCAGCTTTCTTTTGGAGGTGGGTGGGCACGTTGGCCTGGAAAGTGTGTCGCATAGCTTTTTTGTTATTGAGATGTTGGCCTGCAATGTTTGTCAAATAGTAGGTGTTTTTTTGGGGGGAGTGTTGGCCTGCAATGTTCGTCACCTTGGGCGCACCGTTTGTTCGTTTTTGCAAGCCTTTTCGGCGTGGGTGTTGCTCGCGTTGGAGTTAACCTTGATTTCTCTAGCGCATTTTGGACTTCGATGTTTGTTGCATTGGGCGCAATGCCTCGTTTCTGTCTGGCATTTTGGACCTTCATGTGTGTTGTGGTGGAAAGGTCGTGCTTTTTTTCGGGGGAGCATGTTGGATTTTGGCGCTAGTTTGATTAGACGCATCGTTTTTTGGGGGAAACTGACGTCTGTCACGGTGGCAATGTGTGTCGCATTGAGCATGTTTTGGGTTTTCACCTTGCATGATGGGCTCTCATGTTGGCGGCGTTGAGGTCTTTTTACGTTTTGTTCACATTGGTGTTTGTTCGCATTGCGCGTGTACTTGTTTGCGTTGCGCACCCTACAGGCGCCAACATGTCGAAGTCCAAGCTGCCAAGATCAAGATGTTCATGTGTCGGGCTTTGTTGTTTGGCACATGCGTTGGATAAACTATTTGGACTTTGCTGTTTGGCGCACAGAGCATCATACCATACCGGTTTTGACACTTCGGACTTCAGGATTTTTTTTTGCCAAAGCGTTGGCGAACACAGGGTGTGACCGTGTGACCTTCCTTTCCTTGCATTTTGGATGTTGGTGTTTCGGATGGTGAAGGTGAGCCAAACAAGCTGAACTATTTTAGGGGTTCCCCGCCTTACGCGGAATTGATATGGCCTGAGGAAAGAATTCCGAATCGCACCAGTGGGCGTCGGTGGCTTCTTCCAAGAAAGGGTGTCGCCCATCTCAGAATTCACGCTAGGAGCCTTGGGAGATTAAGTGGACTTGCTACCGAAACACATCGCTGTGAGACACACACACGGACACAGACTAGTTTAGTTGCCACCCCCAGTTTGCCAACACAGCATCACATACCCTAGCGCAGAGATGTTTCCCAATGGCAGATGGCAGCAGCTTTCACCCTCCGCGCCGTGGTTTTGCAGATGAGTCAGATGAGTTGCCAGATGAGCCCGAGCCTGCCTTTCCAAGAGCAGCTGTTGACTTCCTCCAGACTGTGGTCATTCGTGGGGGGGGCGACATGCTAGCAATGACAATTCAGCATTTTGAGGTGATATTTGCAATCCTATCAAGCTTGGCGCATCCCTTGCAGCAGCCTTTGCAGCGGCCTTTGCAGCCGATGTCACTTGATGGTTTTTTAGCCGCGTGCGGGGATCAATACAAACTGCCGGGGGCAGATTTTATGAACTGGTCTGACGAGTGGCGCAACTTGCTACCAGCTGACGTAGCTGACTCCTCACTGTTCCTTGTTGACATCGTGCCGCACGCTGCGTTCGTCCTGGGCATGCCGCTGCAAGATGGTGAGTGGCAGGCTTTGCGCGAACAACTATTACTACACCCTGTCCATTGCCAAGCTGGTGGCGCAGGCCGATCTCCTGACAGTCCTGCCGGAGCCGCAGTTGATGTGACAGAGTCACAAACTTTGCGTGGTGCAACTGCCGCACCTGCTGCAGATGTCGGACACACACCACCTGCTGGACACAACGCTGGACACACGCGGGCTCAGGCTGGGACCACCCCAATCACCATTGATCCTTCAAGCGCATCATCCCGTGCAAAGCGGGCAAAGTGCCAGGGTCCAGATTTTAGACAGCGACCATCCACAGAGTCAGACAACAGTTTGAGCTCTGGCGGCGGCTCCAGCTCAGACGATTCGACAAAGCGAAAGATGCTTACTGACTTGTTGAATCTCAAGATCACGCAGCTGCAGGACGCCAACCGTGACAAAAAGATGCTGCTACAAACTGTTCGGAGGCAGAAACACAGAATCAGCATTCTGGAAGGGAAGCTTGCTGGCGAACAATTGAAGACCAAAGAGGCTCAAGCGCCTCACTCGCTGGATGTGACGAGGGTTAGCGATTCCGGTGGCGCGACTGGCAAGAGCAGAAGCTGGTTTGCACCGGCCGGCGCCGTCAATCTTGCAGCCACTTGCCGCTTGAAGCTGTTACTGCTTGTTCTTTGGGTTGGCTTGAGTCCTGGGTTGAGGTTGAGACGAGTTGAGTTGACGACGGGTGTTCGAAAGTTCAATACTGGTTGAACAGAATTGCAGTTTTTAACTACTAGGAATGTTTGGTCCAATGTTTGGCAATGTTTGGTCAGTGGTTGGTTGGCTCATCAACTATAACGTTGCTGTTTAGTCTAGCTGCGGCGTGGGGAAAAGCCCTCCTTAGGCCCTCCTTACATTGCATTCGAGCCATGTCACAGACACAGAACCATTAGGGGCAGTCCTTGGTCTCGTCCCACCATTCGGGGCAACTGCCACATTTTCCGGTTGCCCTCAAAAATAACACCACCATGACCCCAAGTGTCCTTCACACCACCTTGGGAGCTTGTGACACTTGTGGCATTGCCTGTTCCCCTAAGTCTAACCTGCGGTTCAACATGTTTGCTCTACCAAGAAATGTTTTTTGTCGCAGCGGTGCGTCTATCACCGGGATTCACAGCTTACTAGGAGTTTAAGCAACAACTTCGTGAGTCATGAAGGTATGAAGGAAAACAAGTGGGGAGCGTCTTGGGTCCGGCAACAGCAACCGGTGACAGATTGGCTTGTGCTCAGTGCTCAGGTGAGGCGCAACATGTCGAACATATCGTGCGATGACATCGGGAGGGTAATTCTACAAGATATTGCTCCACGATCCGTGTCACGTTGCGAGATCAAAGCCGGAGCCGCCCTGCAGGCTGTAAGCAGGGCACATTTTTTGCACATGGAGCACGATGTCACGAGCTCGCTTGATGCTGGTCATTTCACTCAGTGTTTCTACTCGTACCGACAAGACTCCACCAACACCAAGCGAAAGCGCAGTGTGCTTGAGCTTGAAAGTGCATACTTGGCTGGCGTTGCTTTGCGCCCGACCGACCAGCCTATTTCATGGGCAAGCGACGCAGTGACTATCAAGCAATTGTCCGACACCCTGCAAATACAAGATGAGACGGCTGCTGGCATCCTTGGGTTCACCATCAAAGCGCTGGCATCGCTCGGCTGTCCAAACTGGGACAAGATCCGACTTTGGAATTTGAAGCCAGTCGTAATAGTACTTGCCCTCAACGCTTGTTTGACATTTGACACCCCGCCTCTGCACCGTGCGTGGTGGTTTTGACAACTTACCTCAGAGTTTGACCTGGTTGAAATTTTGAGTTGAACAATTGAACCGTTATTGTACTGGCCTGCACGTGGTGGTTTTCAGTCAAGTTGAATTGGAGTCTAATCGTCGAACCGTTTTCTGTTGATCACCCTTGGCCCTTTAATTGGTCTTTGACCACTGGCAGCACCAACACAGACCAACACACGTTTCCATTCGATTCGATTCGATGGTGTGTTGTTCGATTCGACGGTTCGGGGAGGTGTGCGTTTACTTGCTCACAGCGTAACCGCCTGGCCTTTTTGTTGTTTCGCTTTTGTTTGATTTGTCTGCCAGTCTGTAGAATGTTTGAGTTCTTTGACATTTGGTATTTGACTTGTTTTGGACAGATTCAATTTGCAGATCTCTGGTCTCAGGAACGGGCTGCACATCCAGACAGTGGACCACGTCTTTACATGCACCACTGGTGCCGGCTCAAACGAGCTGGCATGTCGTAAGATAGTGGCTGTGCTGGCTCACGAGTTGCCGAACTTGTTTTATTTTGATATCAACTGTATGGAGCACCAGCATCACCTGGTGTCAATGTCATCGCTACAACTGGTGGATTCACTCCTGAAAAAGTTTGCTGGAAGGAGCTGGAAGTATTACAGCTCGCTAGCTATCTTTACCAATGTTGCCCGGTCAATCGCCAAAAAGCTCTACCTGGAATGGAGTTCTCACTATGGGGCAAAGTCGGCCCTCGAGTCAGTCAGGAAATTGTTTCCAAGATGTTGTTCGACCAGGTGGGGCAGCATTGACGGTACAGAATCGAGGATGCTCCAAGCGGGCTGCGACCGGCTTTGTGTTGTGATGAGCCAAGTTCTTTCTGGCGCCAACAACAAGGCCAACAAGCCCAACAAGTCTTCAGAGCCTTCAGCTACCGCAGCTACCGCTCCCAGTGACACCTGCGCTGCGCCAAAGGAGAAGGAGGAGAATGATTTGAACTTGAACCCAGACACTTTGGCAGTTGAGGCTGTCCGGGAATACCAGTTGAGAATGGGGAAATGGAGGCGACATGCTCTGACCGTGCTCGGCGACCCGCTATTTGAGCCTGTTATTTCAACAATGCATGATGCTCGCTCTCCTTTGACACACCTCTCAAATTTTCTGAAGTCAAGACTCACGCAGTCAGTCGTGCGGAAACAGGGAAATCATTTGACGCAGTTGTCGTGTGGCAAAGCAATGGAGATGTTTGCCGAATTTGAGGACATACTGTGCCACTTGGTTGCGTGTAGTGTTGCATGTGTGACATTGCCTTTGTACAGCCTATATATATACTATACAAGTGACTTACTTACACGCATGCAGTTACACGCACCAGTGTGCCAACGTGCGATGTTGCCTACGTACGGGTTTTGTTTTTGTATTTGTCAGTCAGAGTTTGTCAGACACATCCAGATCCAGGCACCAATCAGTATTTTGTTTGAGTCAAAACCTTGACGATGTTTGATGTTTGCATAGCTGGTTCACTGGTTTGCGCACGACTGCTTCGGTCTGTTGTGACCTTGTCTTACTGCTGTACCAAGGTGACCGCCATCGCTGGCGAACTCACTGCGCCAGGCTTTCGGATACAGACGCTCGCTTCTTGCTGAACTTAGCCGCCAAGGTTGCGCTGCAAAACGCAAGCGGGTTTCATCGCCGGATTGTCGGACCAGTGCAACGGTGGCCCACACGACTGCTACAGTTCACCATGCCAGCCAAACGTAAAGCACTGGCGACAGAGCTGTTGTCTGCGCAGGCATCTTCTTTGGAAACTACCACTCGTAAGTTTCGTGAGCGATTTGACGCCGACTTGCACGCTGCTGCCAATGCCGCCCAGGACCAGCCCGATCTGACACCCAAGCTCCGCTTGTTCATTGAGGGCCTTGCAACCTTTTGGAGAGCTGACGCGCGGGACAGTGAAAGAAATAACAAAACGATTTCCATGCTGTGCGAGCGCGGGCCCAACATTGGCGATGATTTGTTGAGTAGCAGGGTGGTGCTGAAACACCACATGGGAGAAACAAATGCTGGCGCTGGATTACAAGGGCGCAAATTTAGCGACTTCAGGCCTGTGGCTGAAGGGCTCAAACAGTTGCGCCTTGCCTGCAGTGGCAGATGTTATGTTTGTGCGCAATGGTCACTTGGAGCACGCTTGCTGACGACTTTACGACTTCGCCTGTGGATTTTTTGCTGGGTTTTTACAGCGGGTTTTAAATTCAAGTGCATTAGTCAAATAGGTACTGTTTACTGTTGTCAAGTGCCCATTCTTCCACGGGTTCGGAACCTTCGTTACTCGTTCAGTCATGGTGGTTGGGTTGGGATTCGGGGTCAGAGTGTCATGTTCTTGAATCATGATCAAAGTCTGGGCTAAAACTTGGATTCTTGACCTTGACCTTGATTGATTGAGGTGCTTGTCAGGACGGGACGCCAAAGACGAGATCCTGAGCAATCCTTCCAGATGGACTCCTCCGTCAGCGCCTCCTGGCCTCCCTCCAAGCAGTGTCGTGAATGCTACTTTCTCCAAACTGAAATGCTGCGCCCAAGTTAGCATGCAGACAAAATGGGCAGTTTGCGTGAACATGGCTATGAATAAAGCGCTGGCGGCAAGCGTTGTTTCGCAATGCGTTGCTACTGTCATTTGCTTTGGTGAACGAGGGGAGCCAGGAGCATCCAAATCGCAGTTCACTGTGTACCTCATTACAGAGAAGGTTCGCACGACGCTCTTTTTGCTGAAGTGCAAGCTGCAATCTCAGATGGTTGCTGGGGCAGGCTGTGCTTCTTGTGACCAACCGGCGAGTAATTGCCGTGCAGTGTTTGTCAGCTTGCCACTTGTGTTCTTGCCATCCCACGAAGTGATTTCGGCCTATTACGACTCTGTGAAGGCTGGGCGCAAGGTGGGCTTGTTTGCCATGGGCGTGACGCAGTTTGGGGATCCTACTGATGGCAACATCTTGGTAGGGGCAGTTGGCCCGTTTGAGAACATCATGTCGCTCGGTTCGATCAGTTCGACGTTTGCCAAGCGGGTGTCCGGCTCATCCAAACAAACGAAAGCCAAAGCAGCCGCTGCTACCAAATCTGAGCAATCCCAAGAAGACGACGCTGACGACGTGGCGAACGATGGCCTCAACCTCTTGCTTGAGCACGCTCAAGAACAAGACCAGGAAGGGTCTGATGCCGACGTCAGTATGGATCCCAATCAGGATGTTGACCCGTCTGCAGAAGCAGATCTAGCAGAGAGAATCATTGCCAGCGAGCTCGAGCTTGGAGTTGGACCAACCACTGCCAACGAATCAGCGCAGGCGGCAGCCACCTACGCTGACGAACTAGCGCGTGCGACGGATGAACTCACTGCCTTACAACAAGAGCAAAAGATTATCGATGAGGTCAAGGCTTCATCTTCTGCCAAGTTTTTGAGCGCTCAACATATCGAAAGCTCACCTTTTCTCAGCTATGAGGAAGCAATCGACGAAGCGATTCTGAACGACATCCGTGTTTGCGGGAACCAAGAGGGCGTGCTTGGTGACGTGGTTGGCGTGACTGACGGTGGCACACTTGCGCATCCTTCAGCTGGGCCATCGCGCCGCCTGCCTGCGTTAAGTTGGCGACAGCGGCAACAGCCCTTGTTTCTGAGCCCCTCCAATGTACGACTGAAGACAAACGCGGACCACGCAATGCGTATTTCAGTCACTAAGGATTAAGGGCTAGACAAAGGGCTAGGGCACGTCGCGCCAGTTCTTAAACTTGGCGCGCGTGCTTGCGTGATGTTACCGTGACTTTGTAATTTCATAGTTGCAATTTCAGAGCGTCGCGCAAATGCGCCCCTCACATGACCTGAGTTTAGTTTGGAAACCAACATCAATAATTACTGTAGTTTCAGATTCAGGAACTTGTGACTGTGACTTGTGCCGGGTGCCCTTGGCCGGTCTTGGTGCCAGGCTCATCATCAGCGGCTCAGGCGCAGTAGGTTCACAGGCATTGCAACACCAATATTTCAACTCTAAGATTTGACATTCGATGTTCAATGTTCGATGTTCAATGTTCAAGTTCAAGATGATCCTGGAATCCTGCGCTGCCGCCTGCCTGCCTCGCAAGAACAGCAAGAACCAGTTTAATTAGGTTGTTTACTCAGTACTCAGCTCAACTGCTCAACTACTCCGTGCAATGCTGGCAGTGCCGGTGTAGGGTCTTTAAGGTCTAGCGGTCTAGCGGTCAACCCAACCCAGTCATTCAGCGCCATTCAGCTCAGGTTCAGCCACAGCCACACCGGCGGCACCAGCGTCTGCAGCGTCTGCCACTTTGTCCAGACCGAAGTCGTTAGACGCTTGGGTTGATGCGGTCACTCTTAGCTTGAATTCCATCGCTTTGCTGCACAAATTTCAGATCTCAGACGACTCGCTGGCGCTTGTTGCAATTGCCGACTCCGACACCGACACCCCTGGTCAACCATCAAGGGTTGCTTTCTTTCAATGGTCAATTGCAATGAAAACTGGACGAGTGGCCGATCTGGACGCCGATTGCTGTGTGAAAATGATTGTACCTGTCGGGAACAAGCGTCATGCTAAGCCTTGTCACTCCATCATTCTGCCCAGCACAGGGGTGTTTCTTGCCAGGGTGAGGCGTAAGGAGCGCCCACGTGTGCCACCAGATGTCATGAGGCTGTCTCGAATGTGGGAATGTGCGCTACAAGGCCCGATGGACTTTCAAGAAGTTGATGTGGATGCCTCTGACAGGGCCGAAGCCCCATCAACATTACAGGATCAATGTATTTGCTGTGGGCTCGGAGAAGGCAGCAGGGGCAGCCGTGTGTTCACTTGTAGTTTTTGCCTCCTGTCGGCCCACACCGAGTGTTTGTCAGACGTAGTTGCTCCACACGCCTTTGGGCACTTTGATGGATTTCTGAAAGCTCACCGGGAATCGTGTAGCCGTGTGCCCAACAATGGCACACACCCGGGTGCCCCCAGCGCCCCCAGCGCCGATGGCGATCATGACGGTGACGACTCGCCACCTTTCCATTTGCCAGTGGTGTTCTTGCAGCCGTCCAGGCAAGGAGGGATGGGCCCGGGCCGGGTCCACTTTGGTTCTGGATTCGGGATGATTCAGTTCGTGCTGCGGTTTTTGGCTTTCTAAAGGAGTGGGTTGTTCCAGTTGCGCAGTGGTAGGTAGGTCAACAGACGGACAGATACAGAGTGCTGACGACAGACACAAGTGACACTTGACACTTGACGGCCAGTTGAACATAACTAGTGTCACTGTCACAGTGTCACATGGTAGGTGGGTGGCTCGCAAGTTGACAGGTGGCAGGTGCTGGCGGCAACAGGCAAACGAACTAGTGACGACTACAGAGTGTTGAAGCCTTCACGTAACTACTGTGACTGTAACTTCAGATTCTACTATCTTCAAGACTCCCGACAGCCCGACGCCGCACCAGGCTCTGTGCGATCTGCCACGCGTGCTTTGTGGCCCACATCGCCAGCAGCCCTGGGCCGGGGGCCCAAACAGCCGCAGTATGGCGGGCCGGGCAGTGACGAGCGCTTTCAACAGCCACTTGCCACACACCAGCCAACCGATGACGATGACCTAAGCCGGAGCTATTTGTTTTGCCGGGGCCCTCAAGTCCTCAATTCTCAACGACTCAACGACACATCTTTTTGGAGGTGTTAGTTAGTTGTCTTAGTCTTAGCACTATACCTATAGCTCGAACGCACTGCATTTACCAGCATACCCCCTTCCCGTGGTTGATTAGCCCGTCAGTCTAGCGCATGTTCATCATGTTCACCTGCCCGTTCACATGCCGGCCCACACCAGGCCCGCACCCCTGCCGTCCCTGTTTGGTGTTCAGGTGTTCAATCAGTGTGCAATGTTGACAGCTGACTGTTGACTGGCTCAACTAACTCCCACTCCCCAAATCCATGCTGGACACTGGACACTGGATCCTTGGCCCAACTTTTCTTGCGAACGTTTGTTTGTTTGGGAGCAGCGCAGAGTGGGGGCCTTGCAAGAAAGATGCTCCAACCCAGTACACACAAATTCTTGTTGCTATGTTGCAATTTGCGGCCGAACTCAGTGTCACCTTGTTTATGCCGGCGCTTACTGGGGACACGGACACGGGGACACGTAGTCGATTGATGAGGATGGAGTGGTGGACTGAACGTTCATCCACTGATCCATGCTACGAAGCTTGAATTAAGCTTGAATGAAGTTTGAGCCATGTTGAAACCGGGCTTAGTTTTGCTTTCCGTTACCGTTCATTACTCCGTCGGTCACCCTTGAGTGTTCGACGTGCAGCAGTGCACCGACTGTCCCCAAGTAATAGGACAACTTGGACAAACCTATCACCAAACGCACCCATCACGAAGCAGCGTTGGCTGCATGTCAGCATGTCAGCCAGCCTCGTATTCTACGGAAACCGTGTCACAGTGTCCTTTTTGTTTGGACTATGACGTTTCATTTCATGTTGAAAGTTAATATTTGTTGCGCAGCATTTTGAGCCTTTTGGTTCTTTTGGTCAGCAAGTCAGTCAGCTAGTATTTCGACGTGCCCGGACACAAACATGGACCTGGACCTGGACCTAGAGAACCCACCAAGAAGCCCGACCAGCACGGGTGGTATTGCAGCATCAACACGCTTGTCATCCGCAAATGATGGTGGCGTCAGCAAGGTCGGCTTGGGTCAAGGTCGTGTCTCGGTTGAAGTGGACGGGCACGGGGGCGGCATCGGCAGTGGCAAGGGCAAAGGCGTCGGCGGAGGCGGAGGCGGCCGCGCAGACGTACGTGCTTCCGAGGGCAGCATGCAGGTTCTTTGCGGCAACCACTCCATTGTGGTCATCACGTCGCCCAAGTTCTTCACCAGCCGCCGCGCGCGGCCCAGCAAGCCCGCAGCTGCAGACCCCTCGGACAGCGAACGTTCTGAGTGGCGCATTACAGGGTTTGACGATGGGGACGAGAACAATGATGGTCACGACCCCGGACCAGAACACCCTCTGGCGGATCGAAAGACACACACGACGACACGCACGACAGCCGCAACAAGGACAAGGACAAGAAGAAAAAGAAGAAAGACAAGAAGGACAAGAAGGACAAGGAGCAGGACACGGGCACCATGCCTGATTCACCAGTGACAAAGGATCAGGGCACCATGACCTGCTCAAGCTCCACTGGCACCACTGGCTCCACGCCGCCGCATGACACCCTCGATTCAGGGAGCCTCGGGACCCTCGATGAGCGCACGTGCCCTACACGACTTCGCAGTCATCCTCCAGGTCTGGTCGGACGCACTCTTTTAGATGTTGCCCGGTCTTAGGTCGGAGTCCTTAGTCCAAAATTGTAGGACAAGCGCCGTGACATTAATCCTGACCTGGGGACCAATGCAGACTCACTTGCTTAATTCTTGCCCAACTGTCAGGCCGGGTGTTCAGTTCAGAGATTCAGAGTCATTGGGCTAGTGTTAAGCCTTGGCGGTTTCAGTTTTTCTCGCAGGAGCTCTACCCTCTGCGAAATCCACGGGCAGTGGCAAAGGTCTTGGTGATGGAGCTCTCAACCCCGCGCCGACCACACCGACCATGTGCCCGACATCAGCTCCGCCTCAGTTTCTTGTGTCCCCCCCACCAACGACATCGGCCCCTAGAAAGCTGAAGCCGAAGAAGGATCGTAGCATTCTGAAGCTTCAGCAGCATGCGGGATCGCGTGTGCCGGACTTTCGCCGGATCATGCATGGTTGGTGATAGTCCACTGGTGTGTTGTGATGTGTGTTGTTGAGTTGTTTGCCTGATGCTGCCCTTTTAGAAATGGTGTGTTTGGCCGTGTTTGTGTTTGGCCCGAGTTCTGTGACGCTGACTGGCATGACCCTGGCAGCAGCTGAAGTGCGCCGATCTTTGCGGGTTTTGGTCGGCTCACAGCCACAGCCTTGCCACTCGCAGCCAACGCAATTACTGCATCCATCCGTCCAACGGGTAATCCCATCAAGTCTCACGTGTTGCTCTCAGTCGAGTTAGGTTTCAGGGCTGCGTGTTTGGGAGGAGGCTGAGGCCGAGTGTGATGACGCCACACACATGACATGACTGCGTACGCACGAACTTAGGCCGCATGTTGGTTGTCAGTTGTTAGTTCTTTGTCAAGTTTGTCAAGTTGCCAGCTGTTCATGCCAGTCTGTTTGACAGATTTGATGGACAGTGTTTGTGTTTCGCAACCAACTGCTCAATCCGGATCAGGCGCAGAGGGGGCACGTCTATGGCTTGCATCTCGTTCTTCGTTCTTGCTGTGACGGACCGGAACGCGAGTACTCAGACATATTACATGATGTTAAGATGTTACGACTCGTTCCGAATGTTATGAATAAGAAGCTGCCTAGCCCAGCACACGCGCACATGCGTGAAGACTATTGGTGTGTGTAGGAATTTGTCAGGGTTGTTTGTCTTGAAATGGGCTTAAGTCAGGCGCAGAACAGCGAGCTAAGCGCAAAGTTTTCCCATACTTCTATTCAGCGGGTGTAACGGTGTAGCGTTTACATTCAACGTCAACGTCAAGAGTCAAGAGCGTCAAGTGTCCAGCGTCCTTGCAACTGCTTTACGTTGTGCGCAGTCCGCAACATCCGCAACACCCCACTGATGTTCGACTCAATGTTCGGCCGTATTCGGCCTGCGTTGGCGTAGGCCGTAGGCTGGCAGATTTACATGGTGTACGGGGGTAGCTTGGTTTATTCGGTATATGATTTCAATAGCGAACGCGTGTTTTCAGGTTAGAGTGGATAGATTAAGTGACGCGATGCATTCAGCGCGCTCGTCCGTCAGAGCACACGCTTTCTTACTACACGACCGCTTGCCTGCCGGCGCGCAGCTGGCCAATCCTTGAACCCAGAATCGCGCCAACTGGCAGCGGCAACGGAGATCATGCGCGTGGATCTTGGCTCACGAGTCTCAGGAATCTCACGAGCACACATGACACGGCCTGGTTCATGGTGTGTTTAGTTTTGTTACAATTTGAATGTTGCTTGCATGTTGGTGTTCAAATGGTGTTAACGTAGTCATAGAACCAACAAAGAACGACAAAGAATGAAGCCAGGCTGCTTCTGGGAGTGTTTCATTGGCTCACTGGCTCACTCTAGCTTCAATGATTCAATCACTTAGACAATTCAGAGTTGAGGTTTGTGATGCATTGAATTATTGATTTACGAGAGGGGACAGAAGAAACCAAACACGGGTCTGGTCCACACCAGCGTTGTCAGCCGATCTTAAAAATCTGCCAGGTCTCAGATCTCAGTTAACATGCCAGCTGTCAGGGCGCCTTGTGAACCGCCTTGTGCAATCAGGATTATGTCGCCAATCACAGTTGCTCGTGGCTGGCTCGTGGCACTGTTGACAGAGTACTGTGTAGCACTGTGTAGAACGTATTGTTAATTGGGTTGGGGGAGTTGGGTCATGTTAGTTTCTTCTCCACTTCTCCGTTTTGCCAAGTGGTTGCCAGTGATGCCACAGCCAGCCAAGCCTGCGGACTGCGGATGGCTGCACTCGGGCCGATGGCCCCTTTTTTGGTTCAGAGTCAAAATCAGGTCACAGCCAGCGGGCAGTTTGCAGTTGGACACAGTGTCCGATGCGCACAACTTGGTATTATTTGTTTGGCTTGGGGTTCGGATTCGGGTTCAGCTCAGCTCCGGCACCTCCTTGGCAAAACTCCTTGTTCACTTGTTCGTAGTTCTTACTTGCGCCGCCTCTTGCCTAATTACCAACGTTCAATGTGCCAATGTACAACTCGAAATGTTTAAAGTTCAATGTTCGACGGTAGTGTTCCACATTGCAATCTCACCAATGAACGCCAATGCCAACCTACCGTCGCAACTGACCAAGTCACTGAGATCACCGAGGTAGGCAGTAGTTATATGTAGTTATGCTACGCTTAATATCCCACCCAGCCAATCTGCGACTGCGATCGCGGATCGCGTGCCAATACTATAAGTTTTTGCATCGTTGCGAATCGTTCCGTCCAACCAGAAGAAGTTTGAAAGCCAAGTGTCAACTGTCAGTTGTACTTATAATTATCTTCTCTTTTCGCTTGACCCCTACAGGTCTGTCAGGAACCCCTTTGGCCCCCTTGAACGTCGGCCTGGCTGCCTGGCTGTCCAAATTTAGGCTACATCAACCATCAGCATCAATCAACAATCAACGCAAGGATATTGGTTCCCGCACTTTCCCATCTATGTGCTTTGCTAGCTAATTACAATCTGTGTCAGTGTCAGTATGTTAGATTATGTGTTGAGAGCAACGAGGCGAGGTTTGAGGCTGGACCAGGGACAACTGGGGAGCACGGGCATCACGTTGCCCAACTGGCCCAACTGGCGTTTGCAGTGCCTGGCACCATTCTTGGATTCCTGAATCCAGTGTTCGTCGTTCGTGCGTCGGTGCATGTACAGCACATCATTGCTCTGCGCGGAACTTGGACTTGCGAGGCTTGCGGCGTTCCTCGGCTGTGGTGTGGTTGCTAATTGCCAATGGTCCCAATGGTCCACCGGTCACCAATGGTCAGTTAGACATTTTTGGGTTGTTAGGGGCAATTGCTGATTTGCTTACTGATTAAACTGATTGAACTGATTAATCAGTGTTGTAGATTCTGTCAGGCTGTCAGCTGTTAACCTTCAAATCTTAATCTCAGTGGCTGGTTGGTCTGGTTGGGGCTTTGTTTTGTCCAACGAGTCGAGAAGGTCGCACCACAACGACGTGCTCCGCTCCACTTGCAATGTCTCACCATGCTTGGCGAATCGACGAGTGACATGGCAACATTGCGCCCATTTGCTCAATGGTCCGTTTTGTTGGCACAGGAAGGAAGGACGAAGGATGTAGCAATGAAGCCTTTTTAGCGAACCAGAACTAACCAGAACCGCTGGACCTTTGCAGTTTGCATGAACCAACGGACCAACATGCCACACCCAATGATGGTTGACAACGGTTGATTGATTCAAGGTACTAGGTGGCGAGGGGTTGAGGACTTGTGGTTGGTAGGGTGGCCTTGTGGGACTTCTGTATGAATGCCGGTTGCAGGGGTTGCAACCACCAGTCACCACCCCCCACCCACTGACTGATTCGCAAGTTTCCCTTAACTTTTGGCCCTATTTCCAAACAACACCGCAGTCAGTCTCCAGAGTTGGCTTGTTACTTGTTGACCCAAGTTGACGGCGTTCGGCAATTGCAGCAGCATTATTTGATTGTTTGACACGTTTGACAATTTGGCCCTGAGCCGTGAGCCTGACCCTCCCTATGCAAGGTCGCATCGCGGACATCGCGTACCAGTACCAGAGCCGAATTCACGCTTGCCGTGTGCTCAGCCACACCGACATGCTTCGACCCTTTTTTGACTCTTAGACTCTGATCGAGAATTGTGTTACTACAACTACGCACGCGCATAGACGTGACGAGCGTGTGCGTGTGCCGTGTCATGTCCCACTGGGCGCACTGGTGGGCATGTACTCACGCAATGACAGTCACAGTAATCAGTTTAGCCATGTTATCATGTTATGGCAGTTTCAACAAGGGGATCCGGTTAAGGCGGCCGTTTCCGGTTTTTGTTATGTTCATGTTCGGCTTTCAGCAGAAACGCGTCCTGAAACATCAAGAATCAAGCTCGGTCTTGAAGAACTGACAAGATATTGGGTGACCTTATTGTTTCATTCTCCGAATCCGGGACAGTGTGAAAAATCACCCTGCCCTCAAATCAAATTGCCGGACTCAACAATATTGGCTGTTCAGTTCAGCGCCCGTGAGTCCAGCGTTGAGTGACACTGACTGACACTGTGAGACACTACGGGTGACGTCGTACATCTCGCGCGCATTTTCCTGCTGAGCCCAGCCAGGGCTTCTCGCGGTTGAGAGGCGAGCTTTCGGCAAGCCGGTCGGTCAGGGCGCGGTGACGTGGTGACGCGTGTGACGCGTGTGACGCGTGTGTGTGTGTGTGGGTGGGTGGGTGGGTGGGTGGGTGGGTGGGTGTGGGTGTGGGTGTGGGTGTGGGTGTGGGTGTGGGTGTGGGTGTGGGTGTGGGTGTGGGTGTGGGGGTGGTGGGTGTGGGTGTGGGTGTGGGTGTGGGTGTGGGTGTGGGTGTGGGTGTGGGTGTGGGTGTGGGTGTGGGTGTGGGTGTGGGTGTGGGTGTGGGTGTGGGTGTGGGTGTGGGTGTGGGTGTGGGTGTGGGTGTGGTGTGGGTGTGGTGTGGGTGTGGGTGTGGGTGTGGGTGTGGGTGTGGGTGTGGGTGTGGGTGTGGGTGTGGGTGTGGGTGTGGGTGTGGGTGTGGGTGTGGGTGGGTGTGGGTGTGGGTGTGGGTGTGTGGGTGTGGGTGTGGGTGTGGGTGTGGGTGTGGGTGTGGGTGTGGGTGTGGGTGTGGGTGTGGGTGGGGTGTGGGTGTGGGTGTGGGTGTGGGTGTGGGTGTGGGTGTGGGTGTGGGTGTGGGTGTGGGTGTGGGTGTGGGTGTGGGTGTGGGTGTGGGTGTGGGTGTGGGTGTGGGTGTGGGTGTGGGTGTGGGTGTGGGTGTGGGTGTGGGTGTGGGTGTGGGTGTGGGTGTGGGTGTGGGTGTGGGTGTGGGTGTGGGTGTGGGTGTGGGTGTGGGTGTGTGTGTGTGGGTGTGTGTGGGTGTGTGTGTGTGTGTGTGGGTGTGTGTGTGTGTGTGTGTGTGTGTGTGTGTGTGTGTGTGTGTGTGTGTGTGTGTGTGTGTGTGTGTGTGTGTGTGTGTGTGTGTGTGTGTGTGTGTGTGTGTGTGTGTGTGTGTGTGTGTGTGTGTGTGTGTGTGTGTGTGTGTGTGTGTGTGTGTGTGAGTGTGTGTGTGTGTGTGTGTGTGTGTGTGTGTGTGTGTGTGTGTGTGTGTGTGTGTGTGTGTGTGTGTGTGTGTGTGTGTGTGTGTGTGTGTGTGTGTGTGTGTGTGTGTGTGTGTGTGTGTGTGTGTGTGTGTGTGTGTGTGTGTGTGTGTGTGTGTGTGTGTGTGTGTGTGTGTGTGTGTGTGTGTGTGTGTGTGTGTGCGGGTGTGTGTGTGTGTGGTCTTTTTGCATGTGTGTGGGTGTGGGTCTTTTTTTGCGCCATGTGAGCGTGACTTGTGTGTGTGCGCTGGTTTGTGGTGTTTTTGTGTGTGTGTGCGTTTGTGTTGATCAGTCTCGTTCCACGTGTTCCTCTTTTCATCCAAGGGCCCCAAGGACAATTTTAAGCGTGTTCCGACGCAGACTGCCCCTTCCACATTCCCCACGACGCTTGTTCCTGCTGACAGTTCAATTCACAGATACTTTGTACTTTGTCGAACTTACCGGTTGCTGATCTTTGCCAAACTTGCCGATTGCTGATCTTACCTCCACGGAGAGTTTATAGTGTCCTGCTTGTTCCTGGTTTTTCTCCACGGAGACTTTGTTGATTGTTTTTTATGTTTTTTGACTGAGATCGTTCTTGACAGACCGACCGACAGAGACACACTGGGAGTTGTCGGGGGCTTGTCGCAGGGTCATGGTGGTTGTTACACGCGGTCGTTGACTAGTTCACTCGATGCATTGGACCGTTGCCACGTTGCCTGCAGCATGCATGTGCAATGCAACGCGACCAACTATCCCATCGGCCCATCGCCCCATCGCATCACGCGACACTGTGACACTGCGCATTTGCACTGACTACAACGGCAACAAAAACAACAACCGTTTCTTAGGCTGCCAGAGATCGAAGTAAAGAGGGCCGCCTGAATTAAGAGGTTTCATTAATTAGGCCGGGGCACATTACTTGCATCGCCAACAGCTTGTTCTTTTCTTATTTCGTGAACTCGTGAACTTGAAACACAGGTTCCAGGTTCCACTCAACACAGGGGGTGTCCATGCGTCATGTGTTTGCAGCTGCTGCGACGTTTCGTTAGCCACTACATTGTGTTTGTGCTACATTACATTGTTGCAGAACTTCAAAGTATGACAGTGCGGTGTAACGTTGTTGGAGTTTGAGGAAAGACGTGCCCTGACACAGACACACACACACACAGTCAGACTGTCGCCAGCCGGAGCCAAGCCATCGGTGAGCAGCCATGCCCGCAGCGAAGCGGCCTGCCGCTAGCCCAGGCACAGCTGCAACCGCGGCGCTCTCCGAGCCAGCGTTGTGTGGGCTCATCGTCAACCACAACTTTGCATGGCGGTTCTTTCGGGATGGCAAGACCCTGGAGCTCAAAAACACTCAGTGCCGCTGTGTGGCCATCAACCAGCCCTTCTACTTGGTTGAGTCCGGCGTTGGGCAGAACCATGATGGCGTTGGGGTCATGCGAATTTTGGGACGTTTACAATTCCTTGGCAACATGAAGCTGGAATGGGCAACGTTGGACAAGCACTTTGATGAACATCGTTGTTCGAAGACCGAGTTGGGCAACCTGAAGAGCAGTTGGAGAAAACAGTCTGACACTCTGGTTGGATGGAAGGTTTGTGTGGAAGATGTGTTCTCCCAGCCACTTTATGTTCGCGCAGGCTGTCAGGACCATGAGGGGGGGGAAGTGCGGTGGTGGCTGAGAGAAGTTTGAAGGGAGAGAAGCGGTGCTTTACATTTGAGAAATTGAATGAATAGTGTGAACAAGGTAGGGGCTAGACAAAGGGAATCGCCTGCCTGAAGCCCGCCTTCCCGCAAAAAGCTTTCAAAACCGATAAGAAACCTCCCTGACAAAGTGTTTCAATACTGAATCTTGAAAACTAGGCAGGCTTTTCATTGTGTTGCATCCTGAAACCAGCTCATGAAATCTTTCAAGATCTGGACCTTGGAAAATTGAAGCCCACCCCTTGTGTGTTTCAAGCCTCCGTTTTGGGGGCATGTGTTTTCCTAGGTCTTAGGTCCTGAAACCAAGTCTCTTGTTGGGGGGTTGAAACAGTGCCAGTGGTCTAATTGGCAAGGCGAAACCCTACGGCTATCAGCCTGCCCGGCGGTTTCAGGGGGTACTCAACCCCATGAAAGCGCCTGTCAGGCTGCTAGCTGCGGTAGAGATGGTGGTTCAAGTCCGCCCTGGCGCATATATATATATATATATATGTAGGCTCCTAGCATAGGGGTTGTATTTCAACACCGGGAGACCCGGTCAAACCCTTTTGAAGGAGGGGGGGGTTCAAGACCAGAATCCTGAAACCAACCCTCTTGGCCTAAAGGGGCTAAGGTTTCAAGACCCAAGTCCTGAAACCATTCATCTTGGCATGGGTTTCAAGACCAGGGTCATGAAACCAACCCTTGGCTGGGGAGGCGGGATTTCAAGACCCAAGTCCTGAAACCAATCATCAAGACAGGGTCATGAAACCAACCCTCTTGGCTGGGGGGCCGGGGTTTCAAGACCCAAGTCCTCAAACCAATCATATTGGCAGGTGGTTTCAAGACCAGGGTCATGAAACCAACTCTTTTGGCTGGGGGGGGCCCGGGTTTCAAGACCCAAGTCCTGAATTGGCAGGTGGTTTCAAGAGCAGGGTCGTGAAACCAACCCTCTTGGCTGGGGGGGGGGCCCGGGTTTCAAGACCCAAGTCCTGAAACCAATCATATTGGCAGGCGGCTTCAAGACCAGGGTCATGAAACCAACCCTCTTGGCTAGGGGGGGGGGCCGGGGTTTCAAGACCCAAGTCCTGAAACCAATCATCAAGACCAGGGTCATGAAACCAACCCTCTTGGCTGGGGGGGGGGGCCGGGGTTTCAAGACCCGAGTCCTGAAACCAAGCATATTGGCAAGTGGTTTCAAGACCAGGGTCATGAAACCAAGTCGCTTGGCTGGGGGGGGGCCCGGGTTTCAAGACCCAAGTCCTGAAACCAATCATCTTGGCAGGTGGTTTCAAGACCAGGGTCATGAAACCAAGTCGCTTGGCTGGGGGGGGGGGGCCGGGGTTTCAAGACCCAAGTCCTGAAACCAATCATCAAGACCAGGGCTGGGGGGGTGGCGGGGTTTCAAGACCAAAGTCCTGAAACCAGTCAAGCTGGGGGGGGCTGGGGTTTCAAGACCCAAGTCCTGAAACCAGTCATATTGGCAGGTGGTTTCAAGACCAGGGTCATGAAACCAAGTCGCTTGGCTGGGGGGGGGCCCGGGTTTCAAGACCCAAGTCCTGAAACCAATCATCTTGGCAGGTGGTTTCAAGACCAGGGTCATGAAACCACCCTCTGGCTAGGGGGGGGGGGGCCGGGGTTTCAAGACCCAAGTCCTGAAACCAACCATAGGCAGGTGGTTTCACACATTTTGATTGTCCCCCAGCCAAGAGGGTTGGTTTCATGACCCTGGTCTTGAAACCACCTGCCAAGATGATTGGTTTCAGGACTTGGGTCTTGAAACCCGGGCCCCCCCCCAGCCAAGCGACTTGGTTTCATAACCCTGGTCTTGAAACCACCTGCCAATATGACTGGTTTCAGGACTTGGGTCTTGAAACCCCGGCCCCCCCCCGGCCAAGAGGGTTGGTTTCATGACCCTGGTCTTGAAACCACCTGCCAATATGACTGGTTTCAGGACTTGGGTCTTGAAACCCCGCCACCCCCCCAGCCAAGAGGGTTGGTTTCCTGACCCTGGTCTTGAAACCACCTGCCGGTTTCAGGACTTGGGTCTTGAAACGCCGGGCCCCCCCTGACCCTGGTCTTGAAACCACCTGCCAATATGATTGGTTTCAGGACTTGGGTCTTGAAACCCGGGCCCACCAAGAGGGTTGGTTTCATGACCCTGGTCTTGAAACCACCTGCCAATATGCTTGGTTTCAGGACTTGGGTCTTGAAACCCCGGCCCCCCCACCAAGAGGGTTGGTTTCATGACCCTGGTCTTGAAACCACCTGCCAATAGGCTTGGTTTCAGGACTTGGGTCTTGAAACCCCGGCCCCCCCCAGCCAATGTTGGTTTCATGACCCTGGTCTTGAAACCACTTGCCAATATGCTTGGTTTCAGGACTCGGGTCTTGAAACCCCGGCCCCCCCCCCCAGCCAAGAGGGTTGGTTTCATGACCCTGGTCTTGAAACCACCTGCCAATATGCTTGGTTTCAGGACTTGGGTCTTGAAACCCCGGCCCCCCCCAGCCAAGAGGGTTGGTTTCATGAAACCACCTGCCAATATGGTTGGTTTCAGGACTTGGGTCTTGAAACCCCGGCCCCCTCCCAGCTAAGAGGGTTGGCTTCCTGACCTTGAAACCAACCCTCTTGGCTGGAGGGGCCGGGGTTTCAAGACCTAAGTCCTGAAACCAAGCATATTGGCAGGTGGTTTCAAGACCAGGGTCATGAAACCACTCATCTTGGAGGGGTGTTTCAAGATCATGGTCATGAAACCAACCCTGTTGGCTGGCGTTTCAAGACCAGGGTCATGAAACCAACCCTATTGGCTGGCGGGTGGCTTTCAAGACCCGAGTTCTTCAGACCACTCTTTTTGGCGGGAGATTTCAAGACCAGAGTCATGCAACCAACCCTTGGCTGGGGGTTTCAAGACCAGGGTCATGAAACCAACCTTCTTGGCTGGGGGGCTGGTTTCAAGACCTGAGTCCTGAAACCAACCATCTTGGAGGGGTGTTTCAAGAGCCAGGTCCTGAAACCAGCCTTCTTGGCAGGATGGGGCTGGGGTTTCAAGACCCGGGTCCTGAAACCGCCCTTCTTGGAGGGGGTTTTCAAGACCCAGGTCCTGAAAACAGCCCGCTTGGTCTAGTTTCAGGACTCCCTGTCAAAGGTTGGGCGTCATATATCCAAATACTCAGGCGTGAGCCGCAAAGGTGGAACTCTCCTTTATGGTGTGGCTACGACACATTGCTGAAATGGATCCGTCCCTGAAACTGTGTGTCGCCACCGCTTTTCTGCGCTTGAAAACCATTCGATGTTGTTGAATCAAGTTTATTTTTTGAGTTTTCCCCGGTCCAGCTCACCCTTCCCTCCCTCCCCCCCGAATAACTTATAACTAAAAATCAGACTTTCAACCAGCCTCAGAACCCTGCCAGGAAGGGTGGATGTACTGGAAACGATCCGAGGCCTTTGAGAACCCGGACGACATTGTGCCACCGCCAGGTTTCACTCGACCTGTTCGACAGATGCCACTTGTCCCGATGAAGTATGACCCGAGCACGTTGCCCTTTACTTTGGCGCAGCCCACAAGGCCCACACAACTCCCAGGCAGCCAGTCAGGCCTAGTCGTGCACCAGTTTTCCACATCATCCACGCCTGAACCGCAAGGTCGCGAGCTCACTCCTTCCCAGGAAAGCCTGTTCCTGCATGAGTTGGACGCAAGTCTTTCAACCCGGATCCAGCCAGGCCAACCAGCCTCACACCAAGTTGCCGCCACAGTCACAGCAGCCTGCAATAACACGGTGGACGCACCACACACACCCAACACACCAGCCCAACAGCCGGCCCAACAGCAGCCTAGCAGCCTTCCAGCCCCAGCTTCTGAGCCTTCTGAGCTAACGGTGGTGGACACTGTGGACACTGTGCCCGCCACACTGCCTGAGGCACCCGCCCAGCCCCAGGCTGAGAACACTGACGCACGTCAGCCGGCTTCCTGCCCAAACACTGGACCGGGTCACACCACACCCAGCATCAACGTTGGCTCCGGCTCAACATGTAGAGTCATCAACGGTCCGTGCACACTCAACAAGCAATCCCTTAACAAATTTTTCGACATCGCAACATATACCAGTGCGACTGCGGCTACGACAGGGCTGGATCCTCGTCCAGCGTCGCCCCTCCCAGCGAAGTCATTGCCTCCACCAGCACAGGGGATGAACCAAGCTGCTCAATCTCAACCTCAACTTCCACCTCAACTTCAACATCAACCCACACCGCAGTCTCCACAGTCTCCACAATCCTCGCGTCCAACTTTGACGCAAACTGGCGAACCGCCACTTCCACAAGTTCCACAAGCCACGCAGCTCACTCAATCATCATCACAGCATCTCAGCTTTAATGACAGCATCAACGTTGCCATCAACACTGCCAATGCCCCTTCGGTGGACAATGCCAAGGGCGAGCGCACTGACATCAACAATCCTGAGTCGGCCCAACTTGCTACGCCAGCAGCAGCGGCGGAGGCTCCACAGATTCCACAGACTCCACAGACTCCACAGCATTTGCAACACTTGTTTGCCTCCCCCCAATCAGAACCAAGTGGTCCAAGTCTTCCAACAGCACAAGCGCAGCCTCAGCCTCAAAACACCAGTGCCAGTGCTGACGGGTGCCCTCACAGTCGCCCCAATCCACGTGTTGCCCGGAATCTTGCTGAAGGCCTTTCCTTTCATTCGGACGCTATGGAGTTCATCGACAATGATCCCGACTTCTTTGGCGACGATGCCTTGTCACACCTTCTTGCAGCGTCCCACGAGGACTCCATCTCTACTTCGTTTTCGGGAATTGAATCCCCTCACACAGCAGCATGTTGCAACAGGCTGGCTTTGGCTAGGAAGCTTGGTCTTGACCCATCAGCCGTGCCCTTCCCACGGTTGCATCACATGATCGAGTGGGACAGTGAAAGCCAAGCGGAGCTGCTCATCGTAGCGCGTCAAACTGGTGCCTGTTTGTTTGGCGACATTGCCAGCTTCTTCCGACCCGAATTGAAAGAGACGATCGACCACCTCAAGGTGCCACCGCGAAACACAATTGTTTTCAGTACTGAGTACTGACTACTTATTGGGCTCATACTGGCTACTCTTGACTCTGAACTGTTCAGTGTTCAGACTGTGGAACTTGTCAACTGTCTTGGGCCTTCTCGTCTCTCCTGTCAACTGTCCAGGTGCAGCCTGTGCTCAGTGTGGAGGTGCTCGCGCCTGTCTTGGTTTCAGGCCGCGCTATGACGAGCAGTGGACTTTGCCTGGCGCACGGACGCCCTTGTTCGCTCAAAATGGCAAAGCGACACGTGGCAGGAACGCCGTGTGTTCCGTGGAGCAAACGGGGAATAAACCTTGGCCTGAAAGATGTCAACACCTTGTACCTGTTGGCGTGGATAGGCCTCCGCCTTCAGCTGCAGGAGCCTGATGTGACACAAGAGCGCCTTTGTCAAATTGAGGCAGCAACAGTGTTCCATTGTGAAGAGTTGCACATGCCTGATGAGCCAAATGTTTTCATTTTGACTGTTAGACTTTTAGACGTTGGATGGCAGTGTTCTTCCCAGTGCTCAATCGCAAATCAACCGTTTGCCGTTTGCAAACCTAAATTGTGTTCCGGGTTCCGTGCAAGTGTTCGGCCATCTGCCCGCTCAGAAATGTCTGCGGCGCCGACATCACCTTGTTTGACCGATTCCTCTCCCACCTGTACCACATGGAGGTGTCGCAGTTGGAGCCACCCATGTTGGGATGGCCAGTCGCGCGAAGCAGGCAGTTCGTGCGTATGCGCCATCGCGTTAAGGTGGGGGGGGCGCCGCAACGATGACTTTGGTTTGGTGTGGCTTGGTGCTTGGCGTGATGTAATTTGACTTGATTTGGCTGACTCCTGATTACTTGGTTGAATAGTTGGTTGACTGATAGATTCATTGATTGGTTGATTGACGATTAATTGACGGGTTGATTGACTGGTTGGTTGGTTGGTTGATTGACTGACTGCTTGACTCGACTGACTGAGTGATTGATTGAGCGATTGATTGGTTGAATGATTGGCTGATTGATTGAGTAATTGAGTGACTGATGGGTTTGATTTGATTGGATGATTGATTGATTGGTTGAAGTGGTTTGGTTGATTTGGTTGGCTGGTTGATTGATGACTGACTGACTGACTGACTGACTGACTGACTGACTGATTGACTGACTGACTGGTTGGTTGGTTGGTTGATTGGTTGGTTGATTGATTGATTGGTTGATTGATTGACGGGTTGATTGCGCAGCTCACTGGCCGTGCCAAGCTTTGTGGCTGTGATTGTTTGCGGAAACTACTTATCTCATACAACCCTGCGAGGTGCTTGAGGAATTGAGCCCTTTGAGCCAATTCAGCAGGCGGTTCTACCGCGCGTGTACGTTCACATGGAGAGAACTTTTCTTTGCCCATCTCCGTGAGCATCAAGGTCAACTCGTGATTCCGGATGAGCTTGAACGCGAACTTCGCTGGGCGCAGTCGCGCCCGGGCTCGCTGTCACACGCGTTGCCCCCTGTCAGCCTGGACAACCCCAACTGCTTTCGCTCGGTGCTCACCAAAAACGAAAGCAACTTCAGAGATTCCTACGCCAACAAGTGGCCAACCTCTGCGTGGCAGCTCAATCAGGATCCTGACACATCGTTCGAGACCCACGCAGATGAACAGGTGCTGATGACGATCATCCGTAACTGCCATCTGATCTATACACAAGAAGTGAAACCAGAACGCTGGCTCACTGGCACGGAAGCTCTATGTGGCCAAGGCTTTCCGGTTCACCGCAAGTGGCGAGCTCGATTCCCCTCCCGCTCCATGCTCGCACCATTATTGAATTTTTGCGTCTTTGATTCGTTGAGTTTTCGATTGGATTGTTCGACTCGTTGACTTGACTTGACTTGACCATGGGACCCTACTTGGGTGTGTGTATTTTCTTGGTACTCTTCTGGGGTGGTAGCCAAGCCACCTACTGGGCCACCTAGGTTGAGAGAACTTCACTTCAATTGGTTATGAGCGTTCCTGAAGCCACACTTTAACACCTTGATGTTTTCAACATCTTCCAACCTTGACTTCTAAGCTGGCGTAAATGTCAAACTAGCCACCCTGCGTGATTATCTGATTAATCACGGAGCGCGCTTCAAACCCAAGGTTCTGTTCTTTCCATGAGAAGCGCGAGTCACGCACATCAAGACACATGTGCGCCCAGAGTGGGAACTCCATGAACGTGTTGGTCATGGCTGTTATCGACCTGCACTCGCTTTGGTCCTGGAAGCGTCTGCAAACACCTGCCTTGCTCCAGGCCATTCACATGGCGCGGAAGTTCATCTCTGAGCAGCGGAAGCAACGCATCCTCCAAGCGTATGCTTCTAAGGATGGGCCTAAGGATGGGCGACAGCAGCCGCAAGGTGTTGCTGCCCAACACACACCAGGCAGTGGCAGTGGCAGTGGCGCGAGCATCATGCATGTCCCCTCGCCGCCCCCACCGGCGAAGCGAATCACAGGAAAACAAGAAGACTCGGATGAGCTCAGCCTGCGCTACGCGCTTCTGCGGCAGGTCCAGCAGCAACGCCGTGACGAGTCTGGTCGGCGACGGCAAGCAGCTGCACCTCCACCCGGGACTGGGTCCGTGCCCGGCTGTGGAGTACGGAAACGACCATCGCAGAAGTCGCCCGCCGCCAAAGCCCGTGCTTCCTCAGCTTCTTCCAGGCCGAGATCCAAGGCACGGACTACGCAGTGATGCTGTGAGGCTGTGAGTCCAGAAGAGTCTTGAACTTGAGCCGCTTTGCCACTTCGCAACTTGCATGAGCCATATGAGCCCGAATTAGCTCTTCGTGTCAGCTTTGGGTCACTGTGAGGTCAGACTGAGGTCAGAGCGTCCGTGCCCGTGCCCGTAGCACATTGCTCATTTCATTTCATGTGTTCGGGCGCAATAGTTGGGTCTTGCAAGTCTTGCGCACTTGTGCACTGTTGGGTGTTGGTTACAGTTCTCCGGTTAGACAATTCAACAAGTTGTTCATAGATTCATATACATACTGTTGCTGCAATATTCCTCCAGTGATTCTTCCAGTGGTTCACTCGTTCGAAGCTGAACACTGCCATGGATGCTGACGTCGCCACATTGACACCGTCTTGTACAGAAGGGGATTGGCAGCCAAGTTGGGTTCATTTCATGTCGCTGCAAGAAGCGGGCAGGCTGGGTATAGCCTGACTCCGACGCCGGGCTTGCGCGCTGATTGGATTTCCGACAAGTCTGGTCATGGTGTCACTGCTTGGCAGTCCAGTTTCAGGTCTGACCAGGTCGCCGATCACCGCTTGTCACGTGTCACTACCATTCATGGAATTGTAGGACACACTAACGTTATCTGGTGCATGTTGTTGGCTAAGTTGCCTTGTGTGAGTTGCGTTTGATTTGCAACCGAACAACTGTAACAACTTAGACAGTTGCTCGTGCGCCAGTGTACTGCAAAATGTAAGGGTTCACGGAGTCCATGTTGTATGTTGGTTAGCCCTCGGCTTTTGGCTCCGTAACAGTGTAACACATCTGTCGCGCAGTCCAGTTGCTGCCACGGGCAAGGCAACGGCAACATGGTAACTTGGTACTAACCAATTTTTATTGGAACACTTGGCCAACTGCCAACAGCCAACTGCAAACCAACATATTCTGTTGACCTGTCATTGTCAGTTTGTTGGCAAGTTGTTGTTGCTATATTTTTGCGGGGCCAATGGTGGACCACGTAGCAAGCGCCATTGTTCACAGGGTTTGGACCCGTTTTTTCTCGCAGGGTAATGAGTCGGTAACAAACAACATTTTTTCACATTTTTCGCCTGTGCCAGGATCGGTGACACGGGGTGACACGGTGACATGTGCCAGACTCTGCATCCACGTACGCTACTACCGCCACTGAAAAACAGTGCAGATACAACCTGTCCAACTGCGCTAGGCAGATACCGATTCATCCGTTGCGGAGCAACGGAGCGAGGGTAGAAACACAGAGCCTTGTACTTGTGATTCGCCTCACGGTGCATTCGTTGGGTGACGGTTTCGAATTGCCAGCTCGCGGAACCAGCCAGGCCAACACTCCTCGTCGGCTAGCTGGACTCAATGTGGCGGGGTTGCTCAGCGCGAATTATGGGTATATCAGCATCAAGGTCAAAGTCAATGTCGCTCATGTTGCTTGCTTTGTCAGTGTCAGTAGTCGCAATTGTCCAGTGGCGACTGGCGAGTGCGCAATCATGAATCATTCAGTAGTTGATATTTGGAGGTGTTGGGCATTAGGTAGTTGGGATGTGGCATGCCTTTGATTCGATTTGTGTTGACAGAAGCAGTGATACTTTTCAGGCAAATTGTCAGCCGTCAGCCCTCAGCGTCGAAGGTAAAGGTGTGTAAAGGGCGTGACTCTTGGACGCCTTGGCCTTTTGCCTTTTGATGCTATGATGTTGTGACAGTAGGCTTTGCTGGACTTTTGGATCTCGAGTCTTTGTTTAGATGAACTCGTGTTGACGTACATACGTACTTGATGTACTTGTGGACTTTTGGCTCAGTGCTGAGCAGTGCTGACTCAGAAATCGATTTGTTCGGCTTCAGCCGTGTGTCTGCGGCATTGGCCCGTTGGTTTTGTAGCCGGGCACTTTTGCCGGGCCAACACCGCAGCTCAGACTCTTCTTGAGCGTCACGTCATGGCTGCCATGGCTGAAGAGCCTGCGGAGAAAGAACCACCGCAGGGCCTGCTCGTGAAGCACAGCCGCGTGGAGTTGCTGGAGCGCGGCATCGATCCAGCCGACCCCAAATACACGTGCGAAGATCTGTTTGGGTCGGTGACTGGTGCCGCCTTCCTAGACATGGTGTACTCACGCTGCGGTGCCGGGGAACACAGCGTTCCGTGGTTCATAACCGGATCTGATGGGAGCCGCCGACGCAACATATTCCGATCGCCGATGAGCCGGCCGATTCAGGAGTCGACTGCCAATGCTTATAAGCAACGCATTCTCAAAGAGGGCTTGTCCCAGCTGGCTTCAGGCCCCGCAACTGCACGCTGCAAGTACCCGTTCCGTGTTCAGTCACAACTAGTGGGCATTTTGCCAGGTTCTCAGGTTTGCAGTTTCTTGCCACATCTTGGGCGAGGCCGTCTTTCGCTTCCGCGATGACAGCCAAACCGCTCAGGAGGTCGAAGCTGGCACCTTTAACCACCGTGCTGAAGCATTCTACTGCGCAGTGGAGGAAAGCCCCGAGGATGCAATGATCCAGGGCATCTTGCACAAGGGCCTCGTGAAGGTGAAATTCATGTGGCCTAGCTTGGATTAGGTCACAGGTCGCATCTGGTTCGGAGGTGGACGCCCCTCACATTTCGGACGTCGGACTTTCCAGTTGACTCAGCCAGCTTGGACTTGATTTGACATTGATCCGATGTTCCCACAAACAGTTGTTGTGAGAATTGTTTCAGGCGGCGGCATGTTTACCTCGGTCGGTCGGTCGGTCGGTTGCAGTTGCATCATTATACGCACACTTTCTGCGACGCCGGCAGTGTCGGCCGGTGGTCAATTGCTTATCTTGTATCTAGGACTAGGACCCCGCTTAGGAGTGGAGCTGGGCCCTCTTTAGGGAAAATTATGGAGGTCTGGGAGGGACAGTACTTACTTGAGTATTGCCAATTCTACTTTAGTATTGATTGCCAAGGCTGACTCTCAGACTCCCAGTTTTTCTACTTTAGTATTGCCAAAAAGGTTGGACACTAAATACCTCTTGTGCCTCTTGTGTGCCGTGCGCAACCCCCTTTGTGCGATGTTTTTAGTTATCTTCTATTTGATGCGGATACGGTCAATGTCCTTTTTTGGGCTTGGGACCGTAAAGGCCCCGCAAGAATGGATTTCGGATAGGTTTGTCTTGGGCTTGGGATCAATTGCCGACGGCTTTTGCGCCTTGCGCAACTTGAAGCAAACAATCCCCTTTGCGTGCAGCCCTTTGAGCTGGGAAGAGCTTGGTTAGGTGAACCACGGTAAAAGGTAAGGCTTTAGTTTGAGAATTTCAGAACCCCCCCCAAAGTAGTTGGACACCAAAGAGGACCCCAACACAACACAACACAGTCAAAATAAAGAGGATCAGGGCAGTGTGGGCAACCCCCTTTGCGCGAATGTTTGCCCTTACCTTTTTGTAAGGTATCTTACAAGACCACTTCCAAAAAGGAATTCCAAATGTTTGCCCACATGTTTTGCCCATTGTTTGTCCAACCTTTTTGGGCAGTCATGGAGTCATGGTTTGCCCAGAATTTTGTTCCCGGCATTTTTTCCGGCAGCGCAATGCCACATTGATCACTC
The DNA here is from genome assembly GCA_963377175.1 of Effrenium voratum. Taxonomy (NCBI): domain Eukaryota; class Dinophyceae; order Suessiales; family Symbiodiniaceae; genus Effrenium; species Effrenium voratum. The sequence continues at coordinate 345,615 of CAUJNA010003291.1, read as the reverse complement.
ACGGTGAAGTGCGATGCATCCTATTTGGTTCGATTCGACTTGATTCGACTCGGTTCGGCTCGTATCGTATGCTGTTGTCTGTTATTTCCGACAACACAGCGTCGGGTCTGGAAACCCGTCACTTGCACACTGGACACTGGACAGGGGACGCATAGACCAAACGTAAAACGTGACGGTGATGGTTCCTGACATGGACGACTGTCACGATGGCTGGCAGTTGATGGTTGCTGGTTGCTGTGAGTGTGCCAGTGCTCTTCAACCAAACAACGGTTTGCGGTTTGGAGTCGGGGTCACTGGTTGCGACCTTGGAATGTTTGAATCTATGGCCCCCGCTTGTGATTTTCCTGACAGGCCTGACATGTTCACTGGTTCATATATCGATCCATATTGGGGAAGGCTATCTTGAAATCTTGAGTCGATGATTGCCTTACTACTTTTGGGCCCCGTCTCAGGAGGTTTGACATCAACCCGAACGTGTGGGCAAAGTTCATTTCAACCCACAATGGCTTCCATCAAGGAAGCGGAAGCTCGGTGATGGACATTGCGGAGGAGGCGCTCAGCCTAGAGGCTTCCTGGAGAGAGCACTGCGCCAAAACAGGCATGAGCGTCTTGGACCTTGGATTTGATGTGAATTGGCACACTTCCGTTTGGAGCTCCAGGTGTTGCAAAGCAAGTTCTAGTTTTACCAATGTTCAAATGTTCACGTCCAGTCAGTTGCTTTTGTTTTCTGGTTGAACTTCACTAGGTTTTCATATTTTCATAACTTCCTTCAGAACTAATTGTCACGGCCAATGGTCAGTCTCTTTGCAACTGATTCAACTCACAAGCTCACAAGTGCTGCGACTCACACCGTCACAGGCGCGTCACACATTCATTTTTAAGAGTTAAGAGCCAGAGCCTAAGAGCCGAGAGTTGTCATTTGTCGCAGTTGTCAGTTGTCACTCGTGCTCGTTCATGAAATTTCCAAAAACGGGTGTTGCCGCCAGGAAATAGTCTTGTAAAGTTTACAACTTTACAACTGACAACTGACTAAAATTGTTGCAGGTCATCAGCTTTGAGTAGGCTCAAGTTTCACCAGTGTTCAAGAGTTTGTTACCAAGTACATAAGTCCGTTAGCTTAGCTAGTCCGCTAGCGTACAATCCATGTGCATGTTGCTCACGTTATTTTGCATGCTCATTATCAGCAACTTTCGGCTTTACTTTACATTTCCGCAAGTTCACGAATCACGAAGTTCACACACTCATTCAATTTGACAAATGTTCGGCATTTCTTGCGTTGCCAGTATTCTTCATCACATCATATTATATATTGAGTTAAGTTAACTGACTTTCTTCCCTCAAACTGACTAACTGAAACTCTGACTGTCATTCTGAAATGTTCAAAAGCTTCGGTCAAGTTTCATAGACTAACATGATCTTCAGCCAGTCAGTCACCAGTGACCAGTCACGATTGTTGCTGCTTGGCTCAGGTTCATCGAACCCGAAGTATCAGACCTACTACGAGAGCTTCGTGGTGGGCAAGAGCGATTGGTTCAAGAAATGGCAGCCCTACACGCAGGCACTGTCACTGATCCACAATCTGCAGGCTTACCAGGTTTGGTAACTTGGCTCATCGGCAACTGGTTCCCTAGCTTCCCCCAAGATTTTGCCGGCTGGCAGTGGCCGCCCCATCCGATTTGTTTCCAATTCCATGTATCTATTGCAACCATGGGGATGGGGGGATTCTCAAATCTCAGATTCTCAGCCTATTACACGCCACATGTTTATCATTTGTATAGTGTCGTTCGCCGTTCGCGTCGTTTCGCTGTTTGTCGCGAGTCATTATGGCTCATTGCTGATCACTGATTGCCAACTGATTGCAGCTTCCATGTGACCGCTGACCACTTGATTCCATGGTCCAATGGTCCATGTTGTTCTGACTTCAAGGCTAGGTGCAGCGCGGCCTGTGGCTGTTCTATCTTTTTATTATGACTGGATTGATTCAAGTTTACCGGCCATAGAATCTCCACTGCACCTGCGCAGCTCTGCATCACTCCAACACATTGGACATTGGACCATGGACACCTGTGCCTGTAACAGCCTCTGTAACAGCAAACCACGGACCACGGACTCGCAGAAACCAGCTCCCAGCCAAGGAACAAGTTCAAGACCTGGGCGAACGCGAACGTCGATTTCTTGAACCCGCGAATGAGCCCCGGCAGCGTGATTTCGGTGATGCACGAGTTTACGCTGCTGACCGTCGGTGGGATGAAGAAGCTCTACGATAAGGACACCATTGGGACAGTGCTGACGCAGTGCCTCAAATTTTGCGCGCCTTGTTTGTCAATTGTCATTGAGTGATTGAGTCATTGACCCAGCATGGTCACGGCATTACAGTAATATTCCATTCCTGCGCTGTCCTTACAGTACCCAGCAAATGTTGTCACATTGTCGCTTCAACTTGCAACTTGAACTTTCTAGAGTCTCGCAAGTATGTTTGAACTGCCTTCGACAATTTGTCAGTCGTGAGTCGCGAGTGATGATGTGCAGCCAGCTGTGTAAGTGTCAGCCAGGCAGCCAGGCACCACTCATGACTCACCGTTGCCACTGCTGCGAAATTTGATCCGGTCACCATTGGTCACTATGCCGGTGTGTGACATGTTCGGAGTTGAGCGTTTGACTCTGATGACTCTTTTGATCTCCCGCTAGTTGGCTTGATTCATTGATTCATTGGCCCATTGGTAAGATAGTCAAGATACTTTTGACAGCGACAGGGGCCGGGCCATTGCCTAAGGTGCCAAGTGTCAGCTCCGGGGACGAGCGCAAGCTTCCATGGATTTTCGACCGGCCATCGGCATCCAACTCAAAGTTGATGAGCCTCCTGCTCCTTCCAATGTCATCCTCCGCCGCCTTCAGAAAGCTCGGCGTCGGGCTTGGCGACGATGCCAACGATGACGCCGAGAAGCCGGATGAGAAGGCGAACAGCAGCAAGGTCAAGGGCAATGATGGCATCACTGGTATCATTGAGTCTGGCCTGAGCAGGATGGGGCTTGGCGGCGCGCAGTCGTCAGACCCAGCAGCTGGAGCTGAGGGAGCCGGCGATGGCGACGACCAGGAACTCGCTCACGGGCTTGGTGATGATGATGGCCATGGCCATGAACACGGCGCCAAACGGCGACGCACCGATGATTCGTCCAAGCCTAGAGGCAAAGCGCTGCCCACCAAGAAGTCTTTGCGCCAGCAGTGGGCCGGCTACTCGGCCGAGGAAAAGGCCACGTACAGTTCAACGGTTTGCAGTGATGACGGGGCAGAGAGCCGCATCAAGACGTCCTTGGACGAGATCCTTTCAGCCTTGCAGTTCGTGATGTCCCGTATCAGGGATGCATCTTGCCTCCGCGATACTGAGCGCGACTTGACTGTCAAGCAGATCAAGCAGCGCCGGCTGGCTGAGCAAGCTACCTTGCAGTCCACCCTGGGTTTCTGCATGTCCTTCTTCCTAGAGTTCTGCTTTGAGAGCAAGGTCGGCGTCAACGGAGTCCAGCATCGCACATACTCCGCGTTGCGGTCAGAGCTGCAGGGCATCATGCAGTCGGCCCACGAAACCTGGAACAACACAGAGGAGACGGGCGGAATGGATGCGTTGTCGTTGGCAAAGTTGCTCTGCAACACCTATGCCAACCGCCCAGTGGTGTCGCTGGTTTGGGACGATGATGAAGAGCGATCAGTGAAGCGCGTGGCCTCTGTGATGACTTTGCAGCAGAGCACGCTGGTCAGCAATCTCAAGGCCTTCTTGAAGAACATGCACTTGCCGATCATGCTGCACGCATGCCCCCGAGACTGCCTCACTGCGATCGCCAGCAAGCAGGCCATGGATCTCATCGATGTGATCTCGATTATCCGTGATCAACTTGACGGTTCCCTTCCTTTCAGCTGGATTGCCTTTGCGGCAGATGTCAGCGACATCTTCGCAGTCAAGCAGCATTTTGTGGAGTCCACTGAGGAGGCCGGGCCGGATAGACATCAATCGTGTCAATCTGATTTCAGGTGCCACTGTTAGGCTGATAGGGATGTGCCAACCATTTGACTCAGCCGTCATGACCGTCATGAGTCACGAGTGCCACTGCCGACTGTCCATCTGTCCACTCAACATCGCGTTGGGTCGTGTTAAGCCAAACCACACGTTTCAGTCCCATTTCAGTGCTTCAGTGCTTGAGGCCGCCCCAGCCCCGGCACAGATCCTGAAGGCTCCAATGTTCCAATGTTTCAGTAATTCTATCATCGTCAATCGTCATTCGTCCGGGGCCCACCGCCCCACAGCCCAACGTTAAGCCCGTGGAAGATAGCTTGAAGATTATATGATTGTAGTGTTTTACCTAGATGAGGTGTAGCGGTGTAGTACGGACGCATTCGGGCCCCACCAAAAATTGTTCCAATGTTCCAGCGTCCAACCAACGGTCCAACCACCAGCGTGCGCGGCCCTGACTCCGCCCACTGTAAAGTAGCGCGTGTGGTGCGAAGTGTTTCTGTGTTACTGTGTTTCTGCCAGAGATAAGAGACAACCCACTTGACCGCCCAACAAGACTATTTCGTATTGTTGTTTGTTGGCTACTAGATCAGATGCCAACCATTCCACATAGTTGACAGTGGCCAGTCTGTCCGTTTGTCAGTCTCTCACACCACGTTCCAGCAAGGTTGTTGTGGATTCTCTATCCATTCATTGGTCCATCGAATCGAGACCATCAAATCGACCCGGTGTCATGACATGACATGTCAGGTGTTTGGAGACTCGACAGTGCTGTCGAAGTTCTGCTCCTTGCGGACACGCTACCTTTTCTGCGTGCTAGATGAAGGCATTCGCATGCCTGGGTTCAAGCTTCGCAACGCTCACGATTTTCCCCACTTGGCTGTCCTCCTCCCGGAGCTGGTAAAGTTGGAAGCAGATCGGCCCGATGTCCTTGTTTCGCTCAGCACGTGCGACATGTTGCTGGGAGCCGTGGACTGGCACCACACATGGCACAGGTTGCTCGCAGGGCAGCGTGATGTCAAGGGGCTGCAAAGCGCTGCGATGGCCCACATGGGGCTGCAGAGCGCCACCTTGACTCAGAGCCAGGAGATTCAGCAATCCAGCAAGCCAGCCCCTGCGACTGCTGCAGCCTCGGAGGCGGCGGAGGCGACGGAGGGGACGGTGGAGGCTGGCGATGATCCTGATGGCCGTGGGAAGCCGGGCAAGCCCGACCCCGCTGTGTGGGATGTGCAGACAATCAACCGGTTCAGCGTTGACGGGCTGTTTGATGCTGCCGCGCCTCTCAAGCTGAACCTGTGTGCGACCTTTGTGAAAAGACTGCAGCTGAAGCTGGAAGACCTTGTCTATCAGGTGTTCACCAGCTACGTACGCGAAGGTGACGCAGTCCTGGTCAACATCTCGCGAAAGTCAAGCGACATGTTCAGCATCCGCTACCCGACGCCGGCGTTGATGCGGCTGCCTTTCATGGGCACCGTGACGCAGAGCGCAGGTGGTGGTGGCAAACGGCTTGCCAACATCTCGCTGTGCTCCGTCTGTGGTTTGGACTTTTTTCTCGAGGCCCCCTCGTCCGTGTGTGTGCCCGCCTGGTCTGTCAAGGCTGTCAACCGGGTTGACCAAGCATACTTCGAGATGAAGACCGCCCCCGTCAAGTGCTTCGTCGCAGTGGAAGGAGTCCAAGGCGCCGATGATCAAGTCGATGGTGGGAGTGTCACCATTGCGGTTGCAGGGATTGACGAATCCACAGCCACTGGACCCGCCCAGCCAGGATTTGTGCTCAAGAAGGATTTGGCCACCCGGCCGCGAGTTGATTCTCAGAACATGCCACTTTGTTCCCCTTCAGGTCCTGGTCCCTCTGTGTTTCCTTGTAAGTCTGGGCTATATTATTTCGATCTTCGGACTTGTCGGAATCTTCAATTTGAGAGACTTGAGAGACGATTGAAAGACTTCACAAGGCCCAAACTGCCAGCCATTTCTTTGTAGTCGGCAAGGGTCAGGCAGGTCAGGTCAGCCTTTTGCTGACCCACGCTCAGGATGCAGCGGTGGGCAAGGGCAACTTTCGTCACTGCGAGTTCACGCTGAAAGTCACGTACCTGGAGCCGGTGGAAGATCTGGACACCAAGCTTGCAAAGGACAGCGCCAGTGCTCAGGGTCCATGTTCGGTCGAGCACGTGTTTGCAACATTGACACATGGCAGATTCTGATTCAACGCACATTTTCACATTCGCCCTCTCCCTTGGCAAGCGGTGAGCCGTGAGCCCGTGAGCGGTGCGTCGCCTCCCACACTAATAAGAGATTGGAGGGGGGGGCTGAGATGAGATGTCTGAGATGTTGCACTGTCTGCTCTAGGACCTTGAGCTGGCAAAGGCCAAGGCGCAAAAAACTGCGCAGAACACAGTCGTGAGGGCCATGGCGGCATCCGCGAAGAAGAAGGACAAGCAAGCCAAGCCCAAGCCCAAAGGCAGGCCACGGAGTGATGCAGGAGAACGGCCCGCCGATGCTGCCGGTGTCGGTGAGCTGACGATGCAGCAGCAGGTTGAGAACATCGACAAGCTTGTCCAGCAAGCCGTTGAGTCATGCTCCCTCCCAACATCGCTACCCATCACCCGCCTGGATGAGAGCAAGGCTCGTGGCTCACGCACCAAGGCTTTGATGGAGGCATTGCGCTCTTCTGCGACACCGACGCCGTTTGAGCCCGAGTCGGATCTCGCAGCGGAGAAGTCGGAGCCGCGCTGTCTGTACGGGCTTGCGGCTGCCATCGCGCATGGACAACAAGAAGGCCGGGTGTCGGAGCGGTTGGTTGACTCGTTGGCCGGTTGGCCGTTCACCAAGTTGATTGGACCTCCCCCGTCAGTGCATCACTCGAGTCGTTGTCGGAGTCGTCGTCGCTTTGCGCTGGCTGTGATGTGAGTTGCAAGCGTCTGCCATCTGCAAGTTTGCAGGCGCTAAGCAAGCGCTGCAAACCAACTTTCCTGAGTCCTGGCGATGAGGTTGCAGACAAGTTGACACGGTGACACGTGACGATTTTCCAGTGTTGTTGTAAGATATAGACCCACTTTAATTGTTTTGACTTGACAGCGCCTGACCAAACATTTTGTTTTGCGGGGGTAGCAGTTGGAATGTTTCTTGGCTATTTGACGATTCGACGATGGAACTCACTGTCCCCGCCCAATAGCACAATGGTCAATCTCACAAAAGCTTGTGCTCAGCGTGCACCCAGCATGGGCCATTGGCCCAACATCGCACTATATCTATAATAGCGCCGCCTCCAGCAGTAGCAGCAACAACTCAGCACCGACACCGGCACAAGCGGCAGCAACATCCAGCGCCGACCAACAAGAACAAGTTGTTGTTGTAGATATAGAGTTGTTGTTGTTGCTGCTGCTGCTGTTGCTGCTGCTGCCGCTGTTGCTGTTGCTGTTGCTGTTGCTGTTGCTGTTGCTGTTGCTGTTGCTGTTGTTGTTGTTGTTGTTGTTGTTGTTGTTGTTGTTGTTGTTGTTGTTGTTGTTGTTGTTGTTGTTGTTGTGATGTTGTTGTTGTTGTGTGTTGTTGTGTTGTTGTTTGGTTGTGTTGTGTTGTGTTGTGTTGTTGTGTTGTTGTTGTTGTTGTTGTTGTTGTTGTTGTTGTTGTTGTTGTTGTTGTTGTTGTTGTTGTTGTTGTTGTTGTTGTTGTTGTTGTTGTTGTTGTTGTTGTTGTTGTTGTTGTTGTTGTTGTTGTTGTTGTTGTTGTTGTTGTTGTTGTTGTTGTTGTTGTTGTTGTTGTTGTTGTTGTTGTTGTTGTTGTTGTTGTTTTCTGTTGTTGTTGTGGTGGTTGTTGTTGGTGCTGGTGGTGGTGGTGTTGCTGCGTTGCTTGCAGTGTCTGTTGCTGTTGCTCCTGGGTTGGTTGTCTGGTGTCAGTCTGTCAGCCGTCATTCACTAATAGTAGTTGCCCGGCTGCTGTGTTGATGTGTTGCTGCGGCTGTGGCCGGGGCTGTGGCTGTAGCTGTGGTTATGTGTGGTTAGCTTCGGTGGAACCAGTTGCTGTTGCAACTGACGTGTTAACAACAAGAACAACAGCCACAACAACAACAACAACAGCAGCAGCAACAACAACAATAACAGCCACAGCAGCCGCAGAAACTGGCAACCAGTGGAGCCAGCAACTAAAGTTAACCAACAACTGCACCACCAACACCATCGCCGCCAACAACTACAACAATAACAACTTGCAACAACAACTTTGTTGCATCACCAACCACCACTACCACAACAGCAACAACAACAACAGCCACAACAGCTGCAACTGCAATGGCAACAGCAACAACACCAACAACAAACAGCAACAGCAACAGCAACAGCAACAACTTTGTTGCAACAGTGACAAACAGACAGACTGACAGTGACAGTGACAGTGACAGTCACAGTCACAGTAGCAGCAACGGCAGCGGAACAACATCACCGGCAACGGCAGTGACCAGCAGCGGCAGAACTTGAACTCGTTGCGCGCGCGCGCGGCGGAGGCAAGAACAACAACAGCGAACAACAGCATCAACAGCAACATCAACTCACAGAATCGTCAAACACCATGACAACGTATCAACATCAATAACAACATAACAACAACGCATCAACAACTGAATCAACAACACCAACAACAACAACCACTACTACTACAACAACAACAACAACAGCAACAGCAACAGCGACAACAACAGTAACGACTCAACAAGAACAAGAACAAGAACCAGAACGACAACGACAACAACAACAACAACAACAACAACAACAACAACAACAACAACAGCAACAGCAACAGCAACAGCAACAGCAACAGCAACAGCAACGGCAACAACACCGCAACAGCCGCAACAGCAACCGCAACAGCCGCAACAGCAACCGCAACAACAAGCACAAGAACAACCCACTCCGAAACAGCAAATTATCAACACCAACGAACAACACCAGCAGGGCAAAGAGCGATAGAAATCACAAGCAAGGACAAGGACTAAGGACTAAGGACTCTTGAGACTCAAGGACTCATGACAACGGCTGTTAAGCTAAGCATAACTAGCGCAAGTTTGAACAAGAACTGGAACAACGCGTCACAACGACGACGCCGGTAACAACAACAACAACCCACCAAAAAACAAGAACTAGAACAGTAACAAGATTAAGAACAACAGCGCCTCAGCACAACCGACATTAACAGCAACAAAAAGCAAAAACAAAAATAAACAACACCACCGCTGACCACCACCGCCAACAACAAAAACAATAACAGCTGCAGCAACTACTACAACTACTACTACTACTACTACTACCACTAGTACTACTACTACTACTACTACTACTAATACTACTACTTCTACTACTACTACTTCTACTACTACACCAACATGAACTTATCAGCAGTAGCAAAAGCTAAGCGACGAAAACAACAACTACAACAAACAACAACTTAAACTAACAACAACAAGAGCCCCCAAGGGCTGGCTGCGGCTTCACCTACTTCAACAGCAACAGCTGCAGCACCAACAGTCTGAGCCGCAGCAGCGCCAAACCAACCAAGGACTCCAAGGACTAAGGACCAACCAAGGACCAACACCAACAGCTACAACTGCAACAGCCAATTGACAACACCCAACGCAACAATGTAGTGGTTTACGCACAAGAAATAGTCAATAGTGAATAGTCAGATAGTCACAGCAAAACGGCAAAGCGGCGAAACACGGCAACAAAACAACCACTAATGACGGTGAGACGGTGAGACATGAGACAGTGAGACTCAGTGGGAGCTGAGTCTTACCTTGTTACGCCTGTTACGCTGAGTGTTGGATTGTGCTTGTAGCTCATTTGTGTGGCGTGGTGCAGTGGTGTAGCTGTTGATGATGTTGATGATTGATGATGTTGTTGTTAGTTGTCCCCGTTGTTGTCCCCGCTATGCTGTTGCAGTTGCATGATGTTGCTGTTGCTGCTTCAGCGCCAGTTGCTGTTACTGCTGTTCTGTTGTGTTTTTGTGTGGTTGCCGTTGCTGGGCCGGCCGTTGCTGTTTTGTTCTGGTTGGTTGCGGCTGTTGGCCCGGCTGTTGGCTGTTGATGCTGCCATTGTTTGTTGGTGTTGCTGTGTTCGAGATGATGATGGTGATGTTGGATGCTTTTGCTGCGCTGTTCTTGTTGTGGTTCTTGTTGTTGCTGTTGTTGTTACTTGTTGCTGTTGTTGTTTTGTTTGTTGATGTTGATGTTGTTGTTGCTGTTGTTGCTGTTGCTGTTGTTCTTCTTCTTCTTCCATAACGCGCGCCATTGTGTAACTGGTGATCGGGTCTGATGCAAAGCTGTGCGTTTTATTGACAGTTCTGATTCCTGGCCCTGTCTTGAGTCGTGCTGAGTCATGTGATGTTCTTTGCATTGCTCCTGACTCCTGCCGGTCTGTCCGGCGCATTAGTCTCTGTTGAGTCTCTGCTGCCTCTCTTCGTCCGCGTTGCCGCGTTTGCTTGTTGCCTCGCGTGCTCGCCTGAAGAGTGTGAGTCTGAGTGTGAGTGCTAACATATGTGTATGTGTAATGTTCACGCTGAAGTTCACGCTTATTGCTCAGCCAACGCTTACCTTTCCCCCTTTCCCCCCCCCCCCCGTCCCTGACTCCCCGCCTCCAGCGCCCGTTTTGACCCGTTCTGCTAGAGCGCTTCTGTTCTCACACACTCTCTCGCTCGTTTCATATGTTTCGTAGACTCTTTTGACTGTTTCGCTTTGCTCTGTCCGTTTGTTTAGCCTAGTTTTGCAAGTTTTCCCTCCTGCTTGCGCCTTCCGGCTTCCGTGATACTTTTCATCATCAGGCATCAGGTAAGGGTGGCGAGTCAAAACAGGACCAGTGGGGAATTCTGCCGATGACTGTTGACGGTTGACCACTATTTTCAGTCGACACAGACTCCAACACTCCAACACTCCAAGACTTCCAAGACTCCAAGACTCCAAGACAACTGACACCTCCACACATTGAGTCACATTGAGTCATTGAGTCTATCAGGGCCCCGGGCCCCTGTTTACGCAGAGAGACTCGAGTCTTAGGCTCTTTTTGAGTGTCTCTTTGCGCGAGCCCGGACGCTTCTTCAGGCACCGTCAACTGCCAACCGACGGTTTGCGGTTGCCGTGGTTGCAATGTTTGGCTTGTTCATTTGCAGTCATGGCCCACGGATATTTATTTGTTGCCTGCATCCAGCGCGCAGGCTTTGTGAAGGTGACGGTCAAGAAGAAGGCTGCCTCTGGCAAGCCGCTCCCGGAGACAGTGGATCTGATGAAGCTGGGCAGGCACCTCCTGAAGTGAGTCTGACGCGGCAGCGCCCCGCCATTCCACGGTGTGCAGCAAGGCGGGTACAGGGCTCCTGACTCCTTGTCCTCTTGTCAGGACGTTCTCTGGTATTTTGAGCCTTTTTCCGATGGCCTGTGGCGCTCACTGACTCAAACTGCTCAATGCTCACTGTTTCGCCTGACGCTGACACGCCTAAACAGTGAGAAGCCAAAACTTGTTCACTTGTCCAACTGTCAGCAGTTTTCAAGTTAGCCCAGTGTGAACATTGCTTGAGTCTGAACGCCTGGCTGGCTCCACGCAACCGCATTGCCGTAAGCGTGTGCGGATGTGTGGGCGCGCGCAACTGTATTGCATGCCACCATAACCCCTTTCCCAGTCGCTTCGTTAGTGGCTTAGTGGCCTAAATGGCTGAACCAATCCAGCCACAGGGCCACAACCGCCAGCCGGCACTGCGTGACACAGGCAAAAAAGTGCCGAGATCTGGATTCTGTGGTGCTCCGTGCTTTTGTGCGGTTCCAGCAAGTGGCGCGAGTCCATTGCACGAGGCCTTTGCTGCAGGCAGATTTTCGGTTATATGTCTATGTGTCTTCCGTGCCATTTGTGCCTGATCCAAGGTCTGACTCCACTGATGCCGTGAGGGCCGAGGGCCAATGGGCCAACAACACAGACGCGAGCGTAAAACATGCCAGGATTCCTTCAATTCCATGTTTATCCGTTTGTTCAGATGAGCCCATGTTGAACTGGGCTTGGCAAGGGTGATCCAGGGCCTGGAAGAGTGGATTCAGAGGCCCTGGTTTGGACCTCGTGGGCGGTTTCCGCCTTTTGGCCCCATGGCGTGGCGGGGGGCTTGCGGCTTCCTCGAGGAAACCTTTTTTAACGTTTTTTTTCAGGTTGCTTGTCGCTAGCACTTTTTTTTTCAAAATCAACCCCGCTTGCCGGCTTCAGCCGGCTTCACCCCTATAGCTAAAACCGACTGTTACGAGGGCAAAATGTATCTTTTTAAGGAGCCCTGTACAAGGGTCTGTGCACAAACCCATGTTAGCTAGTGGGAGGGGAACCCCCCTGGAAATGCGGCTTCACTTGGGTGTGGGTCAAAATGAAACCACCCCCCCCCCCCCAAAAAAAAAAGAAAACGCCTGTCTTGGTCATGGGTTCCATTTACCAGTGCAACCCATTTTGGGGTTACCCATCATTTTTCACCCACTGCCACTTGAGTCAACATGTGGCATCATGACCTACCCAAACCAGGCGAAGGCGCCTGCCTTTGGGTTGGGACTGTCCCTAACCTTCATCCGCCCGGGTTTTGATTCGGCTCCGGGAGCCCAAAAAATACCTGTGACCTGTGGCTGGGGCTGGGGTTGGGCGACTCCGTCCGGGTTTTGGGGGATCCTCTGCCCAAAGCAGGGCTCAACTTGACACTGCTCCGGGTTAAAAAAAAAGTGTACCTCAAATGGAACCCTGGTAAGTGGAAACATGGATTAAACCCTGCGGTCCCCTGATAGTTTAATTTTGACCCATACCCACATCTCCCTTTTTGGGGGCAAGCTTCTCGAATCCCCTTCACGCATCTTGACCACCCTCTCTGCGAAAGATCGCTTCTCACTCGAATGCAAAAGGCTCAAAGTCCAAGATGGGCTCAAAGTTCAAGATGGGTTCAGCGCACTGGGAGCGATCCCAAAGCAACAACCTGCGCAAACAGATGTCCAGCGAATGGCCCTGCCTTTGCGAACAATCGTGGCAGCGAATGGCATGCGCGATGCGCTTCACCCAATCGAACTCTGGCCCCTTCTCTGCCTCTTACAATGGGCCAAGCCTAAAGGACCCGGAAGCAAAAGGTTAACCTTCTGGGGCCATGACTAAACTGGGCTGAGATGCCCCGCTAAAAACTGTTTGGGGGGTTAAATCGAACCCCCCCCCACTGGAAAGCTAAAAAGCGAAGGAACCAGATGCAGGGAGCCACCAAGTACATGTGGTTGCTAAAATCTTACCCCTTAAAACTCCAAGCCCTGGGGAAGTTAATCTTTTACAGACATATAGCCCATGTTACCCCCAAAGTTGTTTTTTTAATAAACGAGGTAAGAAATAAGACAACCCATGGTCGAGCAACTGAGCAAGTTTCTGTCCGCGCTGAGTAGGCCCGCCTCTGCAGAACAATCTGCTCCAGCTCAGTCGGCCGGTGCTCCACTGCCGACTTGAACTGCTCCAAGATTTGGACCTCGAAACGGAAACGTTGACCCAGGATCTAAGTAGAACCCGTCCCACTACTTGGGGGGTGAAAACCCCTCCAAAAGTGGTCTGAATCCCCCCCTATTAATCAACCAGGGGTTTATTAATCCGGGGTTAACATTACCCCGAATGGGAACCTGTGGGCCCATTTTCGCCAGTTCTGGACCTGTGGGGTTCATTGCTCTGACATTGTTGCCACCGGACGCAAAAGGAATCAACAAGAACGTCACGGCGAGACGCCACCGATAAGGCCAACCCGCCGTATTCTTTGACGTGCCCCAAAAAGAGTTGGAAAAACGGGATAAGCAGGAAAACATTGAAGGGATCCGGATCCCTCAAGAGACCCCCCCCCCCAGAAGCCAGCCCCGAAAGGGCAAGAATCAGGCCCCAGCGTGGCGCTCGTGCATTCTGCGGTCAGGCCCAGCCGGTTTGAGGCTGCAGTTGGTGCCTTGCCAAGAGGGACAGGGCGACACCGCCTGGGCGAGGTTGGGAGTGCTCAGACATGGGAGTCCAATTGACCTTGCTGGTGCTCAGCAGGGAATGAGGGAATGACCCTTATAAACCATCCCTTCTGGTTTCCTTTATGGGGACCCCCATTCCCACATCTACTGAGCACCAGTTCATAACCCTTGGTTGATTGATGCTTGGTTGCTGCAACGACCCCTCAGAGTGAATCACTTTTTGTGGGGTCAATGATAAACCCTTGATTTCCCGAAAAGTCAAAGCCTAAAGATCCAACCATATCCAACCCAACAGGCAATCAAGTATGGGTCTCCATTGTCTTGGCGGCACTTTGAGCGGTCCAAACGTGGGGGAAAAAAACAAAAAAAACGAGACACCCTTGCCCATAAGGCCATAAAGGGGGGGTCTGGGCGGGCCTCGAGACGGCCAGTGGGATGAAGAAACTCACGCCCAGGGCGTCCTCTTTTGGAGGCGCAATTTTGGTGCGGTGCTTGTTTTGCGGGAACTAAAAGGAAACCAATCAGTTGGAGGTTGTTTGTTCTGTTGTTGTTTTTTCCTGACCCGATTTCAATTTGCATGGACCTCGGGACTCGGTTGGGTAAACATTTTGGCCACGGGGACCGTCACGTGCCAAAAAGGAAAAAAGACCCTAATGATGATGCCCACCCAAGGGTCCCCCATGAAAACTTTCACCCACATCAGCCGTATGAGACAGTGTCGTTTCAGCTGACGTGCCGCTACAAAGGCTGATGAGCTTCACCCTCGCTTTGAGAAAGGGGCACCGGCCAAGAGCTCCAAAAGAGCCAAATCCTTCTTCACCAGTCTGCCTTGCAGCTCCCCCTCCCCCGCCAGGAACGTAGGAATGGCACATCCCGCATGCATCTGGGCAATGTGTACTGCACCCGTTGACCTACCGTTAATAGGCGTCCTTTTGGGGAAATAGATGGCCCTGGTAGATGAGTAAACCACCTGGTAAACCAGGAATCTCCATCTGTTCTTTTGCCAAAACAACCAAAAAGGACACCTATGCAATCAAGTCTATATGCCCCAAGACTGGGTCAAAAAAAAATACCAAAGTCGGATTCGCAACCGCCGGCGCCTCAGGGACTGCGACTCCTGCCACTCCTCTTGCCATCGGACCCTGAACGCTCGGAAAAGACCGCCAGAATCTCCGTCCCTAAGGGGGGGGGGGAGTGGGGGACCTCGAAAAATGCAATTTATTTCTTTTTTTGGGGGGGTAGCCCTTGAAATATTTCAAAAGTGGACCCCAACCCCGAAGACAAATGCAACCCTTTTCTGGGACGAGCGCTCGGTTTGGTGGCAGCTCAAAGCCCGAAAGCCGCAGTTTCTTGGAAGCGTTGTGATTATTCTGGTGGTTTTCGAGCCATTTTGTTTTAGAGGCACCAGTTTTGGAGGGGCCCCTTCGAACATTTTTATTTTGGCCCCCTCCGTGTTTCACAACCCCCCCCCTCAAAAGTGCAACAAAAAATGAAATTTCACTGGGGTACTCCCCCCCTCAAATTACAATTGTTAGGGGGGGAGATTACCGCCAGTTTCCGATCGGTCAATGCTCTGTTGTTTACCGGGGCCCCAGGACCACAGGAAATGATGGAGCAACACAAAGCCAAACGAGATGGAACAATAATGTGCATCCTTTCAGGATGCCTTCCCTTAAATAGAATATCATTTTAAGAAATTTCAAGGCACTGAAAATATGATGTTTGAAGTCCTAAATCAAAGGCAGCTCAAACCAACATCTCAAAAAGAAAGATCCAGCAATACTAAATCATCGAACAGCCCAAACCAAATTCTCAGAGGAAGCTCAACAGTTCCTCAATCACATTCTATAAATCAAACTTGGGTCGAGACGGTCGGGCATCAATGTCCACCTACGATTAGTAAACTACCCCCTAAACAAAGCTAAACGTTTCCCCAAACCAAATAATGAACTACCCCTAAATAAAGCTAAGGGTTCCCCCCGAAAAAATTGATTGCTCTGATCCGTTATTTTTTTTCAGGGGCAAGCTTTCCATTCAAGCTGGCTCATCATAAATATTGATTCCAATTCCATCAGACCAAAGTTATTGAGTGATTCCCTTCATCAAATTCTCCCTCAACAACACAACTTGACCCTGCCAGCAAGGCTACCCCCCATGAAGCCTCATGCGCTAAATAATTCCTGACCCTAAATAAAGCTAAGCTGATTCCCACTGATCCAAAAATATTCTGATCCCTTATCTTTATTCAGGGGCAAGCTTCCATTCAAGCTGGCTCATCATAAATATTGATTCCAATTCCATCAGACCAAAGTTATGGAGTGATTCCCTTCATCAAGTTCTTTATCTGGAAACCCTCGAAAACACAACTTGGCCCTGCCAGCAAGGCTACCCCCCATGAAGCCTCATGCACTAAATACATCCTGACCCTAAATAAAGCTAAGCTGATTCCCACTGATGCAAAAGTTCTTGGCCCAATGCTACTTTAGAATTGGCCAAATTCTAAACTAGTATTCCCTTAAAGCAAATAAGAAAAACAACATGCCCAACACTGGCCCAATTCTAAAGTAGTATTCGAAAAACAAAACAAAAACAGAGCCCAATACTAAACACATTCTTAACTTTTCCCGATCCTGATTTTTTCCCCCTTAACTTCATTTAGGGTCATTCCGGGGGGGAGGGGCCCTATTTATTCATCCGAGGCGGACATTAGTAAGCAAGCCTGAACCAATTGATTGTGGTGAAGCCCCCCCCCCGGCAATCGTTCGGGATGATGTCGCCTGCATGGAGGACGGCCAGACGGTCTCCGCCTCAGTTGCCAAGTGGCAAGGCTCTTCGGCAATTGTTTTTTCCGGGGAAGGTGGACGTGGCATGACGCGCTTGCAGGGTCCCAGGGTCCAAAAGGTCAGGCACGTCGGCTTGGCATTGGAAGGCCCAGGCTGGCCGAAAGGGCCAAAAGAAGCTTCCCATCTGACGGACAGGCCACCTCTCCCAAAATCTGACGGAAAGAGCTTCGAAAGCACCTTGGCCGCCTCGAAGCTATCGCAGCGGTTCTTCGTCGGATTCTTGGGACTGCAGAAGGACACCCCCTAACGGTCCTAACGGTCCTAACGGTCATGCAAACGCGTATACACCTATATACGCGTCTAACATGTATGCCAAGAGCGTTTCTATACTCATACCCAGACACGCGCACATAGATTACCGCAGTGCGTTGCAGTCTGTTACATTACACAACGCTTTGCAGTGCAATGACATTACATTTGGCTGGTCATGTGTTTTTTAAACAAGAGCAGCTGGGAACGCCGGGCAAAAGGAGGGGGACATCAAGTTGCTGAATCCCCTCCCCATCCAAACAAGCAGTAAGTGGTCGAACATACCTCGAAGGGTTCATTAGCACATGCAGCAGCTGATTGATATGACCTGCGTCGTCATTTGCTTGAAGCAGCTGGATTCATCACGGCACGAATCCAGGGCGCCGTGTATGATTGTACTTGACCTAAAAGTGATTGACCTTTGAATGCTTCGATTCCACCACAGGACCAACGACCGACAACTGAGGCGCCGGCCACTCGAGCCTCGCTGGTTCTGGTACAGTTCCCCATGCCCGCTAGAGATCACCGAACCGGAGCGAGAGCCAAAACGGCTCCAGCGCAGGCGTGCAATGTTGGCAACGCTTTGTCAAACTCACAGTTCCTGAAATGGAACTACAGAAGTATGCGAGGATCATATGCATGAACATGTACACACATAACTCAGCCAATGTGTGACTACATCTGCAAATGCACCTGCATACATGTATGTATATGCATATGCATATGTACAATGAGTATAAGAAATGTATAAAATATACCAAGGATCTGAGCCCTGTTGCTCGACTATTTCCATGCCGTTGCAGGGCCACCTTGTCGAACCGACTCAAAGATGCCAGATGCAAACATTGACGGGGAGATCCTGCGCTTCCCTTTTTGTGGAAACCTCGGATTCAGAATGAGGACACCCTTTTTTCTGTAGTCCATTTTAGTAGGGGAACCCTCCCCCAAAAAAAAGAGGGTAAAAGGGGACTACTGGGTGACCTAGAAGCAATTAAGCTAGTCAACGTGTTCGATGTTGGTACGGACCTACGGGGATCGCAAATCACTTCGTGGCCCATTTGGGCCCCCAGCGGGCGCGCAAATCACTCAGCTCTCGTGGCAGCAGGGCTCTCTGCCATAAGCGCGGATCCTCACAGCCAGCAACCGACCCCAACTGAGTTACAATCAAAACCTGGTACAAACATGGTGAACCCAGAACCATGTAAAGAATTGAGAAGGCGGCTGCAGCTATTTCTGGCTGGGATTCTCCCTTACTAACCTTCATCTACCCGGGTTTTGATTGTGGCTCAACTGAAACAAACCCCAGGCTCGATTCCCAAGTCCACACACTGCAGCTGTTTTGCGTCCAAAAAGGCACAGGAGTTGAGAACAGTAACTCCAGATCTGCGAATGGTCCTCTATTGAGATGGCCGCGGGGATTGTAGTTAGCGCAGGGCATGTTGAACATGTAACCTTTAAAAAGTCCCAAGATGAGGAAACGCGATGTCTTGAGGTTGCTGTCAGGGCCCGCTTATGGCCCGCTTCATCCAAACAAGCAGTGGACAGACAGACCAGCCTCATCTACTGCAGAAAGCGTAACGCTGGGGTAGAACCCGTCGCAGCAGTGCGTTATCGCCCTGCAAATTCACATGGAGGCCAAAAACGGGGGTCCCCCAAAAAATAAGTTTCCCCAAAAATGCTGGCATGTTGGGCGTCATGTTAATCTGCAAAAGGCACCACCTGGGTCATTGAGTAGCGTTACAATTATGAAGCCGTAGTTAGAGAGATCAGCTGAGATCCAGGCATCGTCTGACAACTGAAGTACCTTGGCATCGGTGTACGAGAAAACTTTCTTACACGGATCCTCAAAGTGGTAGTGGCCCGAATCTAACCTAGTTCTATATGCACATATACATTTACAGTATATGTGTACATGTCTAGATATATATATATATATATACACACACACGCGTCTCAAGTCCGTTTTATTGCACAAGAACTTCCCCCCCAAAAAAAAGCACACGCCCGCATGTCGTCTCAAGCCCCGAGAAGCGCAGAAGCGCACTCGTAGGAGGAGGAAGAGGAGGTGCTTGCAGGCAGTTCGCGCCTCCCAGGCCAAGGCGGAAAAGTCGGGGCATGGATCAAGATGGAACCACAAGGGGACTGCAGGATAAATCGTCCTATTCAATCTACTAGGGTTCCATTTTGGGTACCAATCTTTTCACCCGGAGCCGTGTCGGTTTCTCCCTCGAAATGCGAGGCGGACCGAAAGCTGGCCGAAGTGCCCCTCGTTCCGCCCTTCACCCGGCTGGGTATCGCCCGCTGTGCATGGCAAGGGTCCACATGGCTCCGCCAAATGCAACGGGCGGGTTGGAAACCCGGCCAAAACCCTCAGTTGTTCAGGGACCCTGGAAAAAAAAGAGAACCCCTTCTTTGGGAAGACCGTTTTAGTGGGGCAGCCACCCCCCAAAAAAAAAGGGGGAAAGGGGAGCCACTGAACCACTGAGAACCAGAAGCGTCAAAATAGCAAGTCTAAAACGGGGGGGGGGGCGGGGAGAGGCAGTCAAAATAGCAGGTCGAAAGCCGGGGGAGGGGGGGGAGAAGAGGCAACCCACCGGGGACCCGTAGAAGTAATTTAAAAACAACAGAAGCATGTGCCCAAAAGGGCAAACAAAGTCCCCTGTAACTGGGGAAACTCCAAAGGCACTTCTTATTGGAAACCAAATATTGCGGTTGATTTCATGTTTCCGTTCAAACATAGCCCGCGGTCAGAATGTGTAGAGGCAGCACGGCAAAATGCACCGGTGGAGCACCATTTCTCCAGATTCGACTGGGGCAATCAGCAAAACAGGGTACCCTCAAAGAACAACACACAAATATATCAAAGCTAGTCGTCTCTAACTGTGTCTAGCTAAGAGCTAACTCGGGCCGACCGCCTCTTGGCGATAAAAATGCTCAGCGTAGACCCCAGATATGGCAAATGTAAACACCCTGACCAGCACCCTGACTGCATCGCCAAAGAAGCGCCGCCATGGCAGCTTCAGCAAACCAAGCAGCACCTTCGCCGCCGAAACAGGCCTGAGCACCAACCAAAACCGCATCACTGCGTCGCAAGACAGACACCGCCAGCAACCACCGCAGCACCTTGAGCGCCCAAACCAAATTCCCAACCCTCCGCTCCTTGCCGAAGTCCAGGCAATTGCAGGACACCCGAGCTCCTCATTGGCCCCGAATGCCATTTCGGAAGCTGGAGGCACAGATGCGGGGCTTGCGTCCGCCAAGAAGCAACCTCCGGAATGGCTTGGAACCCTCCAAGTCACTTCAGTCCGGAGGAAAAAGTAAAAAAAAGGCAAAGTTCCAAGAAGGGAATGGCCCGGACCCCCCCCCCCCCCCAAGTTGATTTCCCCAAAGCCCCACCCCTGGGATTCCGCCAGGCGGCCTTGCTGGACCCTTTTTTAGGGCAGCCCCCGGTCGGTTTTGGTGGCTTTAAGGAGACCAAACGTTGAACACCTGCCCATTTTTGCAGAGGTGTCCCCCAAAAAGAGACGCACCCATTTGATGGTTGGACTTTTTAGCTGCAAATGGGGATGGCTTTGATTGAGGGCACCCTAGTTGGCGAGGGTTTTTCAGTGAAAACCAACAGGAAAACCTCCATTTTCTGTGGGTCCCCCCCAAAAAAAAGACGGACCCAAAGGGAACTCGGCGTTTCGTCGCGGGGAGGTGCTTCCTTTAAGCTTTCATCATAGGCAAGCTATGAGCAATGCACACCTGAAGCGAGCCTCCAAAAGCCCAAAAGCCCGCAGAGTGTTGTATGCCGCCCTTGAGTCTAAGGGTGGAAGTGCCAAAACCCCTTGTTTCATACCGGTCCCTTGGCTTCCCCGGGTTGCAACCCACCTTATATATGTTTTTGTTTCTCCTCTTTTGGGGAGAGGGGGAAGGGAACATCAGCTGGAAACCCTGTTGGGTTCATTTGCCCAAGGCATATGTAAAAGGGGTATGTACAACCACCGGATTGAGTCACTGGGACCTGGCGGTGCCACAACAGCACGAGCAGGAGTCCTATACGAACGCTGTACACGTTGCCAGTGTGGCCGACCACCTTGGCATGCGCCAGCGCCAATGGCAGTAATTTGGACCCCAAATGAAGAAACCCCTGTTTATTACAGGGATCCCTACATTATACACCTGAACATTGCCTTGTAAATGCAGGTGTCCCTTTATTTTGGTGGAAAACACCATGTTTCAAATTGGCAAAATGTATCTTTTAAGGAGCCCTGTATTAGTATGGGGGCGGGGTGTTCCCCTCCAAAAGTGACGAATCCCCACTACATCCAGGGACACCCCCCTATAACATAAACTTAAAAAACAAAAATCCGGGGTTGCCATTAGCTCCACTCAGGCGAGGGCCTCTGCAGCAATCTCGCCACGTTCCACCACCTGGCCGGCATTGAACCTGGGACAGTTTCTACTCATTATCCGAAGCACAAAGGAGCATGCACCTGTGTTTCCAGCCACGTTCTCAATATTGCCTATGCGTGCCCTATGACTACACCACTGTTATTTTGTCCTCCGCATTTGCAGCAAGCAACAAAAGAATGGGGCCACTCATTCTGAAAAGAGGTGCCTCACACATTCCTGCAAATTTGTTCAAGCCAAATGGCTGTGGGTCAAACATGCGTACCCAAAATGGAACCCCGATAAATGGAACCAAAGACTAAAACCTGCGGTCCGGTGGGTTTATTTTGACCCATACCCCATGACTTCATTGCTTGCTCTTTCCGTCTCGTCACGTCACCCTTAGGTTTCACATGGCCAGCTGCTTCGCCACATGTCATGAACCAAAAAAGAAACGGAAAAAAAGCTGGGCACCTAGATGTGAATGTGGAATTTCTATCATGTCTCATCTCCCCCCCAAATAGAATAATAATAAAACAAGTTCCTGTAGTTCCGTTGGTTTGTAATGTAAGATCAATAGTCTTGCGGGTGGTTCCCTCCCCAAAACAACTCCCTCAAAGAAAGCCAGCATGGAGTTCCAATAGTGCTGGTTGCTCCCTCCTGACAACAAATGGAGTACCAATAGTTTCGTTGGTCACTCCTCACCCACAACACAACAGAGTAAAATGTTTGACGGTTTCTCCCTGCCTAGTTTCGTCGACCCAAACAACAATAGTGCACAAACGAAGTACCACTTTTTTCATCGGTTGCTCCCTGCCAAAACAACTAAGCAAATAAGTGGCAACTGTTTCGTCGGTTACTCCCTCCCTAAAACAAACGACTGCTCAGATGCTCCCTCTCAACAAAATAACAAAGTACCAAGTGTTTCGCCGATTGCTCCCGGCAACACAAAACAAACAAGTACCAAGTGTTTTGTCGAGTGCTCACTACCCCACTCCCACCACGCCGACCACACAAAGCAAACAAACACGTAAGTGCACTCATATTGTTCATTGTTGCTCCCTGCCCGGGCCCAAAAAAAAACAAACAACAAATTCCCAGTAGGCGTCGTCGGTTGCGCCCTCCAAAACAAAGTCGCCCCACTGTTGAAAGCTTCTCAAAGTGGACCCCCTTTTGGGCATTTGAATAAAACCAAGAGGAAACTTAAAGGGGCAGAGTACTTAGTGAGGGATTCGTAAGCCAGGTTATAACCCACTTGCTATGGTTATAAGTCTCCTAAGCGGGTTATAACCAGGCTTACTAACCAGTGCTAAGTACCCTGCCCCTTGAAGAACCAAGCATTTCTTGGGTGCTGTAGATCCCCCAGCAAAAAGTTAAACGTTTTGCTGGTTAAAAGGAAATATGAGGGAATCAAAAAAGTTAAAGTCTAAAGATCCAACCCAATAGCAGTAGAGAATTCCTTTGAGAAACCCTTTGGGCCATGGCCTTCAGGGTGATGACTTGCAGCCGGTGCTCCTTGGCCTACGATTCCAAAAACCGGCGCACGGCTCGAAGCGCATTGACCCCCAAATGACATGTTTGTGTGGATTGTGTGTTCTAAGGGTTGGTCCCTTTGCCATTCTTTTCAAAAACCAGTCGTTTTCACGGGGTTTCTTCAGGTCTACTGGAAAGAATGGGGAAGGTAGTACTAAGGTACCCCTAGGTGTATAGGTTTGTAGCCTTCTTTTGGGGTTCTCAACCCTCCCCAATTCGGACCACCCGCGCCGAATCACACCTGGGGCCACACACCTTGCTCGGCATTTGGCTTACTTCAAAGGGAGACACTCCAAAAAAGCCAAAAGGGCCCCGCAGAATTGGGCATCTGCATTTAGAAGATCGGATTCAGAAAACCTTTCGCCTCTGAGGCGCAGGCCCTCTCTATGCGCTCGCGCACCCGCCGGCTCCTTGGAAGTTCAGTGGCGGCATGGGACAGGCGCATCTGGGAAACGAGCACTAATCCACCCCTGGTGTTGATCAGGTTGATTGAACCAAGTTCGACTGAAAGGGTGCTTTTGCGCCCAGGAACAAAGTAGGCCGGCTTCAGTTTGGTTTCAACTGCCATCTGAAACGGACAGGGGGACACATCCACGTTCACTGCTGGCGCCTTTTCCAGGAGCGCACGAAGTTGCTCGGTTCAGAGAAGGCCCTCTTAGCCTTTCGAATCCCCGACTACAATGGAGGGTCGAACAGCTTTTTGTTACCCTCCCAGCTTGGGGTGGTGAACTATCTAGTGGGTTTCAGCATGCCTCGATCTACCCTTGTAGCCTGACACTTCCTAAGTCTCCGAGCTGACAGCCGCACTGTTCTCCGATAGCATGCCTCCCAAAAATAGCTTCATGCAGTTCCCTTTTAAGCCCTTTCATGGATCAACAACTGCTCAACTGGCTTCTTTGCTTCTTTCCCCCTGTGTAACACCAGCCCGGACACGGGCCGAAAAACGCATAACTCACGCGTTCACCCAGGTACTCCCACAGCACCTGTGGGAGTACCCTGCCAGGTGCCATGCGGGGGGGGGGGGGGGAGAACCACTTCGGCAGAACGGTGCCGGCGGATTTACACATACTTACTGCCCGCGGTCTTCTCGTCGTTCTTAATCCCCTTGGTCTCTGCCGAGTCCTGCAGTGGTGCAAAGTGTACTCGAGGAGCCGAGGAGCCAGATCCAGGATCCACTGGACCGGGACCTGAACCTTTTTCTGGCAACCGGCGAAACTTCATCTCCATAGGTGGCCTTTTGGGAAAAATAGATGAGTTTCCCCGACAAATGGGGCGCAAGCCCCATCTAAAACCAGTGGGACCCATCTACTTTTTAACCAAAACTAACCGATCAAACGGACACCTATGTTCATTCCCTGGTTTTGATTTCATGGATTTGCACACCTCTCTGCTCTCCGGACACCACCTGCCGCTCAAGAGCACAGAGCATGTGCAGTCACCCGGGCCAAGTGTCTCCAAAACTCGGGGAACCCTTTTTGCATGGGCGTGTGTCTTTCTTTAACGGTAACGCTACGGCAAAGCAACGCTAATTTTGAGGGCCCCCCAATTATATGGCAGAGTGCAAAGGGAAGCCAAAAACATGAATTTGGGGGACCACCCAATTTTTGGTCACCATCCCGGCTAATGGGGAGAATTCAATTTTCTAGTCCCCCCCACAAGGAAAATGAAACTAGAAATGGAGGGATCACCCCCCTCCCAATTTTTGAGTTGCTAGGGGAACCCCAAACGAGGGAGAAAAAAAGCTAAGTGCCCAGACAGGACCCGTAGGGGCCACAATTGGGTATGGCTCAAGAATGCACCCGAGAGTCCCGCAAAAAATGAGGAAATGTGCGAAAGGAATTGCTAAACCTGCTGGTTCCCAGCAAGGAATGAGCTGGACTGACCCCTACACAGACCTTCCATCCTATGGTTTCCTTTATTTGGGTTCCCCATCTATCACCAGCAAGCTAGGCGAAAGCGATGGCACATTGCCGTTAGCTCACTTTGTTTGTTGCTCCTGCTAGCAATCCCTCTTTGTCCAGGTCAAAAGAGACAGAGCCGACTTGATTTGGCAACTTGAGCAAGCGCTTCTGCAAATTGTCCAAAACCCTTGTGTCCTTCCCAAACTTACCCCTTAAAACTCCAAGCCCTGGGGAAGCTAATCTTTTACAGACATATAGCCCATGTTACCCAAAAAGTTGAAAAGCTGTGT
The DNA here is from genome assembly GCA_963377175.1 of Effrenium voratum. Classification (NCBI taxonomy): domain Eukaryota; class Dinophyceae; order Suessiales; family Symbiodiniaceae; genus Effrenium; species Effrenium voratum. The sequence goes on along the minus strand of CAUJNA010003291.1, from coordinate 320,458 downwards.
TTTTAAGAGGTAAGCAAAACAACAAGGAGCCAACCGTCGACTTGTGGATTGGAGCTTTTGAAATGGCTGTCGATCGCGCAAAATGTACCAAAAGGACACCTTGGCAAATGGATCCCGAGGCTAAGACCTGCGGTTGGCCCTAGCTCTTTAATCTTGAGCCACACCCAAATGCAATGCTAAACCATGCCATTGTCCTCCATTTGCTTAAATCACCTGGACAAAATTAAACTATTTCCAGTAGTGATATATTCCCTTTAAAACCAACAGGGGAAAATCAAAAAATATTCTTAACCAAATGGCTGTAGGTCAAAATAGGTACCGCAAATGGGTTGCCCTGTTAAATGGAAAGAAGGACCAAAATCTGCGGCTCCAATTCCTGGTGGCTTAATTTTGACCCATACCCAAATCTTACCCTCCCACCAACAAACATTCAAGTGCACAGAATGTTGTAGAAAGACTACTTACTTTCCTCTTGGAAAGCCGGGTCTGTGCACTTCCATGTGGGTTTGGCTCAAAATTAAACAGGAGGGGCAAACCGCAGGTTTTGGTCCATTCCACTTACCAGGGCAACCCATTTTGGAATTCCGTTTTTTTGGAGCCACAGCCATGTCAGTTGGGCGGGTACCCAGCTGGAAGTCTTGCGGCTCCCCACGCCCGCCTCGCTGTGCTGCTCGGCCTCGAGGACTTGCCGGGCGCGGCCGTAGAGCACACTGGCGGTGACCTCGGGACCGAAATTGGGCCAGAAAGCAGCGATTGGCGAGTGGCTGGGTGGGTTTGTCTTGGGGTGTTGGTGGGAGAGGGTGGGTTTTGGCGGGTGTTGGTGAGTCTTGGTGGGTTTTGGCGGGTTTTGGCGAGTCTTGGTGGGTTTTGGTGGGCTTTGGTGCGTTGGTTGGTTGGTTGGTTGGTTGGGTGGGCGGGCGGGTGGGTGGTTGGGTGGGTGGTGAGTTTTGGTGCGCTGGTTGGTTGGCTGGTGGGTGGGCGGGTGGGTTGGTGGGCTGCTATTCTTTTCTAAGGTTTCTGAGATCCAGAAACCGAAAACAGAGAAGGGAGAGGGCATGCCTTTCGCTCGCGAAGGCTTTCTTGCTCGAGGATGAATCCTTCAAACGCTGTCGTTGCAAAGCACGCCTCCGTACTGACGGCCTTTCTTTGGAAGTCTCCAGGCAATTTCTGGCTTGTAACCGCGGTCACAATCAACTCCTGTACGGTATTGAAGTTAGTCGTAACGAAAAACCTGGTATTCTACTAGCCAACCCAGAACCATGTAAAGAATCAAAATGGCGGCTGCACCCATTTATGGCAAGGGGATTATCCCTTAACCTTCATCTACCCGGGTTTGATCGTGGTCCAAGTGGCCAAAAGCCGCTTAGCTGAGACTTTCCCCGACCTTCGCTGGGGCTTCATTGTGCACAGGGCCCTGTTGCCAAGGTGCTGCCATGACTGCCCCGACAAGCTGCACTCTGTCAATCACCTTGCTTTGCATGAACAACACCTGGCAAGCGCAGAATCGCCGCTTATCCTGCAGACTCCGAGACACCGTGTGGGAAAAGTTGCGCGTGATTAATACGGGTGCGACCACCCTGCGACCGCCTGAACGCCCCTAGTCAAGAAACAACCTAGAAGCCGGGCTGCAGGCAGCAGTTCCAATACAGATCCGCTCTGCGCATTGGGCGTACCAATTCCACTTTCAGGTTTACCGGTGTAGCAGCACGTGAAGCCGGAATTTCAAGCGCGGAGCCACTCACATGCAAAGCCAGGCGCACGCGGTCTGCCCTGGTGGACTGCTTTGCCTGCAGCTCCCATTGGAGCCGGCCACATCATTTCAACCCTCGCTTTGCGGGGCAGACCTATCTGATGCCAAATGCGCACCCTTCACGTGAAATCGCGAGCGCTTGGTCTTGAAATTCTCCGGCGCGCATCGCTTGTTCGGATCCCTTGCCCCTCCATCCCCCTCCCTCCCTGCCCCTTTTTCCCTGGGCGCCTCATAGAAGATAATCACAAACTTATTGGCGGCCCCCTCCCCCTCTCCCCCTCTGGGGGCTCCCTCCCCTCCAGGCCATTGGGGGGCGCCTCATAGAAGATGATCACAAACTTGTTGGCGTTGACGAGCATCAGGAAGCTGGTGGCACTGATGAGGCTCTGCGCCCACACCCCGGTGTAGCTGATGCCAACGCTCACGATGCAGCTGAGCACCACCTCAACTTTCGCCATTTGGGTATGGCTCAAAATTAACCCACCAGGGGACCGCGGGTTTTAGTCGTTGTTTCCATTTACCAGGGTTCCATTTTGGGTACCTATTTTTGACCCACACCCATTTTGGCATGGGTCAAAAGCCCAGTCACCCCCCAGTGAACATCCCAATCCAACCACTAAAAGAGAGGTTCTAAAATGGGTGGTGCACCTACCGCAAAATCATGCCACTGGTTTTGACTCACAGCCATTTGCGCGAGCACCCTCTTTCCAGCAACTGCTCAAGTGGACAGAGGCGTGCAGACCATCCTCCCAAAAAAGGTCCCGGTCAACTTCGTTGATTGTTGGAGAGAGGGTAGTTCACTCGACTTGGGCACAGGACGGCTCAACTGGTCACAAACAGCCAACCAAGACACACCTGGATACGGGACACCAGCGAATACCGACAGATACACTGGGAGGGAAGCTGACGATATCGACCAGGGCACCACCGGAAAGCTGCATCAACGAGACACTACTGCCGCTGACCGTTTGCTGCCTGCTTGCTGCTGCTGCTGCTGCTGCTGCTGCTGCTGCTGCTGCTGCTGCTGCTGCTGCTTGCAGCTGCTGCTGCTGCTGCTGCTGCTGCAGAACTGGAACAGCAGGACACCAGGACAAGACGCACGGGTCACCACTGACGGAGATACCGGAGGTGATCCCAAACGCCACCGAACACCAAAAACTACCACCGGCACACTAGTGGAACACCCTCAAAACACACTGGGACACAACCAGGACACCACGAAAAAACGACAGGACACCACCGGAGACCAGCAAAGCACCACCGAAGCCCATCACCAACAGGAGCAGGACATGACTCAGGAACAGCCGAAATCTCATCAGAGCAGCGCCAGAACCACCACCGAAAACCCAAACCTTGGGACTTTGCTGGGACACCAAGTGGGACACCGTCAAATTTGCGGAGGAGAACCTACTGGGACACCACCAGCAATACGCGAAGGGACACGGAGACACCACCGGGACGACACTGGGACACCACAGAAACAAAACGCCACCGGAGCACCACACTGCCAACATACTACCAAAACATCAGCGTGACACAACAAAACCACCAGCGGGACACAACCAAACCATGCAGCGGGACGACGCCAACGGGACACCACCGAACTGCCAGCAGGACACCACCGAACTGCCAGCAGGACACCTCGCCAGCGGGCAAGCAAACCGCCAGCGTGACACCGCCAAAACCAAACGGGACACGGCCAGGACTCGGGACAGCCTCCCTCCCCTCTTGCTGGTGCTCAGCAATAAATGAGGGAATGTTCCTGGAGATCCCCTTACCCGAATTGAGGATGGTTTATCTCGGATGTCCCATTCCCGTGGCGTCTCTCACACCGATCGCAAGCCCGTGGCATCTCTCTCGCACTCGAAAGCGCGCGAGAAGTCAGGCCACGATGACCATCGGGCCGGCGCTCAGCTGCGCCAGGTCCTGCGGGCCTTTCCGCAGCTCGCCGTTGCCCAAGGCGATGGAGCCCACCTGAGGCCGGCGCAAGCGCGCAAGCGGCCGGCGCAAGATCACGCAAGCGCCCAAAGGAGTCGGGGAGGAAGTTTTAAGACCGGGGCATCCTAGGAAACATGAATATGGCGACACATGTCATGCTGGCTGACATGCAAATCACAAGATCAGTGTCAATATGAGAATGTGGCGCACCACTCACACATCCTGAAGCCATGGTGCAACAACAGCGCCCACAGCGTTGTTGATGAGCGTCACCCCGGTCTTTGAGATGTCGACTGGGCTCTGATCCTGCAGCAGGCAATAAATATCTTTGAGTAGCATCTGCACGTACTACTGTAGCACCTACACACATGGACATATGTTTCGCAAGTTCCAAAGGGGTGCTAGAGCCCAACAATTGATGGAAATAGGTGGGCCATCCAAGAAACATGGCCAACATGTGAGCGCCAGAGCTTGAGGCGTCAGACGGAGTATCTCAGTTTCGGCCCTATTAACAAGCTTCGGACCCACATGCGCAACCTCCGTCTTCGTGGCTCTAGCACTCCCTCAAAGGGTTGGGTTGCAGGAAGTTCTACAGGAAAACAGCTTTTTTAGGGGTGTTTTGGTGCCATGTTTTGATTTCATTGCCTGTACCCAAACCCTTTGACTGCTTTGGGATGAGTCAAATTGCTAAACCTCGGCGTAGCCAATATGTGGTTCCTTCGGACATGGAGTAGCCATTGCCGAGACAAAAGGCTCATGACCACAGCGGTTGCAGGGGGAAACATCATCCTTTGGAATTGTTCAAAGGTGTCGTTTTCAGAGGCACGAAAAGTCTTGTCTGCGCTTCGGGGATGCTTTCTGTTACCACCGTTGACAAATATTGCTTCGCAGAGTTCAAACCTGGCGAGCGGCGTCCTTGTGGGTGCTATGGGCTTGCAGTCACACACCATACAGGCAATGCCTCGCAACCTGTGTACAACGCTCTGCCAATGAGCAAGGAAGCCCAAACCGTGTCGCCGCCCAAATGGAGCTTCCTGCAGAATGGACGGACCTTTTTTTGTGGGTTTCATGCGTTTCACGCTCACCTGCAGAAAACGTCGTTCACGTGGAAACCAAACCTTCCGACTGAAAAAGGCCCTTGCTCGGACGTGCGCCGAAACGTCTCCCTGCCTTGGCCAGCATCAGGCGCTGCAACAGCCTGTCCCCCACGGCCTGAGCTCAGCGGATTCCGCCGATGGGCTCAGCTACGCTCTGGGCAGCTTTCAGGGAGGGTTTAAACGGATTGTTCCCGGGGAAGTCCGGGGCTTTCTGTTGAACCTGGGCATTTTTTTCAGAGAAGCACCCTACAAGAAAAGGGAGAAAAAAGGGGCAGCAGCCGCGTCTGGTGGGCAGTAAGCAGTGGCCCGCCAAAAGCAGGAGCACTTGCTTGTGCACCTACTTGGTGATCGCATGTTGTGGGTGTGGATGCTTCAGGTCTCACGACCTCTCACGACCTCGCAAAAGAAGCCGAGTGCCACGCAAACACGGACGCACACACACACACACACACCATCTGGGTCAAGCCCCCCCCCCTGCAAAAAGCTTAGCCTGTTCTGCTTGTTCAGCATTCCTACAAAGTGAATGTCGAAAAGATCCAAATAGCAGCCAAGCCGTAATTAACGAAGAACTCTTCGACCAGAGTGCCTCTCGCCCCGGTCTAAGCAAGCGGCCACGAACATGTTCAACAGGACCCACCTGAAAGGACAGGCTCGAAATCACACAGCAAAAAAA